>NW_027019317.1:14426258-14495711 GCF_013076305.1 Rhopilema esculentum
TCGGCCTCACATTGAAATGTCGCCCTCACATTGAAATGTCGGCCACACATTGAAATGTCGCCCTCACATTGAAATGTCGCCCTCACATTGAAATGTCGGCCACATATTGAAATGTCGCCCACACATTGAAATGTCGCCCTCACTTTGAAATGTCGCCCTCACATTGAAATGTCGGCCACACATTGAAATGTCGGCCACACATTGAAATGTCGGCCTCACATTGAAATGTCGGCCACACATTGAAATGTCGCCCTCACATTGAAATGTCGGCCACACATTGAAATGCCGGCCACACATTGAAATGTCGGCCACACATTGAAATGTCGGCCACACATTGAAATGTCGGCCACACATTGAAATGTCGGCCTCACATTGAAATGTCGGCCTCACATTGAAATGTCGCCCTCACATTGAAATGTCGGCCACACATTGAAATGTCGGCCACACATTGAAATGTCGGCCACACATTGAAATGTCGGCCACACATTGAAATGTCGCCCACACATTGAAATGTCGGCCACACATTGAAATGTCGGCCACACATTGAAATGTCGGCCACACATTGAAATGTCGGCCACACATTGAAATGTCGGCCACACATTGAAATGTCGGCCACACATTGAAATGTCGGCCACACATTGAAATGTCGGCCACACATTGAAATGTCGCCCTCACATTGAAATGTCGGCCACACATTGAAATGTCGGCCACACATTGAAATGTCGCCCTCACATTGAAATGTCGGCCACACATTGAAATGTCGGCCACACATTGAAATGTCGGCCACACATTGAAATGTCGGCCACACATTGAAATGTCGGCCACACATTGAAATGTCGGCCACACATTGAAATGTCGGCCACACATTGAAATGTCGGCCACACATTGAAATGTCGCCCTCAGATTGAAATGTCGGAAATGTCGGCCACATATTGATACATCGGCAATACAAACGTACCTCCAGTAAACATTTCTCCAAGTCTTTAACAAGCCTTTCAAGTTCAGCAAGTAGTCATTTATATCCCAATCTTCGTCGCTGTGAAGGAGAAACCACGCTATACAATTAATAAAAAATAGTCTAAATGCTTTATGGTTTTAGCACCCATAAAATTTGCCAATCGCACCTAAATTGCCAATTTGAATGCAGAAAGCAGATTCTCTAGGCACTTTATTTGACATGTGAAGGTTATTCAAGAGGCAATGTCGATTCGCCAAGTACTCACTTTAGCAAACCTTTTAAAAAATAGACGTAAGAGGGAAAAAGTCTGCAAAATTTCTTTTTCCATTTGAGCGCATCCTTTTTGACATACACCCTTTATCTTAAATACCGGCTAGATACTTGCATTCTGAACATGTTATGTTGTTCTACTGTATTTCGATCTGAAAACGAGTGAGGTCCTAGTAAACAACACGCCCAGCTTCAGGAGACTGCTTAACTATAAGTTGAATCATAAAAAGGTTTCTAGTGTCTGCACTCAGCATTTCGATACTTTCAAGCCAACAGTCACATAAAAAACAGCTCTATATGCCACCATTTAACCAAACACGGAACAAAATGTGAAAGTGTGACACTGACCGGGAATGGCCGTAGCTCAGGTTTCCTCGGTTATCTATTATTGTCCGATCCGGCGTGCATTCGATCTTAGAATGAAACTTTGCTGTTAGCAGTTTTTCACAATAAATGCACCTGAAAGTAAAATATGAAACAAAAATTAGAACTCTTATATATCAAGTAGTAATATTGCTTCTAAGTTGTAATTCTAAGTCAAATAAAAGAATGAAAATGCATAAAAAACGGAAACACATACCGAAACATTGTGCTTGCGTTTGAAGGACAGTCCTCATTTCCAAAATCTGGACTAAAAAGCTCTTCAAATTTTTTGCAAAATAGTTTGCTACAACAGAGAAAAGAGTTTCGAAGAATTTTACCAAGGAAAATCAAAGATTGGAAAATTAAAGTCCAGAAACGCATCTAAGAGACGTGTATGTCCAAGTTACAATGATACGACTTTATACCTACATGTTTTCTATGCAAAACGTTAGCTTCAGAAGATTTCAGTGCTTTTCTTCGCTGTGCTAATGAAATCGTAATTTCAATGCTAGAATAAAATTCAGCCATAATTTTGGCAATGCCATTCCAGTGTAAAAAACAGTACTTTTTCTAAAAAGGATCCTGACCTATTATTACTTTCAATTGAGCTTTAAACATCTCCCTGAAAGAAACTGCTCCTATATCTAGCAAACACCTTCCTAAAACTGCATTAACATGCAACATAGACCAGAGGCGAGAGGGGAAGCATCATCACCCGAGCTGGCAATTAACCAGACTAACTTTTCTGACTCAATATTTGTGTAGATTACGAATTGAAGAGAATCTTAGGAAGGTGGTGGAGAGAATCTTAGGAAAAGACAGTGACAATAGATTCAAAATTACGCATGTTCTTGAAATATGAGAAGTTTTGAAAACTTGTTGTTCAACATCGTTCAAAGAAAAGGGATCCGTTAATTTAGACAAAGCTCTTACAAATCCTCTTGCACCGATGCCTTTTGCCCTTGCAACAACTGAAGATACAGATGTATCTGATGAAGAATCGCCAGAAAATGCCAGCTGCCATATAATAGACGTGGCAGCAACTTTGAGGAGTATGGGTATGTTAAGCATATGCTAAGCATGCCTAATAAATTTAAAGAGCTTTCATGGAAAATTTTGCGAAAAATATCACTTCAGCAGCAACAAATGTTTTTTGTCTGTGATTGGTATTCTGCCAGATCAATGAAAGGCGTAGAGAGAGACTCGCGAGGACATGGTGATGAATTTGTAATACAAAATTTATATATCATAATACCTGCAAACTTCACAAAATTTATGAGGAATGGCAGAAACAAAGAAAGGCTTTTTGATCTAATCGAACACGTTTGGATTGAAGATGCAAGCAATCTCAACTCAACGATCGAGTAATATACTTTGCAAGAAAAGATTATGGTTTTTCAGGGGTAATTCAGGTGGAAAAGTTAAACACAAACCGTGAAAAGGAATATACCAAATTCTGCTACCTAGCTAAGCATGCCCTACGGATGAATAACGGACAGGAGTGCATTGTGCGCTCTGGAGATGTTGATATTCTTGTTATCCTTTTAGTCTTATAATACAAGTAGCGCTATCTTTGTTATGGAAGCAAACACTCTTTGCATTTTCATGGCCTGCATGCATTTTCAGGGAATGACTACATCTCATCCATCTTGCGAAATGGAAAACCTGCATTTTTGGAGGTTGTGAAAGGACGTAAAACTGTGCAAGTGGCAATTTGTTACTTGGCTTGAAAAAAATTGTTTGCACTCTGTATGGAGAGAAACGATTGCTGTCAGTGAATGAGACAAGATGTGCTATCTTCTGGTGGATCTTTGAAAGGACAACAAAGTAATTGGTCTGTCACTGCTGCCCATATGTACAAGCAGAATCAAAAGCAATTAAAGGCAGTCTGTCCCCTATTGTGCTCAACTTTAACTTCAAGGGAGTGAAATTCACGCACCGTTGAGCTTGATCGATAATTAAAAGATTCAAACCAATCAGAGACAACTTTGATTCTAGAGGTTTTGAACCAAATGGCTGTGTTCTTGTTGTAGTGAAACTGTGGCTAGAAAAATTTGGTTCCCTGTTTGGTTTCTACTACAGATATGTCAACAGGGAAAAGAAATGCTTCCATTATCATCATTCAATTCCAGTTTCAGTAATCAAATCTTCTTGCCATTTCCGATAACCTTTTGCTTGCAGTTTCAAATGTCGTCCACTACCGCAGCTAGGACTGCCAAAGCAAGCAGCGTAATCTGTTAAGGCGAGATGAGCTATTGTTCATATCAGCCAATCATTGAGGCGACAGACTGCCTTCAAAGCGTGCAAACTTTGTGGCAAGGGTATGGAGAGCAAGGGTATGGAGTGGCAAGGGTGTGGCAAGCTTCGAAAAGCATAATCAACGTAGAAGAACCAGCCAATCATGGCTGGTTAGAAAATTTGTTAATTGATTGGTTTACGGAGCCCTACTATCCCGAGGACATTGCGGAGCTATTTTTTGCAAACGAAGAGAAGGAAAGCGAATCAGAAGGAGAAAGCGAATAAACTAAACGCCTTAAGAAAACAATAATAGTGAAATTCACCCTCTTTTGTGTTTCCTGTCATCTACCCATCAATGCCAGGAAAGGCTAAATTTGACAAAGCATTGATTAAGACACGTTTTTATTAATTAAACATTTTCTAAAATGCAATAATTGAATACAGTCAAATTGGGACAATTAATGTGTAATTTGGTCTTTGACCCTCATTATTTAGGAAACGCCCCGCTAAACGCAAAAGCAACATCAAGATTCGCAATCTACGCAAAAGATTGAGTCAGACGAAGTTTGTCTGGTAAATTGCCAGCTCAAGTGACAATGCTCCCCCTCTCACCTCTGGTCTAATATTGTAAACAATAAATTAAAAACAAACAACATATGATCATTGTAGCTAAATGACCTCTTAAACTTGTCTTTTTTGTCAGCAATCGCTTCGACCTCTTTATGCGTGAAAAGTTTTGCAATCCTAGAAGAAGAAAAAAAATAAACATTTTACAAGGTCTTCAATTTGCGCTTTCAAAAGTATTTTCAAGGAACTATATGCATGCACAAAGGTCAGCTTTATAGAAAGAGTCTAATATAATCAAGGAAATAAACTACATTCAAGCTTTCTTGCATCTTTCGCATCTTAAGATTTTAATGCAATAAATCTACAGACACTAAAGAAGATATCCATCTGTTTGCAATTTGGTTGCATCAAGTAATTCCAGCCTGGCAGATGGTGCCAGGTGTAAAGTTTAGAAGCTCATTTCACAGAATCAACTGACCTTGCTACTAGCTTATCATTTATACAATTCATGTTACATGGCGTGGCAATGATTTTTGAGATGTTCCTGTAGCAATATAAAATGCATTCTTGCACCTGAAAACAAGTTATAAGGTATTACACATCAAACTTGAAATTGAAATTAAGGGAGATGTGTAGATAAGAGCATTTTCACATATTTCTATATTGAAGAAAGAACTTTTTCTCTCAACCATAAATTGACAAAAATTGGAATGACAAAAAGATTAAAATTTATTCAATGCTCAAAATTTCTTGCAAAAGCACAATATCTTAATGGAGATTCACGGGTGTCTTAAAATAGATATTGATTCTAATGTCCTCATCCAAAACTCACTGTTTTACTGAATTAAGGATCATCTGTTGTTTATGACAGCCAAAGTTCCAAAGAAAATAATACTTCATAGAGTTATGATTAAAAAAAGCTAGACTTGAAGAGAAAAATTGACTTAGGACTGCCCTTATGAAGGGGGGGGGGGGGCTTGGTAAAAAATTGCACTTTTGGTCTAATGGGAAATAACATTTAAGAGGTATTTGTGACAGAGCTGATGCCAATGGGGAGCTTTGGGGGACATGTCACCCTCCTATAAAGCTGTTTGTCCGAAAATCTGAATGCTTGTGGTTAAATTTCAATACAAGCCCTAAGTCACATTTAACAATCAATTATTTTATGTTGCATTGGCTTAAAACTGAGTCCTCGTGTAGCAATTTAATGGCCCTTTGTTGGGCAAAACTTTAGGATTCCTTTTGCAAGAAACTCCGGGATTTTTCTGGTTGATCATGGAAGCCTTTACAGTGGGCTGCATGAAGCAAATGGCAAAAATGATAATCAAGATGTATATTCAGAATTTTACTATATGTTGAAGATGTCTTTGCCACTAGAGCACACGTTACACGAGAAAGTGCTGCAGAGATTTTAAATATAGGCCCATGTCAACCTGGCAAAATGAACACTGATCTAAAAACAAATGACAAGCAAAGGTTTCCCTTCTTTGATTCTGGATAGAATCTGCACAGAAATAGACCAAAGGTTTCAACATTTTGATGGGAATTTGTCAAAATTTGAACATCTACCCCCCAACAGAATTCTTGATGAATGAGCAAGGTCTCATAAAGAAGCGCATTCTAAAAGCTACTAGAGGATTTGTCAAATCTGATGAACCTGTGTCTTTGCAGAAACACTGAAATCGAAGTTTGCAGCCATGAAAAAGAGAAGAAGATTATTGATTGAAAACACCTGACTTTTTGGCATTATTGTGCCATGGAGCCTGTTTTTTCCATGCTATCAGGCTGCGTTGATAATGTTGTTTAACATTTTTTAAGTTGTAACATTTTGAATTTTACTTAAAATTGCTTTCTTTACAGCAAAAAGGCAACTACGCCATGAGGAAATCTATCTGCATCTCAAATATAGCAAATTCGGTTGCACAGTGAGCCACCAGACCTGTCCTAGCAAAAGGGATCTGACAAATAGATGTGCATGGGTGGTATTCTATCATTGAAGAAGATACTGTATGTCATCAGAAATACTATGCTGTCTGCCCCCTGACACCCTATTGCTGGTATGGGCCCTGATTGGTGATGACGTAAGACAATTAAAATACCGCAAAAATAGCAAACTTGTTGAACAGGATAAAAAAGGTAAACTTTCTAAATAAGCAGAGCTTTGTCTTACCAATTTTTCCATTTTCAAGAACTCTGATGATATCAAAATTGAAATAACATTTGAAGGCTCTAAAATATGAAACATGTTATCAAAATAAAGAAAATACCTAACCACTTTCATATTTGGATGTGCAAAAATATGTCATACTCAGATACTTAAATTAAGAAGGAGTTTTGTCTTTACAGCTAATGAATAGTTAAAGGACTCTAAGCACATATTAGTAGTCACAGGAGTAAACTGAATATGATATCAATTAGGATTCCATTAAATATTGTCTATACCAATCTTTATCCTTAAAAAATCACTATATAAAAAACCTATACTAGCATGATGTGCATGAATGCATATGATTTCCTTCAAACAAACAATTCAAGTGTCTACTTTTAGATACAGATACTTTATAGTATCTTGTTTTGAATTAATCCTTACATCACAGAACTGCCCATACATTAAAATCAAGGGCTTAAAATTATTATGTGAAAACAAACAAATGACAGCTGATTGTGTAAACTTGTAAGAAGGAAGACAAGATTGATGTATAACATGGTATGATGTGAAAGTTGCAACACTGAAAATGAAGCTAGCCGGCAGAAAAGTGATACATAGAGATGTATTGACCTAACTTAAAAACTGACATTTGAATTTAAAGATAGAGATTCTATCACGTTACATGGATTTGAAATGAATAAAGATGAATGCCATAGAATATATTACCAAGTTTGGGTTTATCCTCCACAGAAACACTCTCTTGTTTTACATACCGCATTAACCAATCAAAAATATACACATCACAGTGAACAGAAATATCAACATCTTCCCACTTGTCAGTTTCATTTGACAGATAATCAGCAAAATATTTCATTTCATTAATCAACAATTCCTTTTGGCATACAAAATCTTGTTTTACTGAAAAAACAAATAAGAGAAACTGAAAAAGGAAACGTGGAAGACAGGTTAATGTAAAGGTATCTTTAGAAGAACTCTTACTAACATCAGCCAAGAAACAAAAATGAAATATTGCATACTATATCACTGCTGGAAAATTTGTTATGTTCAGGTTAGGGCTGTCCAAACCTTCAGATATTCCTATTTGGTTATTCGGCTTATAATTTAACGAATATTCGGTTATTCGGCGAATATGGGTGTGGCAAAATGGGTGTGGCAGGGTGGTGGTAAAAAACTGCAATCTGAAAATTTATTGTAATTTAACCAAGCTGTGAATATAGCTTATCAGTCATTACTATTCGATAAGTTAGAACCATTAATTTTTTGTTTTCCTATTGATATTTCCTGTGTTTTACGTAACTTCAAAGGGTGTGCTACAAAGCAATTTTTAAAACGATTTTTTGTCAAAAATAAATGTTTTCTTGAACCTTCCCTAGCATTAGTCACCCCTAATGGCCAGAAAGTCAGTATCAAATTGACGAGAAACTATAGTCGTAAGTCTTCAAAAAGGGTCGTTTTCCAACATTTTGTGAAATGAAAAGCTTTCTAGCACGGGCTTCGACACAGGTTGGGAAGTGGAGAAAGGGGGGGCAAGAGACAATTTAACACTCACAACAGAAGATTTTGTGAAAAGTTATATTATTCTGCAAAATAGTGATACGGCCAAAGCCCCCCGGCCACCCTTCGTCTGAGGCCCTGAAAAAGCCCCATGACCCCCACCTGCAACCCCGTCTCCACTCCCCCTGCCCCCTCCAATCTTGCTTTATTCGCTTTGTAACTATTTCTTGGGTTTGCGATTTTTGAAGAAGGCCCGTATCCATGAAACTTTCTCGAAGATTGAAGATAGGAAGTTGCCTTTCCCTTTTAGAGCAATCCTTGCTATTCGACCAGTTAATGCTATTTGATCAGTCACGGTTATTCGAATAGTCACAGCTATTCGATCATTCACGGTTATTCGAATAGTCACAGCTATTCGATCAGTCACGGTTATTCAAACAACCATTGTGGACCTCCAACAGTGAGGTTATTCGCACTATTCGTCTCCAACCGAATAATCGTACTATTCGAACTATTCGTTTGTAACCGAATAATCGTACTATTCGAACTATTCGCTTGTAACCGAATATTTGCTTTGGACTTCAGCTAACCGAAAAGTGAAACATGTAACCGAATACCGATTATTCGACCTTCGGTGGACAGGCCTAGTTCAGGTAGAAATTCTGCTTAGAATAAAGTTTTTGCTTGTGTTACAAGCCCTAATGTGATTATGATTATGATGTCTTAGGAAAGACACAAATGGACTAAGTAATATAGAAGTGTGATTCTCATCTCATATCAGGATTTGCAGAAAAAAGCATTGTATGAACAAGTTTTTAAAAGAGTTACCATTTTTAGCTTCATCACAAACATGAATTACAATACTGGATCTAAAAATAAAAGAATTCCAATTATACAAAAAATTCAAAGCTGGTTTTCCAATGACAATCAGGCATTGCAAGGAGCAGAACAGCACATCTTTGACAATCTTAACACCTTTGCATTTCTAGGCAATCAGTTGAGCACCTAAGAAAATCTATGACGAGGTTACCTATATCGTGAGTCAGTGAGTTGTGAGTCATGAATCACGAGTTATGATCAGTGATACATTATATATATACCTCTATAGCAAGGCTAAATGAATAAACTGGATACACATGGATGATGATATCCTGTTCTTTTCTATACAACGCTATGATACAATGGTACATCTTTGCTGGCATCATCCCTGGACGCAGGGGTGTGGGGGCACCCAGGACAGGTATATAGGAGCATACTGAACATATGCCCCAAAATGCTCTCAGAGTTGAGCAAAGACTCAGAATTATGAAAGACAACATTTATATATGTTTCTACATGTTATATATAGTAGTATAGTATATCTATACGGACACAGGCACCTTTCTAGTTGGACACACTAACAACAAACTGGATCCCAGATCTCCTAACGACACAAGATTATGTGAGAGGGCCAAGTTTGATGTGGTTGAGGTTGGTTTTACACTGCTTTTTCTCAGTTTTTGACAAGCTGTGCTTGTCCTATTTTTATGGTTTCAAACAAACATTCAAATTTGAATGTCATATTTTCATTCTGCATAGGAAATTGTCTTCGGAGTTTAATCGACTCATTGCAACACATTACAACTCATTGCAACTCATTGCAACTCATTGCCACTCATGATTCATTGACTCATTGGCTCAAACGCTAGTAAATATAATCAATGACTCAATTTACAGCTTACTATAAATTCTAATTAGTCAACAACAGTTCAAAAATTGTGGTTTGTCATCATTAAATGTCTGTTTGCTATTCCATAAAGAGCGTCAAATTTATTACAAAATATCTTCAAATCTGACAAATAACAAAATAAGATTTTTTAATTGACTTATTTATACAGCATAAATGCACAAGGCTAGATTGACAGAGCTCCTAGAACTTTCTAGGGCCATGGGGGGCATTATGTCACTACCTGGAAAAAGGCACGTGTCTCTTGCTAATGAATTTCTTTACCACGCTAAAATTTCAAGTGGAACTTGAAAATCAAATAAATAGTTCATTTAGTCATTCTAGAATTTTTTTATATAAATACTGGTCAAGAATACCTGACATGCACTCAGGCAGCCCTTCCATGTGAATAACATGACACAAGAAATAGATTTTTTGAGTAAATCAAGCTGACCAATAAATTAGGCAAAATTAAAGTTGAATCTCACTTTCCAGATAATCCTTTGGCCTCTTTGCCTTTCGTGCTTGGCCATTCTTCAAAGTAACTTTGCTAAGAACAAAAAAAAGTTTAATCACAGATTTTAGGTGCACACCTTTAATAAATCATTCAATGAAACATTTTTATATAATATAAAAATCTTTTACAATACATGCTTACATCTACATCTGACTATACTACCTAATTACTTTACAAAGTGTACAACACTCCAGGGACAAGACCATAGGAGCAAAAGCCAATGACTACCCTGTGGCCATTAACTTAAACAAATATACAATAGGTAACAGCTAAATGAAACAATTACAGACACTTACAAATACTATTAGTCATTGATACCATAGTCATTATCCATCATTATGCAAGTACCATAGTCATTATTCATCATTATTACCATAGTCATTATCCATCATTATGCAAGTACCATCATCATTATGCATCATTATGCAAGCACCATAGTCATTTTTCATCATTATTACCATAGTCATTATGTATCATTATGCAAGGACCATAGTCATTATGTATCATTATGCAAGTACCATCATCATTATGCATCATTATGCAAGAACCATCATCATTATGCATCATTATGCAAGTACCATCATTATGCTTTTGTAGAAATAGGGCAAAATACAAAATAGCACTCGGTCACACTCTTTTACCAGTCTAGGGGTGCAATATGCCCAACTTGTGCCAACCTATTCCTGGTAAAGCTTGCATTTGAAGCATCTATGGAGCATCAATCTTTACATGCATTTGAAGCACTTCTAAATTGACTTAATCTTTTTCCCCATTTGCAATACTTTGGACCACAAGAGCCTTTGAAATTCTCACACAATAAAGCTTGTCCTATAGAACAAGCACCAAAAAGCTTGTCCCATAGAACAAGCACCACTATTTGACATGGCAGTTACATAAGAGACAAAAAAGGCTTTATTTAACATCAAACTAAAGTAAAATGTTTCAGCATTAAAATGTCAAAGTTCATTCAAACACAGAAACTTTGCTTTTTGAGAGAGCTAAAAAGCCAATTTAAGGCCAGTAACTACCAAAATACATCGTTGCACATATGACTTGTCAAATGGTGTAGAAATATTTGCATTTGAATAAAATGATGTCCAAAAAACTTCAGGCAAATGAACTTGCTTAAGGCATTTTTAGGCAGCTAGAACTGTTTTCTTCAGTGTCTGACCAATAATTTTATCGTTTCCTAACTCCTAAAAATGTAAACAATTTATAACATATACATATGTAATTTTTTAGTTGCTCTCAAGAGCCATTAGTCAATCAACTTGATTTTTTGTTTATGGATTTATGAAGGAAACGTTAAATTCAAAAAAGCTGGGCAAAGGTTTTCTTTATTAAAAGTGAATATTACAGTTTGTTCAATTTTTTATATTACTTGTTTTTATTATTTTCATGGCTCTAAAATGATGATTTCATGCACAACTTGCTCTTTGTTGAAATTACAGTTGTCAGTAAAATTGGAATTACATTAATTTTCTAAAAACGAACTTACCTCCATGCTGTCTGCAACGTTTTCAGAATTTGAAGAAGGGTTCTGTTTAGTATAGATAGGACTGCAAAAAAAATCACATCACAACTGGCTTGACAAAAAACTTTTTGGTATAGGAATGCCTAGAAAAGTACAGCTTTAAAAAAGCCGAAAAATGTTTCAATTGGCTTAAAGATTTGAAACATGAAAACAATGCAGCAAATGCTACTCACACTTTTGACACTGAGAGTAAACTGTCCTGGTACCTTGTCCCCTTTCCAGCCATTTTAAAATAAAAATCGACTGATAGAAGAATAACTAGGCTAATAAAACTCCATGACATTGACCAAGTATTTCTTGACTTGTTACATTAAACACGCCGAGCCAAATAGGACTCCCTGCTTAAATATTAATGAACCTGCGAGCAATGGTTGTTTTGTTTTGAAAAAGCCGAGTTCAAGAAGGCGATTGGATTATTGGTCTTGCTTCTAATGAGCCACCATATGTAAATTCTTTAGAATAACGAATTGAGGGAAGCATGGAGCGAGAATTGCAAAGGAACAGAATGGAAGTCTATGCATTTTTAATGCGCCAAATTATGTTAGAACTGGTGGTAGGAAATAATTTCTACAACGACCTGTCTCACATGAAAGCCACATATGAATGCAAGATTTATTTTTTGCTCAAATTCTTCAAGTTCTGTGACTGAGTGTGTCTGGAATTCTGATTTTATCTCTCCGCATTCAATGATAATTTATCGGTGTTAACCGCCGCCATCAATCCGTATTCAAAAACTGCATTTTCAAAAGCAAAATATTCTGATCTTACCAGCAGCTATTTCCTCCAAGTTATCGCCATTACAAACGCATTTCACAATCCAAATTAATCCCAATGCAAGCCAATCTGCTCAAAAATCTTTTCTTCAACGCCATTTGTAACAAATTTGGTTGAATCTGTGTTTTTAGTTGTTGCTGCTGTACACCAATGGTTTGATCGAAAGAGAGACTCCCAGGAAAAGGGCGGGCTTCGTTTCCTCTGAAGGTACTGATAGGGGGACTGTAAGGAGCCAGGAGGGAGGAACCAGGTACGCCTGCACAAGATTAAAGCAGGAGGGGCAGTGTTGGTTCTAAGAGCAAATAGAAGAACTATTTTCACTGCCATAAAGCAGTACTTGCGAGGGAGGAGAAGGAGGCAGTGGCGAAGCTAACCAAGAACAGGTGGTGCTGCGGAAATGGGGTGAAGCCACGCCCTAACGACCATCGGAAAAGGGGGAAACGCCCTTCTAGATATGTTGAGATCAAGATTGCAGCGAAACATTTTCCACTGCTACATTTTGGAAAAAAGGGGATGAAGGCTCGGATCCTTTCAAGTTCCTCCTGCCTTACATTGAAGAAGTCAAAAGAGCATCACAAAAATTCTTTCTAAATTGAGTAACATTTGAAAGTGTTTTCATTGATTGAAAATTTTGAAATCATTAACTAAAAAGAAATTGCTTGTGCAGATAGGCATATACAGTTGTAATACATACTGGAAACATAATTGATTCAAATTATTTAAAAAAAGTAAAAATATTTGTCACAACATGGATATGTCTGATGCACGGTAGATAGGGTCTTGAATCGATTTGCTTTGAATATCAGAGGAGATCCCCGACATTTTGCCAGTACAATACAATCTGATTCACCGAGTACAAAAACTTCTAGTAATTACTATTGTTTTCCTGTTTAAGGCAGGAGGACGAACTGCTGAAATTAAATTTAAGCAAGCCCTTTTTCTGTCATGCACACTCCATCTCCCCTCGATCTCGACTTTCCTGGTACAAAAAAAACGAAGATTCTCTCTCGGCAGCGGCGGCAAACTTCGTCTACTCTTTATAATAAGTCTTTGAATATGACTTCCTCAGTGGCGATTCTAGCCTTAAAAGTCTGGGAGGGGGCCAAACTTTCAGTTATAGAAGCCAACACTAGTTATTACTTTGGAAACTAGTAGAATGTAAAACAGTGGCGTGGTGGCTCAAAATTAGCTAGCTACAAGTCACCGGTTCTTAGCTCCCCATAGATAAGTATGTCCTTGGTACAGCTCTATCAAGGCTGTTATCATTATGCCAAATAGTTTTATTTGTGGTGTAAGGAGCAGCTGTGTCCCCTAGGAAAAATAATAAAGACAAATTGTTGCTGGGGGCCCCTAAAGGTTCGGGACCGTTTGTTATTTGACTAAAAGTAACTTTGTTCTGTTACTCCACTGAGTTTTATCTGTTTAACAATCATGCATCATGAACATGGTTTTCAACAGAAGAACTAATTTTCTAAAAAATAAAAGTCTAATAGCTTTGGGAGGCTGATTGGTAAAATTTTTCCACAGTAGTTATGTCTTATATCCAACCTCCATGAGATCAAGGAAATCATTCTGTTACACAGAACTTCAAGCCATACAATTTCGATAAGCAATAGTAAATTTGCCAAGGTAGACTGGGATGGTATTGGGCTGACCCTGCGCACCCCACCGCAAGAAGGTGGATCATCGTGATAATTTATAGCAAATTTAGAATTTAAATTATTGTCAAGAATGAGTTTTTCTTGGTAACTACAGAACTCTTGGTAACTCTTGGTTTTTATTTGGTAACTTATTAGAAAGGAGCCAGAAGTTCGTAAATGTCCACCTCGGTTACAAACCAAAACGCTTATCGGGGCCCCTAGTTTGTTAAATAAATGCAATAAAGATAGCATTGAGGAAAATAAAGAGAGCAACCCTAACAAAGTCAAACAACGATTAAACAGCTTCGGATGAAAACATTGAATTTTTAATAGAGACTTTTGAAAAAACTGGGGAGGCAAAACAAGGGGCAAAAAAAATTTTTGGGGGGCCGTGCCCCCCTGGCCCCCTGGCCCCCCTGGCCCCCCTTAGAAGCGCCACTGGACTTTCTTTGCTTTCTGCAGTCTGAGAGAAAACTATATGCATATCAATAGGACCAACAACAAATTTTTACAGTAAACAGGACCAACAGAATGACCCTAAACAATTTGATTTCCATAAGTACCACTCGTCTTGAAACGATCGATTCTTGTATAAATCAAGTGACGACAGCGTAGGGCCGAAGCTTCTAGCAGCAAAAACTTCTTCAGCAGCAGAATCATGATGTCTTCGTTACAGTTAGTTTTATCCATGATATCAAAATAGTGAAGCCTGACTATGGCCTGAGTGAAAATTCTTTGTCGCAGAAAATCAACAAGTTATACCGAAACATAGGGCTCCAAAAGTCTAGGTCCTGCCTTTATGAAAGAGCAGGACCTGAGGTCCTGCCATTTCTGAAGGGCAGGAGGGCCATTATTTTCTTCTATTGTAAGGCAGGACCAAAAACAGGGCTACGAAACGTTTGCCCATTGTTGGGCAGGACCAAACATAGGGTTTAGTCCTGCCTACGAGTATTGGGCAAGACTGACCACAGGGCTAAATTTTTGGCGATATCAATTTACGAACGGGATACTCGAAATTCCATTTCAGTCACCCTGTGTCTCAAAATTGAAAAAAGGCACAGCCACGAAGTATAAGACAAGTAGAATAAGACAAGAAATGCCTTTGAATCAGACAAATAGTGATTTCATAAAGTGAATCAATTTTTAATATTTTAAAAATTCTTATCTGTGGAAATTTGTGGTCCTGCCTCTGAAAGCAGGACCTTTGGCTTCGCCACTGAAAGGAGGTACAAAAAATATTAGCATGGATCTGTTCTACCCATAGAGCTGGGTTTGTTTACGATCAAAAGCTCTACACATAGGGATAATGTTGACAAAATTCTCCATGCAAGTGGGTATTAAATGGCCTTATCATTATTCGAATTGTTTGGGTTCACAAAAATCATGGCAAACATACACGGGCTGGTAAAACTTTGATTGTCCACTAGTGTCAACTCTCAATTCTCCATGTTTGCAGGTTCATTTTGCAAATGCAAAAAAAAAATTAATAATCACAAGAAAAAAGGACTATTCTTATATTAAGGCATAACATAAGCGTAACATTCTCGTTCTGACAATGGGCACAAAGTCATTATCTCATAAGACGCCGCTGGTTTTTGAAGTTTACCATCGTCTGCTGAGAAAGAATCTTTTTCTATTTGTTTTCAATTTCTAATGGAAATCAACATAATGAGAGTGACTAAGCTGAACTAGTCATCAACTATCTCAAGATTCTATAATCTTTTTTAGGAGTTCACTGCTTGCCTCTGCCCAGGGGCAGGCTGGTCGGTCGGGCTACCGGCCAATTGCGGACTTCACGGCGATTTTTCTTAATTTTTGCTATTAAATGTCAACCCGTATTGTTTGGTAGGGGCCCTCTTCTGTTGCCATAGCACTTAGAAATTCTCACTAGAAATATAAATTCTCACTAGAAATTTGAATTCTCACTTAGAAGCACGCTAGAAATTCTCAAAATTAGTAGATGCAGAATGAATAAAAAGATCACTTTGAGGTATTTAAGTACTGGAAAAGCATTTTCCAAAATTTTGGGCCCCAGCATAGAGAATACTGGGCCCAGGGCTCACTGTGCCTAATATAATCATGCGATACTTGACTGGAATGTCCAAAATCTGATCATTTTTTTCTTCGGGCCCTCAGTTTAAATGTATTTTTATTTAAATGTAATGTGTTCATATACACTCTTTTTTTATAAGAACCAGTAAATTTCAGTTCAGGCTGGCTGTTCTTAATTTTTCTAAAATCTGAGGCTGGATTGTTCTTAATTTGTTCTTAAAATAAGAGGGTGTAAGCAGTGCTATTGCTAGCTTTTTCACTCTAAGGAGGTGTTCAGGCTTCATTTGCCAACAAAGTGAGTGAGACAGCCTTAATTTGCTGACAAATTTAAATATTCACCGAAAAAGCACCCGCACATCGCTAAAAATCCTCGATTTTGAGAAAAAACGTTGTTCAGAATTGTATTTTGAAGAAACTCAGCCTCAGCTTGTTCTTAATTTGTTCTTAACTTTTGACCAGTTTTGAGGCTCGTGTTCTTATAAAATTGTTCTTACAAAAAAAGAGTGTAAAAGGACTGCGTATACCCAACTTGCATCAAAAGAATACTGACCAATCAGAAGCCGTTATTTTGATATACTTGACAAGTTGGGTATACGCAGTCCTTTTATATTGACACATTACCTTTGAGCATAAGTCTAGGTGGTAAAGACATAACCGTTTTTGTGACTCAATTTCTAGTAAGTTACAAAATTTTGGCATAATTGCATTGGCCTGGCCTGAATGTGCTAGTTTTTTATTCCAAGATTTGTTGACGTGGCGAAAACAATGCAAAATAATGAATAAGTTTTTAATGTCTCCCTTAATAAACGGAACAAGAAAAAGAAGCGAGACCTTAATACAACACGAGAAGAAATGGAACCGTTCAAAACTAGCCCAAATAGACGTTGCTTTTACACGAGAACTGTTGGAACCGTTCCATTTGGGACCTGCTATCCACTTTCTTTTGGCTCCGCTACAGAAGTAGTTCCATTTGGAACCGTTCCGTTTGGCTTCCGTGTAAACGGGCAGAACCGCTTGAAACCGAACCAATCGAGAACGCTTAGGAGACGAGGGGTGTCATATGCATTTCGGTAATCTTATGCATTTCGGTCCGGGCACTCAAATGTGTGACAATTTTGGTTGTGCAAAAACGTACCCAATCACTTAAACATTAGGGTACCAAAACGAATAGTGGAGTTTAGCATGCAAAACGGTCCAGGTACACAATTTTCTGTTTCATATTGTTCAGAATATGAAGAGCAATCGAACTATTTCTAACAAGGGGGTACTAACAAGAAGCTGTGCTGTGATTTCCCTTGTTAAGTTTATGCAAAAAGGTACAACATGAATGGCGACTCCAAAGTTTGCTTGATTGACAAGTGTGAAATTTTAACCTCGAAAAGCGTTGTGTTCAGTTTTTCACTCATAACGTGCTATAACATCGCACTACGATGAAATCACATGATTTGAAACACTGGTATTTGAATATCGATAGGGCAAGTACACTGGTTTGATTTTCATTGATCTAGAAAGGCATTTGATACAGTAAATCATGATATCCTACTAAAGAAGCTAGAAAAATACGGAATTTGTGGACTAGAGCTTGATTGGTTTACTTCCTACTTGCAGGAAAGAAAGCAGTTCTGCAGGTAAATTCAACTTCCTCCAGGATAAACGACATAACTTATCGTGTCCCCCAGGGGGCCTGTCTTGGCCCACTTCTGTTCCTCATTTACATAAATGATCTACCATTCTGCCTAAACAAAGAAAAGGTCACCATGTATGCTGATGATACTGCCATATCACACTCCTGGAGATGCCTTTCTAAATTGCAAGATGATCTAAACCAGGATCTTGTGTATTTTCAGAACTGGCTACATGGAAATAAATTGTCTCTAAACGTTGTAAAAACGCAGTCTTTGATTATTGGATCCAGACCAAATATTCAAAAGATCGAAAAGAAGACTGAAGCTAAGCCTAGTTTCGAAGTAGGTGAGCAAAAGATCAATATGATAACCGATACTAAGTATCTGGGAGTTCAAATTGATGACAAACTCCAATGGGATCGCCATGCTAAGGCACTACGAGCTCTCGGTCTTATTAAGCATGCCAATAAATTTCTTCTATCAGGGGCTTTGCACTGTATAGAGGAATTGTTGAGCCACATTTCAGTTATTGCTGCTCGGTTTGGGGTTGTTGCAGTGAAACCAAAATCAATCTCTCCAAAAAATCCAGAATAGAGCTGCAAGAATAGCTAAAAAAAGTCCTTATGATGCTCCTGCTTTCCCTCTGCTCCAAAATCGAGGATTTATGGTAATCACTTCTGCGGACCCAGTGCGGAAGACAGACCAGCCAGCAGCATGCAAAAAAGGCAGAAAAACTATAAGCTTTCTGGAAATTTATATTTCGTAGGAATTGAAGGCCGTTTGAAAAAAGCCATGACAAAAACACGCACGTATAACCGATAGCTCAGCAATCTAAAGAGGAAGACCAAAACAGTTACAACGTGGTTTTGTTTATTTTTGTTATTAAATAGGTTTCTAGGCCAAGATGGCCTCTAACCTAATTACAATATAAACATAACAACAAAAGTTAATAGAATTACTGCTACAACAACAACTTTTCAAACGTTATTTTCAACTAAATTTAAATAGTACAATTTTTAATAACGAATAGAAAATTTAACATACGCAATATTAAAATGTCATTTTACAGAGAAAAATGTATATAATCAACTTATACAGTAAATCCCCGCATATAAGAACCTACAAAAATAAGAACCTAGAGGCTGTTTTTCCTAAATTATGCACCTTGTAATTAAGATCCTGTTTCAGTGTGATAAAATATAATAGGTTCTTATCCCAAGGGCAAAAAATAGAGTGATGATAATGAATCCTAAAATTTTAAATAAGGATCCTTCGAATAAGAACCTTTATACCCTGAAATTAATCCAAGTACCTTTTCAATAAGAACCTACTTCAGCCTGAACCTCAAAAAGTCGGTTCTTATATGTGGAGATTTACTGTAGTGGAAATCCGGGGTTTAAACATCTTCGGAATTAATATTATTACACTGTTCTTTCATTCTTGTTTCAAGCATTTTTATAGAAAAGTGGCAGCTAAATTGAGATATTTTAAAGGGGCCTGTGCAACCAGCATGCTTTTCGCGCTCGCATTTGTTTTGTTTTTCTAACTGTGTTCTTCTATGGAAGACAAAAATGGCGAGGAGAATTCAATGGGAAATTTCTCGAATCAATTTAGCGCTTCAAATCGCTTTTGACAGCTTCTATTTGGTTTCATTTTGCGCGGAGCTTGTGCTAACAGCTTTCCACCATTTTCATGGACCACGAAAATGGCCGCCTTCCCAGCTTACGCCCGCCAAGGCTACTGGTTGTCCACGCCCCATTAAGTCTTCTTGACTTAATATCCAGATAAATTGATTCCAATTTGTTAGCTGCTTTAAATTAGGGGCGGTTCATTGGACTTCATTGAAGAGATAGTACCTTTTAACAGTAAATTCTGGACACACCAGAAGCGGACTGGCCCACCGGGACACCGGGAAATTTCCCGGTGAGCCCTCTGCCCCAAGTTATTCTTTTCAAAAACTTGAAAACTTTCAAAAGGCAAATAATCTTCGCACATTTGGATAGGGGGATATTTCTAAAGGTATTTTAAAAGGGCGTCATCGCAAAATTTTTCTGCTCGCTTCGCTCGCAGGAGACCCTTCACTATTTCTCAACAGAATATTCAACACTTTCCCCTCGTTTTGGTATTTGTATAGAAAAATCTCTACGTTCTCAGGACAATCCTGATAATATAGAAACTAAAATGCTAAAGCAGTCCAATCCTAAAAAAAACTGGATTCTGATATGCTTGTCGTGGATTGTGCTCCAAGGAAAATGGACTTGATTTAAAACTTTTGAATACTGTTAATTTTTCTAGATATTTGATTACAACTTTGGAAGGTCTCTTTTTACACGTAGAGGTTCCTCGCCTTACACAATTCAGGATATTAACGTTAGTGGAATTGTTAAGGAAATAGACAGGTGTAGAATATCGTCAGCCACCTAATTCCTACTTTCACTAAAAACCTGATTAGCTTGTATTTTTTTAAAGCAAGTACGCCATACATTAATTCGGTATCTGTTGAGGGGGTAGTAAGGGATTTCATTAGCTAACTAGCAGACTGCTTGTCAACTGACTGATGACTAATAATTTTGTGAAACCAATGACTTACGACTAACCATATTATTTTTTTGACTTATGACTAATGCAAATTATTCCTAATGTCTGATATCCAATAACCGAGGGCTCACTCTTTGGAAAAATTAACTGAGCACTACCCTGTGCTCTTCCAATCACAATGGTTGTAACTGGATAAAATGATCGATGTGTTGGGTATGGGAAGAGTATTGGGTATGGAAACGTTCATATATTACGTAATCAAAGATGGGGAGGAGAGGGGGACTTACACAAATGTTATGGCTATTACGTTCATTATGGCACTTTGTTGGAGTTTGTTAAAATAGTTGTTTAGGGAGAAGGGGATTTTTCAAATATTGCCGATTTTTGATTGCGTAGAATGTGCACATTCCTTGTGTTGTCTCTCTTGAATAATAGTCCTTTTTCTTTGGGCCATCAACTATTCCTTGATAGTAAAAACTGCTCTAGATAATACTTTCTGAACAAGACTTCCGTGGCAAGCTTTTTTATTTCTATTTTATTTTCTTCAACTAACAACTCATAGTCATCTTGCTTTTTGTACGTTAAAACCAGGAGTTTCGTGCCAAAAAGAAATTATGACTAGCTGAAAAAAATCTTGTACAATGTTTAAAAACATTATGCAGAATTTGTTGAGGATTGATGTCCTCATGTATAAATCTCCTGAAAAATTTAATAGAATATTAAACCGGATGTTTGGAAAAAAACTGGTTTCAAATTTACAACTAGCTATTAAAGTATTCCATTCTTTCTTCAAATTGAAAGAATTTCTGTCCCGGAATAGAGACTGTACTTTTTCTTAAGAAAATACCATGTCTACGCACAGTTACTCATACAGAAGGAGCCTATCGATGTACAAAATTATCAATTTGCACAAAACGGATGGCAGCAGAATCTCTTAGAATTCATTTGTCCAAGATATTTTATCAGATATCTTTCGGACAAGTCTACAGTTTTAAGCACATGTTCAATACCTTATCATAATTCCGCACGCTGATGTCTATCTTTTGCAAATGATTTGTAACTGCAGCGTAGAGGCAGGAGCAACACAGTCATTAAGCTAGCAGGTGCTGAGGCACCTCTTGACATTTTTCAAAGGTATGCTGCAAAACTTTAAATATAACCGTTTGATGAGCTAAGGCGCCAATTGGCGCCCTTTTGCTTGCTTTTCCCGGTAGGTCGAATGGTAGCCAGTCCGCCACTGGGACACACCATAAGTAAATGAAATTCATCTCCTAAAAACCTGTCGCTAAGCAGAAACTGCAATGTTTTTCTTCTCTAGGGATAGGGTTTTTACCAAAACGACCAGTTTCTACTTCTAGATTACGAGCGCTCAGTCTTAACCGTGGATGGCATCGTCTTTCGTTAAAGTCTTTGACAATGTCAAGATAGGATTCGAATTTGAAAAAAATTTTAACTTGAGCATATGTACATAATTTCTTGTTTAGTACAACGTGTATTTTAAGTTTGTTCATTATTTCACTCGCAAAATGACTTCTAACCTTAGATTTTATCGCAGCAGTGTTATCGTTGTGACTGATTTCGTATCTGGTTTTCAATTTGTGGGTTTTCGATACCCAATTGGGGGAGTCATTGTTTGTGCCGTTCGAGAGCGCTTCAAATGTACCTATCTGGTTCCAAATCAAGAAGGGACTCAAGCCTGAACAAGAATTTTAAGATATTTATGTGCCTGCTACACTGAATGGAAATTCTGTCCAATTCAGCGTAAATAGCGTCAGTGCAAGTAGTAGATTTGACCCTGAGTATGCATTTACAAGCAGAGAGATGTAGACGTCCAAGGGAAGGCCACTTATCAAATCCCTAGATTTCTGAGCCATAATTTATGAAGGGTACTATCATCTGGTCAAATAAATATAGAAAGAGTCCAGGCTGTATGCTGTAAACCATTCAACTTTTTGCATTTAGAAATTAAAGCAACATATGCTTTACCAGCTTTTTGCTTGACCTTTTCAATATGCTTGTTGTAAGAACCATTTGTCTTAAAAGTGACATCAAGATACTTGTAAGAATCACATTCTAAAACAGCATTATCTCCCAAGTACCATTTCTTCTTAGCTTTAGACTTCCGCTTGTTTTTTTTAAGCAGCATAATTTTGGTTTTGTTTACATTAACTTCCATCTGAACTTTAGTTGTGAAAACATTTAACTTATCTAGTTGGGACTGGAGATCCTCTGCTGTTGTAGATAAAAGTATAAGATCATCAGCATACATCAAGGTATGAAAAACGTTTCGTCCAAGCTGAACATCCTTTGTATTTAAACAAATCGAATCGTTCAAGTTATTGAAAAACATTGCAATAAGTATCGGGCTCAAAAGACAACCTTGCCTTACACCACGGTTGCAATCAAAAAAACTTGTAAGCCCGTCATTTGCTCTGGCGCATGATTTGACTTTACCATAAAGTGTTGTAATTATTTTATGAAATTTACCGGAGACACCAAGATCGGGTAGCTTTTCAATCAATAAGGTGTGATTAACAGATTCAAATGCCTTTTTTAAATCTGAAGTGGTGACTTTCTTCCCTCTAAAATTTCTTCTATAATGGAGTTTAATCAGGGGCGCAGTGGCTGGGGGGGGGGCAGGGGGGGGACAGCCGCCCCTCGCTGGCAAAAATTTTGTCGGATTGTCGGAAAATCCAACGTTTGTCGGATAATTTGAAATATTAGACAAAATGTAAGGTTTTCATCGATCCTGTCCGAAAGGTCGCATATTTTTTTAAACCTGTCGTAAAATAGGGCATGCTCAACCCTTCTTACTTATTTTCATTAGAGTATTTATCGGAATTATCGCATTGCTGAAATTTGTAAAGGAAATTAACGCTCTGATCTTTCCGACAGTTAAAATTCAACTCAGTTCATTTCGAAATGAATTCGCTGGTGTTGTAGAAGAAGCAAAAAGTTAATATTTTCGCCATGACTTAGAAGAGGAAAATTTTGTCGAGCGACGAATACGCAGAAAGAAAAAGATGTCAGGGGAAAATTGCATAGATGAATTAGAGGGAAATAGGGAATCCGTATATCATTGTGATTGTAGATACAGCTATCAGCTCAATGAATACAAGATTCACGTCTCATAAGGCGATTTTGACAGATTTTGCTTTGCTCAACCCCGAATGTTTTCAAAAAACAATTGAAAGGCAGTTGTGTGCAGTGTAATTCAAAAAGGTTGCGAAGAATAACGGCCTGGATGACGAAAAATTAAGAGATGAGTACAGCTCTTTCGTCAATAATTACCGTAAATTTTGGAAAGTTGCAACCCTCTCCCGGCTGCAGGAGAAAGAGAAAACTTTTTAGTTCCATTGAGTTCTTCAGTTGATAATAAGTATAACCTGCAAAGTGCCTTTCCACAGCTGGTCCTTTACAAGGTTCTCTTCACTTTGCCAATAGGTTCAACAAACTATGAAAGAGCTTTTTCAAAGCTGAGGATTGTAAAAAAATCGGCTACGGTCAACGATGGGACAAGACCGCCTTTCCTCTCTGATAACAATCAACGTCGAAAGTGATATTTTACAGTCGATAGACTATGGTGACATCATCGATTTGTATGCTGCCACATCTCTTTTGAGAAAGATGCTGCTTGAGTAACAGTTTATATAAATTTCAGTTAAAAGAAAACTATTCTTTTGGACGCGTTATATCTATTTAAGGTTTAGCATAAATAAATGCAAAGTAATTATGATGGGATTTAAAATTTGCCAAAAAAACTTTTTGCTATAAACAGCTATAAACACTGACTTGACAGTTTATTGTCTAGTATAGCGAGAAGACTTGTAGGGTGTAAATTTATAACTAGTTGCAGTTTTGTTTATAGCGATTTATATTTGGTAAGTTTTGTTAGAATAAAGGCTATTGTTGAACTTGAAGGTGTATAACGAACGATCCATTCGTTAACGATTTCCAGATCCATTCGTGATATTGTAGTATCAAGTGTTGCAGTATATGCAGCAAGGGTAATCTTCAAGGAATATATTGAGAAAAAATTTGTCGGAAAAATCATAGTTTTATCGGAAAATTTTCAGCTTTGCCCCCCCAAAAAGTTAACTCCCACTGCGCCCCTGAGTTTAATGTAAAAAGATGATCAGAAGTTTGAAGCCCTTTTCGGTAAGCAATTTGATTTTCGTTTACAAGTTTGTAACCATCCAGTACTTCAATAAGTCTATCAAGAAAGACACCAAGAAACAGTTTGCCAAAAATACTAAGAAGGGTGATACCCCTATAATTATCGAGATCAGATTTTTCACCACCTTTAAATACAAGTACTATCATGCCTACTGCCCATTCCTTAGGAAACTCTCCCGAGTCAAATATTTTATTGAATAATTTTGTGAAAACAATACAGACAGGGAATTTTGCATAACCATCTAGCAACCTGCCTAACCCAAGTTTTTAAAGTTTAAATCATAAGAGCAAAAACCAATGATCATTTTAAGCCTTGGGAACATTCGGGCAAATGACCGGGCGTTTCCGGAAGCATGAAAAATGCACGGTCAGCAAAATTTCGAATTTCAAATTTTTCAAATCTAATGATACCATCAGAAAGAACTTGCAAAACTGAGCAAATAGTATGAAAAGAGCAATGTGATCTGACCTATAAACAAAATGTAATGGCTGTAGAAACTTTTCGCTTTGTCAAACAACTTGCTTTCTGAAGTTTCTTTATAGTACAGACGCAGAGCTGTAAAATTGTGCATGTTATATTAATGGCATAAAGTTCGGTACAAGTACACAATCTGATATGCTGAGTAAGATGAAATACATATCAAGCTTCAAAAATGCCCCAAAAGCTATTTTTAGACTGGGGTACTGGTACCTAGTCCTCTTTTAGGTATAGCACTACAACGTTTTAACTTTGCAAGCTATAAAATTGAAACATTCTTTCTGCCGTTATTTGACGTGCTGAATAAAATAAGATACAAAAACAGCTTTAAGAATTTCACAAAAAGCAATTTTCAGACTATTGTACTTGTAGCCAGTTCTGTATTGGGTCTTGCTCCACAGCTTTGTAACTATACAAGTTATACGACTGAAACTTTGTTTCCTGGTGTAATCCGAAGTGCTAGATAAAAGGAAACGTTGGGCTAGGTTTCCAGAATCTCAGTTCCACAAAAAATAAAGTTGTGGCCTGGATATCATCTTAATGTGACATCCCATCATTTATGAACAGGATTATGAACAGGAACATAATCCCTAAGATTGGATTAAAGAAGACGAAGCAGCAAAAAGTAACATAAAATTTTTCCATATTATTTGAGATTCAAAATACGATAATCAATAATTGCTCTAATTGTGACGTGTAGTTAGTGCCAAGGCCTCAAAAGACGTTGCAGTATTGTAAAAAAGTGTACAGAAATACAAATATAATTATGTGAAATCGCTTATGTGAAATCACTATTTTTTTCGTCAACATGTTCATCTCTGACCAGGTCCTATGGTGACTCCAGAGCACCAATCAGTCCTTGTGCAGTATTGAACAAGTTGATGGGCGATTCGCCATCAGTAATAAGTGTTGACTTTAAACCCAAAGACTGCAACAATTTCACCTAAAAAAGATTTACCAAAATATGATTGGTTGCCTGTGCAATAATTCTGTTAGAAATATTTGAAAAGTCGTTGTAAAGCTGACAACTACCTTTAAATAAAGGAACAATTTCCTGATCTTAGAAATAAAATATTACTTTTATTACTTTTATACCAGACCATACCATATCTGTGTAATACAATACCAGAGAACACAAAAGGTGCTTGATTTTGACAGAAAAAAGGCATACCTGCATCTCTGGACCTGCTGTTGCAATGGCCTGGATGGTATTTGCCCCAATGGAGTCAACCATTTCCTTGAACTTGGCGCTATCGATCTCTGCCATTTCACTTGCCTTCTTGATTTCAAGCTCGTTCTGCTCCTTCACATAATGCGTCTCCGCTTCACGGGCTTTTGTCAGCCTGCCGAGTTCTGAGTCCTACAGTAAAATACAAAACTAAAGCTCAGGTGATTGTGTACAATTACATTAAAATATACAGCATGATCAGTACTTGGGCATCAAACTAATTTCAGGGAATACATTTTCAATTTAGAAATAAAGATTACAACAAAAACTGCATGAACTTTGTAACAAGAAAAAGAAGTATAAAATTTCACAAAGGAACAAACCGCTTCAATCGATGCAGCTTGGGCTTTCAGTCTAGCTTGCTGCACAGCAGCCTCGCCTTCGATTCTCGAAGCTTCAGCTCGAGATTGCGCCTCTGCCTTCGCCTGCCCAGTGGACTCAACAGCAGCGCTCTGGGCTTGCAGCTCGAGTAGTTCTCTGCGTGATTTTTCAGCTTCAGCCTCATCTGAGATCTTCTGGCGTTCAAGTCTCCCTTTTGCTTCTTGTTCAAGCCGGTCAGCTTCATGTCTAACAACAACATTTTAACAAAATCGAATTGATAAAAAAACCAATCAAAACGCTATGCACGTGTCACATGTGGACAAGTCATTACTATTTGCCTGGAAAATATGGAAAATAAAACCGAAACGAGCTTACATTAACTTCTTAAGGGAGTGACTCTTCGTGCTTCTTAAGCTTCACAAAAGTTGTATCGTGATTTTATTGTTTCTGTCAAACTTGTTCATGAAACGAAAAACACAATGACGACAACAGCAACAGCAGCAACAATGGCAGAAACAAAACGATTGCAACTGACCTTGCAGCAGCCTCTTGTGAGGCAGTAGTGATCTCGATTGCAAGCTGAACTGATTTCTGCAAAGCGTCTCGGGTGCGTTGGTCTACAGGCTCAACCGACTGAATGTCAACACTCGTGATGTTGAGGTTGTTGGCAGGGAAGGTGAATTTGTCACGAACCTTCATCTTGTCATCAAAGCCGAACACAGAAGAGCGGATGATTTTGGCAGAGTTCTGTTGATTGAAATAGGAAGACCTTCATTAATTCATAAATTGGTGAATAAAACTCAAGGGTTTACAATAACAGATTCCAGGAAGTGGGTGATTTGGAGGGGAAAATTTGTTGGAAGAAGATAGCAACAAGGTAGGGCCATGAAAACAACAATAAGGTCACAAGCATGTGACTGATACACTAAATAGGCATATGAAACACAAAGTGCTTTCACCTTAAGGCCAAGCCCTCCTCTCTTTTAGACAATAAAAGAGACGAGCATAAGAAACGAGCAAACGGGGATAGCAAGATAGATGAGCAAAAGAGAAAATCAAAAGAGATGAACAAAAGAGATGAACAAAAGAGATGAGCAAAAGAGATGAGCAAACAAGAAAAGAAAAAGAGATGAAAAAAACAGATGAGCAAACAAGATGAACAAATGAGATGAGCAAAAGAGATGAGAAAAAGAGATAAGCAAAAGAGATAAGCAAAAGAGATTAACGAAAGAGATGAACAAACAAGATGAGCAAACGAGATGAGCAAAAGAGATGAGAAAAAGAGATAAGCAAAAGAGATAAGCAAAAGAGATTAACGAAAGAGATGAACAAACAAGATGAGCAAACGAGATGAGCAAAAGAGATGAGAAAAAGAGATAAGCAAAAGAGATAAGCAAAAGAGATTAACGAAAGAGATGAACAAACAAGATGAGCAAACGAGATGAGCAAAAGAGATGAGAAAAAGAGATAAGCAAAAGAGATAAGCAAAAGAGATTAACGAAAGAGATGAACAAACAAGATGAGCAAACGAGATGAGCAAACGAGATGAGCAAAAGAGATGAACAAAACAGATCAACAAAAGAGATGAGCAAACAAGAAAAAGAAACGAGATGAGCAAACAAGAAAAACTAAAGAGACGAGTAAACAAGAAAAGCAAAAGAGATGAGCAAACAAGAAAAACTAAAGCGATGAACAAAAAAGATAAACAAAAGAGATGAGAAAAAGAAATGAGCAGAAGAGATGAGCAAACAAGATGAGCAAAAGAGATGAACAAGACAGATGAGCAAAATATAAGCAAAAGTGATGAGGAAAAGTGATGAGCAAAAAAGATGAGCAAAAGAGATAAGCAAAAGGGATGAGCAAAAGAGACGAGCAAACAAGAAAAGCAAAAGAAATGAACAAAAGAGATGAGCAAAAATATAAGCAAAAGTGATGAGAAAAAGTGATGAGCAAAAAAGATAAGCAAAAGGGATGAGCAAAAGAGATCAGCAAAAGTGATAAGCAAAAGTGATGAGAAAAATTGATGAGCAAAAAAGATGAGCAAAAAAGATGAGCAAAAGAGATAAGCAAAAGGGATGAGCAAAAGAGATGGAAAAAACAGATAAGGAAAGAGAAAAGCAAAAGAGATGAGCAAACAAGAAAAACTAAAGAGATGAGCAAAAAAGATAAGCAAAAGAGCTGAGCAAAAGAGACGAGCAAACAAGAAAAGCAAAAGAGACGAACAAGACAGATGAGCAAAAATATAAGCAAAAGTGATAAGCAAAAGTGATGAGAAAAAGTAATGAGCAATAAAGATAAGCAAAAGAGAAAAACAAAAGGGATGAGCAAGAGAGAGGAGCAAAAGGGATGAGCAAGAGATGGAAAAAACAGATGAGCAAAAGAGATAAGGAAAAGAAATGAGCAAACAAGAAAAGCAAACGAGATAAGTAAAGGGATGAGCAAGAGAGAGGAGCAAAAAAGATGAGCAAAAGAGATGAGCAAACAAGAAGAGCAAAAGAGACGAACAAGACAGATGAGCAAAAATATAAGCAAAAGTGATAAGCAAAAGTGATAAGAAAAAGTAATGAGCAATAAAGATGAGCAAAAGAGATAAGCAAAAGGGATGAGCAAGAGAGAGGAGCAAAAGGGATGAGCAAGAGATGGAAAAAACAGATGAGCAAAAGAGATAAGGAAAAGAAATGAGCAAACAAGAAAAGCAAACGAGATAAGTAAAGGGATGAGCAAGAGAGAGGAGCAAAAAGATGAGCAAAAGAGAGGAGCAAAAGATGAGGAAATGGTATGGTCAAAAAAGATGGACAAAAAAGATCGGCAAAAAAATGAGCAATCCATATGAGCAAACAAAGCACATAAATAAGCACTTGCCTTGTGGAAGTCGTCAAATTTGACCCCGGCAACAGCACCTCTCACTCTCGATGCAATTGCTTTACAGAGATCACCAACAAAATCTGGCACAGAGAACAACTTAGCTTTGTCTTCGTCACTCTTTGGATCAACAAAGAAGTTCCTGCAAGGCAAGCATAAGCTCAACATTTAAGTCTGGGTGCAAAAAGCCTCAAAGCAAAAAAAACTAAAGTATTGTAATTGACAGAAAGTCTCAAGGCTGGGGCACATGTATCATTTGCATTGGCACATAGGTATCGTAAAAACCAGATGTAACTCTAAATTTCAATCTAAAATTTTCTTTCAGCTAAATAATATGAATGAAAGAAATAAAAACCAAATGCGTTGATTAATATCGACTAGAAATGTAAAAATGAATAGCAAACATATAGACTCACCAATTGTATGAAAGCTGAAGCGACAGTCTTGCGTGATCTGCCGTTTCCACAACAACAATATCAGTACAGAAGTCTGGGCCGAGGAGGAGACAAAGGGCTTTTATGACATTTGGTCTCTTGGGCTTGCCCCCAGACAGACTTAACAGAGTGAATTGCTCATCAGGTCCGAGCATTACAAGGTCTGGTCCAAACACAACCCTGAAAAACGACAATTCATAATTGTCATCCTCTGAGAATTTATTGCTATATGTTTGGCATGCAAAAACTACTTTGAAGGAAAGACAACAACAGGATTCTTACGACTTATATGATTGATACTGGAAACAGAAATTTGACATGGTAAGAGTGTACAGATTTCTATAAGAAAAAAGGTAAATTATCAGTCGCTTTAGCTGTGAAAAGCAACGAAATGTAAATTCTGCTTTTGCAACTTTTAAGGTTGAAAGATTTACTAGCTATAGAAAACATTTCATCTTAACATTTTAATATACTTTAACATAAAATAAAAATTACTGTCTACAGGCCTGCTCGATGCCGCATAGGCAGAGACGCTATTTGGTGTATAGAACAGGACGGGAATTGCCGATACATTCAGGAACATGACAACAAAATGTAATAACAACCATAGAGAAACTAGTTCCAACAATTGCCTGGAAACCACCAGAACATGTGCTACCACTAAAACGCTTATTGACAAAATTGCATTTACCAAGCCTGCACTGATACGGTCTACTTAAGTATTCCCTTCAGATTTCAGTGACCATTATTTAATGGGCTGTATTCGTAAATGCAACCATCAGAAGTTTCCACCAAAGGAAATTAAATGGCGTGATTACATCCGATAGAACGTTTCAAAAATAAACTGCAAGCTCTCCACTGCAGACTGGTCTGACATTCACGAAACGAACGATGTTAATAAGGCTTGGAAGGTTTTTCACCAGATAAGACGTAGTATCTTTGTGAGCACGCACCAATAATTGTAAAGCGAGTGAAATCCAAACCAGCTCCATGGCTTACCCCAGAGATTAAGGCTGCTATGAATGACCGAGACAGGCAAACCTGCAACAAAAACCTGCAACACCTGATGGAGTTTATGGAACCTTAAAAAAACTGCGTAGAAAGGAAGCAACCGAACTCATCACCTATGTCATATTATAAACATGTCGATCAACACTGGCGTGGTCCCTTCAGCATGAAAAATGGCCAGAATCATTCTTATTCATAAATCAGGACCTACATCAGACTTTGAAAATGACTGTCCTATCTCAGTTTTGCCCTCAGTGTCGAAAATTATAAGAGAAAATTGTTCATGAGCAGCTTATAACTTTCTTAGAAGAGAAAAATTTGACATATAGTCACCAGTTTGGTTTCCGAAATAAAATGTGTACTGAACATGCCGTAACTTTATTGCTTGATTCTATACGGCAGACGGTTGATAAAGGAAATATGGTTGGTGCCTGCTTCGTTGATTTATCTAAGGCATTCGACACTATCAGCCATTCAAATTTGTTAACCAAGCTACCTGGATATGGTATCCACGGTCGAGAACTTGCCTGGTTCACCGATTACTTATTTCACCACAAAGCTATGGTACAGTACAAGCAAGCGCGCTCTGACTTATTTAACATTGACTCGGGAGTGCCACAATAGTCAATCCTAGGCCCCTAACTATTTTGCTACTTTTTAATGATCTAGTCGATGTGGTCAAGCTCAGGTTCTCAAATATGCAGACGACACCGTTGTTTACATTAGTGGTAGAAATGTGAAGGAAATGTCGAACTTGCTGTCAATCGATTTATCTTCTATTTCCAAATGGTTTGAAGAAAATGAACTCCTTATGAATTTTTAAACAAGGTAAGACTGAGGCTTTACTATTTGGAACTTCCAAAAAGACCACGCAGAACATCGAGGACATTGAGATTTATGCAAAGAAGTCAAAGATCTTTGTAACGTAAGAATACAAATATCTTGGAGTGCCTGTTAATAGCTCCCTTAACATGACACCATTCTTTGACAAATGTTACAAGAAAACGTCGTCACGTCACGTCACTTGCGAAACTTGATGGATGTTGATGTTGCCAAGTCGATCTACCAAACCATGGTACTACCAGCGTTTACATACTGCGGATTACACCTACTTTGTCTTACAGCTACACAGGAAGGTAAACTGGTCTCTCTACACAAAAGAGCAGAGCGAATAGTAAAATCCAAGGAAATTCGCTCTGTCAGCAGTGCAAACCAGAAGCGAGCCTGCCAATTTGTAAATCTTGCCTCGATGGAGATGTTATAGAGCCTTAAACATTACTTAAAAAAATGCAAAGATGGTATTACTGCCTAAGATTAGAACAGAATATGGGAGTAAAAGTGTTTTCATTTTACTGACGGAAAGCTGTTCAACATGCTTCCTTTGGAATGTCGCAGCCTAAATAGACTAGACTTTTCGGACTTTTTAGATGACTACTACAAGTAATCACAAATCACTGTAAAGACAATCTAGTTCCTTCCTTTACCCTCTTAGTTACATTTTTTATTTTTATATTTTTACTTTACTGGACACACATTTATAACAGCTTTAGGTGGTTGAAGTTTTTATCTAGTTTAAATATTCGTTCATTATTATTATTATCATTGTCATCATTAGAGCTTCAAGTGTCAAATATACATATCATTCAAAAACGATATATTTCAAAATATCCAATTCGCTTAAAGTTTTGGCAAAACCATTTGCACGAGAAAAAGATTATGCTGGGTATTTTCTCAATGTCTGAATAGATTAAAGGTATGAAATAAATTAAGCTTCACTGCACACTTTAAACATAAAAGCCTCGAGAGAAGTTAAACTTGAGATTACCCATTGGCAAACAAAAAAGGACCAGATTTTGAAATAGAAAACCACGAGATTTAACAAAGTAGATTTCTCAAAATTGTCTTTGTAACTTGAAGAGCTCTATAAACATCAAAACTGGTTTCATCAAATCGAATGACAATGTTAGCACAACTTGTTGATACAGTCAAAAAGGCTCTTGTGGTAGAACTGAGGATAGGTGAAGCAAGTTTATGGTCTGGTAGTAAAACGGTTCTATGCTAGATAGAAAACAGGAATGAGTGGATTTTGTAAAACACAGAGTGAATGAGACATTGAAGGTGTCAAAGAAGGAAAATTGAGGATGTTGTAAGTGTCGGGAGAATTCAGCAGATGTAGGGTCAAGAGGAATAGAAGCTGAAGGATTGAAGGAACATAAGTTGTTGTGGAAGGAACCAGTTGGATTCTGGGTCCTAGGGAGGGATAGCCAACAAAATAAAGGGAAATTGAGACAAAGGAAAGTAAAGAGAGATGAAATCGTCAGTTGTCATGCAAATAAATGTTGTTGACACACCAAGCGTAGAAAATGTGATTGACATAGGTCTCTAATTTGAACAAGTTGCATAAAGCAACTGCTAAGGTTTATTCGTAACTTGAAGGCAGGAAAGAAAGAGAATTTCCGAAAAACAAGGGGAGTTAAGAGAAGAAGAATGCTAGGAGCAGAAAGAGTGTGATTGTGTCTGCTCAAGAAGGTTTGAAGAAGGAGAGTGATCTTTGAGAAATTAGAAAGGGAGCTTCAGCTAGTAAACCACAAAGGAGTGCTTTAATCTATTATTATTATGTTACGTATAATCGTGCTGTCATATTTTTGTTAAGTTTGAAGATTTTTTAATTTCAAGCATTTTTCCATCCGAAATCAAAAACGTTAAAAGGGTATTATTGGCGATTTTTGGGTCTGCAAGAGATTACAAAGGGGTGATATTTAAGAGCTTGCCCATTTAGGAGCTTGCCCATTGCCGATTTGCCAGACTTTCGTGTAAGACAAGCACCGGCACTTTCTAATGCAAAAACGGACTTTGCTGGACCGCTTTTTGTAAAGGAAAAGAGGGGGCACTTTAAGTAAGTGCTTCATTACAGCGTTTTCCTGCTGTGTGACGTCAGCAGTACATCTGGAGCTGGTTCAAGTTATGTCAGATTCAAAATTGGTTGGCGGTTATTATAGCAAAGGTTCCCTGGATAGGAGGGTTTAATGAGAGAATGGTTGGAACTGCGAAAATATGTTTGGGGAAGGAGCTAGGCAGCGCATGAATTATGTATTATGAACAAAAAACCATTCTGATTGAGGTTGAGAACACCATTAACTCCCAACCTATTACATATGAATACGATGAAGCGGGAGGAGGGGCATTGAAACCAGCACATTCCACAAAGGATTCGAGAGTTCAAGCGAAGACCTTCAAGAGTAAAAGCAAGACAACACTTGTAGGCATTTTCTATCGTTATCTACTTTAAGTTACTGTCGCAGAGAACAGTACTAATTATCGATAGCTAGTGATGAAAAGTGCAAGGACGAATGGAAAAATGGCACTTAGGAATATTCTCCAACAGGAAACGATGAAAAAAACTTGGCTACAACGATTTATAGTTGGTGGTCAAGAAGTGATGCGAAAAGTGGGAACATCGTTGAAGATCTCTCCTCAGTCAAGTTCCCGTGCGAAAAGGTAAACTAATAATAAAAACTGAAAATTTTTAAATTAGGCTAAATACCTGCATCTTCATATACCTGAATACCTGAATCGTTCCGTTCCCGTTTGAACAGTAAACTTTACTGCTCAAAATTTGGAAAGCTATTGGAACATTACATACAATAAACACTTGCATATACGAAGCTAGCAGATTAAGAATCTACAGACTGAAATTATGAATTCAAACTCCATCTTAAAGGAACCATCCACCCCAAAATCTGTAATAGGCTCTTATTGTAGAGAAAATTACATTAAAACTCTAGTTGCTTTGTCATTGTCATCGAACTTTCAACTGATGTTATAGATGCTTTAAAATAGCTAAATAAATGCAGTATTCAGTACTCTGTTAAGTATTAATATTCCAAAGCAAAAGTGCTTAAATGTTGACATTTTACTTAAATTCATGTCTTTGGGAGATCCTTTTGCTTAACGTTCTAAACATCTTCTGTAGGCGGTGGGGACTTCCACTAAGAAGTTTGAAATGGAACAAAAAAATGGTGAAAGCCCAGCACCGAGTAAAGGCGGGATTCCACTTCAGCGATTCTGGTCGCGCGACTGCTGTTCTGGACATGCGCAACTAACTCAGTGGCCAGTGGCGTAGCGTCCATGTATGCTAAGCTCGCGGCGCAAGCGTAAAAAATTCTAAACAATTTCTAAAATTCTTGCAACACTTCTACGGGTAATAAACACATTGTAGTGTTGAAGTCAATGCAAGAAATTTTCCGCAATGAACGGCTATTCTTTCTGGTCATATGCAGCATGCAGTGAACTCCAGCGCAAACATACCAATTAATTATTTTTCCAAGTAAACAGATCGCCAAAAATTGTGAAATTCGAAAAATCTGAAAAACTGAAGCCCCTCCACATCACTCTTTTTGCCTGCCTAAAATAGGATAAACATGCGATGCTCCAGTGCAGCTTCAATGCAGCTCGAGAGAAGCTTCTGAGAGCGGTGAGAATTTTCCGGACTGGAGCTTGCGGTCAGCCTTAGCGCAAGCATTCCCAAATATTCAATAATACACAACATTTTTCTGCCTATAAGCTGCTTTTTGCAAATAATTTTTGCGTGATACCTCATTTCAAATTTAATTATTTTTTATTCTTTACTTTGTCACTGTTAAAAAGAGAAAAAATTTCATCAAAGCTGGGTCAAAGTCTATTTGTCATGATCTGCATTCCGTATTTCAAGTCAAAAGGCTTGCCAGTATAGTCAGAATTTACGGACCAGGGCATGCGGTAGACCTGAGCGGAAGCCTTGCCAAATAGTTGATGATTTGCAAGGAACAACCTTCTGAAACCATTACACATGAAAGTATCTTCAATTCTAACAACTCTCACAGCTCTTTATTGTCATCTTTGTTAACTATGATGTTAAAAATGAGCAGAAACTTTTGCTCCTGTTCGCTCTGGCTCTGCTCTGCAGAGAGCTCCTCCTTACGGGAATCCCCAGATGCATTAGAACATATAATAATTTTTACATTAGGTGGGCATTAGGTGGTGCCTTTTCTTGACGAATATGAATAGGAATAAGATATTTTGCGAAACAGTTTTAGCACTAGGAGTTATTCTGAAAATTTTTGCAAAACAACTAAGCTTTTTTCAAGAACTTTTCGCATGGGTTATAATTTTTCCCTTGGTCCACTTCTTTTTTCAACGTGCTTCAGAGCCCCTGATGCAGAGAATAGACACCTTGATTGATTAGAGTTAGAGTACAAACAATTTGTTATTTTCAAAATCAAAATTTATTATCACGATTATCATTAGTTACCACTTGTATTTTTAAGGAGCTGAAATAACGATTACATTCATTCAACATAGCCGTATATTTTATGCTACCGCATGCCTAAGCTCTGCGCTCACGCTTCGCCACTGTCAGTGGCAGTGCTTCCTCATTCCACTGGCGGTCGCGCGACTACTTTTGGGAGTTGAATAGATGTTAATAGCTCAATTGGGCCAGCCGGTTGCTCGATTTAGTGTCCATATCGATACCGTAGACCTATCTAAGTCGAGAGGCGTCCATTAACACATCTCAGGCAGTTATGTAACATTGAAATGTGCATAAAATACATTTTGGTTAGCGCGAAGGCCAGCATAAAAATTCTGTAGTTTAACGTGAACAAACCATGGAAGTTGTTAAAATACTTATAACATCACTTTTGGGGTTTATTGCTAAAACCTGCGATTCTGCTATCCTGAAACCTGAAAACTTGAAACCTACTAAAACCTGCGGTTCTGCTATCGAGCAGCATTTACTGGAAAACCAAGATTGTGCAAAAAACTATAAGGACGACATGTTTCGGATTATTGGTAAAGCCCGATCGTTGTTCCATCTATCTATCTACATAAGCACGCCCAAAAGTTTTGGAACCTATCAACATAAGCATGAAAAGACCGCTATTGTGTACACAAAAGGGGTTCGCTTTCACCTTAGGACTAAATTGGTAACATTCTTTATAGGCAAGCGGCACTGATTGGTCAACCTCAACAGTCATGTGCTCGTGTTTCTGATTGGCCTATTTCGATCCACAACTGGGTATATATATTTATTAGCGTAGAGTTTTCGATCTATGTTCTGATGTATTAAACTCTGAAGAGTGTCAGACGAAAAGCTTTAGTTTTCTCAAATTTTTGCTTTTTTCAAAGCCATTTTCAAATTTTGTACCACCAAAAGATTTTTTGTCTGGTTTACGTTAAATGCCGCATTACCCTTTTTTGTTTTCTTTGGCGCTTATCCAAAAATTCAACTTCACGCTCTGCTACACTGAGAAAAGTATCTGGTTTAAACGGACCAATTGGCTTTTTTTCAGAGAAAAAAATTTGTTATTATGGGGGCTTTTTTGCGAAGGAAAAAGGAACCTTCTCATTTCCTTTCCCCCGTCCTTCATCCTTTGACTCTCTGAGGCTCTGGCACCCAGGGTAGGGGGCAACATACTTCAAAAGTTCCTCAAGACGATCAGCGCTCATCCTAAAATGTTGTAAGAAGTATTCCTTGTCGAAAAGTTTCATCTCTCAAAAACCTTTCATCAAAAGGTTGGAATGCGATTACCACTCATGCATTAGGTTGGCATAGTTTGTGTAACGTCATGTACGTTAGCTGACTATGATCTAGTGCCGACCGGGCACTGACAGCGATCACGTGACCAAATCTCGATTCGCGAAAGTGGAAACCCGCCTTAAGAACCAATTTAAGAGACTAAACTGCCTCTTTTCCTTAATAATATCCAGTACATAAGAACCTATTCGGCTGACGCGTAAAATCTTAGGTTATTATTCGCGAATAGTTACTATAATCAATCGAGTTTGAACGTGACAATCTAATGGGCGAATGGAAACGTCAGTAGGGCCGCTTTTGTTACGTCAGTATCCGATTAAGCAATCGGTTTAATTCTGTTAAAGCGGATAAAAAGAAGAGATTACAAAACATGAACAAGTTATTAAGACAGTTGCCAAGCAATAAATCTAAGCCAATTTGTAGTTATTTGAGGCGACATTCCTCTCACCAATAATATTGATAAACAGGGAAAGGTATTAAAGGCAGTCTGTCCCCTATTGTGCTCAACTTTATTTTCACGGGAGAGAAATTCATGCACCGTTGAGCTTGATCGATAAACGATTTAAACCAATCAGAGACACATGGATTCCAGAGCTTTTGAATCAAATGGCTGTGTTCCCGTTGAAGTGAAGCTATGGCTAGAAAAAGTTTGTTCCCTGTTTGGTTCCCTGTAGAAAAAGTTTGGTTTTTGCGACAGATATGTCAACAGCGAAAGGAAATGCCTCTGTTATCATCAGTCAATTTCAGTAATGAAATCTTATTGCCATTCCCGATAGCTTTTTGCTCGCAGTTTCAAATGTCGTCCACTACAGTAACTAGGCCAGCCAAATCCGTTGAGGCGGGGAGATATATTGTTCATATTGGCCAATCATTGAGGGGACAGACTGCCTTTAAATCTGCCGCAGCCAGAGCCTTACCAGTGAGCTTTTTTCAACCTCTTTATTCTTGAACAGGGGGGTACGCCGTGGATTTCAAGCTGGAGGGGCCGTAATAAACAATGTACAAAAAGTGAAATCGTTGATACATACCTTGCTTTCTTTTCTTTGTAATCATAAATCTGAACTGCTGCATTATGGGGCACTCTGAACGTAACTACTTTTGTTTTATCTCGTGCCTTCCCTGTATCACTGCCTCCACCCCTTTCACTACGCCCCGAGAGGGGGTCCTTTCCTTGGGTTATCAAGTCTTCTACAACAGGAGGTAGTGTCTTCTCCCATAATTCCTCGTCCTGGGTTAACATGTAGGTGTTGCCTATTTCTGCCCGAACCTTGCCAGTCCGTATGTCACGCACATATACCCCCTCGTTGGCATCGAGTGGAATAGCCGTTCTTCTGCTAACGACTTCTACTTCGACGGGGGGCACATACTCGCAAGGACCTCTGATCATCCACTTATCACCAGGCTTGCGTTTAATCTTCTATCGGATAAGACCAAACAACTTTAAAAATTAAACAATTCTAGATATGCCAAAGCATAATACATCTAAACCTCAATGTCGGTGAACTTGTAAAACTTTCATCACTGCTACCTTTCACTGCACTTCACTACACTGTCAGTAAAAATCTATTTTCACATAAACAAAATCGACAGCCGAAAAAGATGGCCATAGTTTTCCATTTCAACAAGTTGATTTTTTTTGTATTCGACAGGGCCGAAAGGGCAGGAAGGGCAGGAAGGGCAGGAAGGGCAGGAAGGGCAAGGGCAAAGGGCAGGAAGGGCAGGAAGGGCAAAAAGGGCAGGAAGGGCAAAAAGGGCAGGAAGGGCAAAAAGGGCAGGAAGGGAAGGGCAAAAAGGGCAGGAAGGGCAAAAAGGGCAGGAAGGGCAAAAAGGGCAGGAAGGGCAAAAAGGGCAGGAAGGGCAAAGAGGGCAGGAAGAGCAAAAAGGGCAGGAAGAGCAAAAAGGGCAGGAAGAGCAAAAAGGGCAGGAAGGGCGAAAAGGGCAGGAAGGGCAAAAAGGGCAGGAAGGGCAAAAAGGGCAAAGAGGGCAGGAAGGGCAAAGAGGGCAGGAAGGGGAGAATGCAAAAAGGGGAGAATGTAGAAAAAGCAGAATGTAGAAAGGGCAGAATGCAAAAAGGGGAGAATGCAAAAAGGGCAGGAAGGGCAAAAAGGGCAGGAAGGGCAAAAAGGGCAGGAAGGGCAAAGAGGGCAGGAAGGGCAAAGAGGGCAGGAAGGGCAAAAAGGGCAGGAAGGGCGAAAAGGGCAGGAAGGGCAAAGAGGGCAGGAAGGGCAAAGAGGGCAGGAAGGGCAGAAAGGGCAGGAAGGGCGAAAAGGGCAGGAAGGGCAAAGAGGGCAGGAAGGGGAGAATGCAAAAAGGGGAGAATGTAGAAAAAACAGAATGTAGAAAGGGCAGAATGCAAAAAGGGGAGAATGCAAAAAGGGGAGAATGCAAAAAGGGGAGAATGCAAAAAGGGAAGAATATAGAAAAGGCAGAATGTAGAAAAAGCAGAATGTAGAAAAAGCAGAATGTAAAAAAAGCAGAATGTAGAAAGAGCAGAATGTAGAAAGGGCAGAATATAGAAAAAGCAGAATGTAGAAAAAGCAGAATGTAGAAAAGGTGGAATGTAGAAAGGGCAGAATGTAGAAAGGGCAGAATATAGAAAAAGCAGAATGTAGAAAGGGCAGAATGTAGAAAGGGCAGAATGTAGAAAGGGCAGAATGTAGAAAAAGCAGAATGTAGAAAAAGCAGAATGTAGAAAAAGCAGAATGTAGAAAAAGCAGAATGTAGAAAAGGTGGAATGTAGAAAGGGCGGAATGTAGAAAGGGTAGAATGTAGAAAGGGCGGAATGTAGAAAGGGCGGAATGTAGAAAGGATGGAATATAAAGAGGACCGGACGTAGAAAGGGCAGAAAGGACAGTAAGAATAGAAGGAATAATCTTTGTGGTAACTTTGTTGTTTGCCAAGACGAGGGGGAAATTTTTCCCTAGATTAGCCACGTTTAAAAGAAACAGCGATAGGCAATAACTAATGATGTGATATGGTGTTATTCCCCAGGAGGCCTTGCAAAAACCAAATTGCATAATTAAAATCTATGATTAGAAAAAATTTACAACGTTGAATGAATGAAAAACTATAAGATGCTTTTACGTAATCATGGAGTTTAAGAAAGAGGGGCTAGTCTACCGTAATGTTGTAGATTACTGCAAACTTTTGGTTCATGAAATGAAAATGTTTTTTCGCCAATTTTGGGAAAAAGGAATGTTAGGGGATTTGCAATGTGATTATGACTTTATAAAACCTTAAAGAACATGGCAAACTTCTTTTGAAGATTTAAACACCATGGCTGTTTTAGGTCAGAGTTATTCCATCTGCTAGTATTCAATCTTCTGAACTTTGTAAATATTTCACAAAAAAGCCGCCATCTTTGATAAAGCAAGCATTAAAGAAATACAACAATAGCTATTCTGGGCAAACTTGGGCTAACAATACCGGAAAGACTGCGAATCCTGGCCAACAAAAGAGACAAGGTGAGACACTTGAAAACTATGTAGATTTTCACCTTGTTCTCCTCCTCGAATTCTTCGATAGCCCGGAGAATAAGTCCGCCATCTTCACCAAGAATATACACACTTTGTATTTCATTCTCCAGTCTTTCTCCTGGCCTCAGAAAGAAAGACTTTTCACCCTTAAATGAAAAAGTTGAAAACAATACATCAATTCACAATGCACAAATATAACCAAGGGCGCCATGGCTACAGCTCTCCACTAGCGCAACAAATTTGTCGAAATAATTCAGAAAGTTTGCTACGTTGCCATAAATTTTAACAAAAATATAAATTGCCTTGGTCCGAGCAAGAAATTAGCCTCCAATGCACCCCTGGCGCTCTGATGATGAAGAATCAGACAATGTATGTAGTGTTACTCAAGGGCAAAGTGTTGTCTGACAAAACATACAGTGGTTTGTTATCATCGCATTAAATAGATGGTTTGTTACCATCTGCGTGAAATTCTGCTTGAAATTCAAGGTACTAACGTAAAACCGACCTGTTCTACAAATCAAAGTGAGCCCCACCCTATCCGTGCAAAATCAAGACTGTACAATCGGCATCGTTATAGTCGTTAGTACGAATGCCTTACCCATATAACAAAAAATAGACTTTTGAGATTTTACAAGGGGGAATACGGCTAGTCATTAGTCAGGTGATAAAGGACTTTGTCAGTCACTAGTCAAGGTTTTTGGTGCAAGTTAGTCAAAATTTCTTTGTAGCACAATTTCTTTTAGTTTTAACGTGGTTTCATAGTTGTATATACCAAAAGATTCTTAGGAGTTTTTTACTGAATAGACCAATTCGACTTACGGCCTCGTTTTGAAAAAAACTTCAAAAATTGTTAACCTCAGATTCGGATTAAGAGCAATGATTTAAAGCCTGATTTACACGAGACGAATTTTTCGCGCGAAGCGAATTTTTCGCCACGAATTTTTCGCCTGCGAATTCTTTGGGAATTCGAAGTTTAATTTCCACTGGCAGAATTTCTTTTGCGAATTCGCCGCGAATAATGCAAAAGAAAATGGCGTCTGTTCGAAGATTGTTGTTATTAAAAAAAGCGAGCAAAAAAGCAAAGAAAGGGGTACTTGGTTCGAAAAATTTATTCAGAACGTCTACAGAAGGGGGAGTTTCATCTTTTGGTAAATGACTTACGCTTACATTGTCAGGAATAATTACTTTCGAATGTCGCCAACTACATATGAGGAGCTTTTAACCTTTTATTGCACCAAAGACGCCTGTTGCTAGAAACGTCCCATTCCATTGTTTATGTTATAGGTGCGGGATTTTCCCAGCATTGTTTAGGCCTAGTCATAGGATACTCATTCTTCACCCATGTTGTTGTTTGAACCATTGCGTAGTTTTCTGTCGTTTTGCATACTTTTGATTTAGATATGTTTACATTGCATAGCACCATTCGGCCTAGCCCTTTCTTTCCCATTGGTTCACTAGTTGGGTTCGTGTCAGATGTCTTCAATTGCTGTTCTGATTGGTTTATTTTAAAAGGCGAAAAAATTCGCAGCGAAAAAGTAGGAATGGTTTCTACTTTTTCGCAGCGAATTATTCGCTGCGAATTTTCTAATGTCCACTTCTGCGCATATTTTTCGCGCATTCGCAGCGAAAAATTCGCTTCGCACGAAAAAATTCGTCTCGTGTAAATCAGGCTTAAGTCTACTTGGAAATTTTCATTATGGTATTGCTCACGATATTGATTTTTTGACGACATAAAGATAAAAAGTTTATAAGAGATTTGGCCGTGATTGGCGACTAGGTGGGTAAAGTTTCACCCGGAATGATTTTTGCGGTCAAATCCTTTGCGATCAAACAAAATGAAAAATTGTATCCAGCCTAAATCTATTGTGATAAAACCAAATCTGAGCTAAAAAAAGTTGCGTCGCATAATTAAATTTGGAGAAATTTTCAAAAACGTGGCCGTAAGTCGAATTGGTCTATTGTGATATAAAATATTCTGTCACAGGACGTTTGGAAATTGTTATCATACGTAGCGCAGATTTTACTTTTTGAGGATATTTGACGGCCAAAAGAAAAAGCAATATCATTCAAGAGTGAAAACATAGGGAAAACATAAAGAGAAAACATATTGCGCAATGAAAATTGGAAAATCTCTTTCAAAACTCTTCCCTTAAATTACCAGTTAATAAGCAGAAGCTATAGGCCATAACAATGACGGCAAACATTTGGGTTCAAACCCCTCCCCCATCTCATCGTCTCGATGAACCCCAATTTGTAAGCGTCTCGATGAACAATAGCCAACACATAGACAATATGGGCTAGCTACAACCATTTTGATTGGAAAGCAAATGGATGGTTGATTTCCCTCCTGCTCTTAGTTGTTTTTGGGCAAACACAAGCTCATCTTTGCTCCTTTTGTGACCTGATGATAATACTTATTTGTCAAGTAGAAATGATTCTCTCTCAGCTCAAGTGCACACAGTCAGAAATTTTGAATATATGAGAATACATGTGGCACTCGAGATTATTCACACTATTCAATAAAAGTAAGTCAATAAAAAAACATGGCTTTGGCTTGGCTTTTACAAATAATTAGTCAGTCAGTTGGCAAAACAGTCTGTTAGTCACCTACTACATCGTCGAAACCCCTTCTACACCCTCACCTTGGGAAGGTCTAATTTAATAACATATAACAGCTCAAAACTGTTAATTGCGATAATTCTTCAGAATCTGCAGAAACTATTCCCTTTTGCTTCGTTAGCTATGACAAAAGGAGAGGGTATACCAAAATACAGCCAGTCATGATTTTCATGTTGCCTTGCTATAGGTGGACATGAGATTGATCACATGAAGTTGCCTCGATTTGATTCTGAAAACAGGTTTCGTCAAAGGTCAGTTGTAAACAATGGCCTTCGAGATCACATTAGATCACATGGAACTAAAATCATCACACTGAAAGCTAAGGAAACCTGGCACGGCAGAGGACCTTTTTTACCTTGACAACGTTAGCTTCAGATAATCACCTGCAACATTTAATATTCTTCTTCACAGTTAGCAAATAGGCTGTTTTACCTTGATGAGCTTCTTCTGTCCCATTTGAGGCTTGCCATCCTTTCCTACAGGGTCCATGATAACACAGTACTGTCTGTTGTTCAACGTTGTGATCTTGACCACATCAACAACCTAATAATTGGAAAACTGCATTGAGTTTGAATACCATTTTGGGTCTCACTTTAGTCCTAATATTAAAATAAAAAACCCGAAACATATGGGCTATTCCTTCTTAGCTCCTGCCTTTTAAAAAGATAAACATTTGAAAATTAGGCAAGGACCTCTTCGTAGATGCCAGGTATGTGCGCCTCAGTGTCTTGAAAAGTAATTAACCATTCTTCGCCGTTTTTACGAACATTGCCACGATCATCTGTGAAGGTTCTTGTGGAGCGCATATGAAGCGCCTTCTAGAATACAAAAGAGTAAACTACCATCAGGTTTGACAAACAGCAAGTCTTTGTTTACAGATAAAGAAAAGTTGACTAAGGCCTAGATTAAAGAAGGAGCCAGTCATCTGACAATCCTCATTATGATAAGCTGACACTGGGAAGACTGAATCCCGAGGTTGGCACAGCCTAAAACATCAAACTAAATAGGTCATTACATTTTGAAATATTACACGAAGCATTAGAAATTTACGCGGTTTTTTGTTTGAATAATGATTACACTGTGTGGTTTAGTTATGGGGTAGTTTCATTTACTACTCAAAAACATGTCATTCTGTTTGTGCACGCCCAGCCTAATTTTAAGAAAGAAAATCAGAAATGTTTCTCACTTGCTTAATCAAATGAAATTTTGTTCCTCTCATGCGCTTAAGGTATGAAGTAGGTTGGGCACATGATAGGCTCAGTGTTTGATCCAGGTCTAATAATTTGTGATTGTTGCCTAATATCAATATTGGTTGCAGCTAGGTGTTTGATATAAGAATGAATCATGATATGGAATTTGTTAATCCCACTAATGTGAAAGAGCTATTAAAACATGAAATGATGGGCGATTCCATTCTGATACTGGAAGCCAGTTGCAATCAGAATGAATGATGATATGCAATTTCTATATAGCACTGATATGAAAGTGCTTTCAAAATGTGAAATGATAGCACTGATATGAAAGGATTCACTTCACAACAGTAACATCATATGTAAATTGAGTGATTTTGCACATTTATTTCAGCTCAAAATTCACATGAACGTGCAGATATAACCATACACAAATGAATTTTGGAAAATTAATAATGTAAAATTTTTTTTTCTGTATATCGAAAATACAAAAAATGCTAAAAAAATAATAGGTGATAGAGAAAGTACCTTTTCTGTTAATACTGTAGCCTTGACAATATCAACAACTTCTTCATAGGCACCTGGGAGGTATGCGCCCACCTTTTTCACAAGCCATTCCTCACCAGTCACTCGAAAATTGCCATTGCGATCCTGAAATGATTTTGCAAAGCAGTTATTTTTCTATCCATCTACTTTCCCTACTATCTACATTAATCCTGCATCTATCTTTTAAAATGATACTTGCTGGTGGCTGAACACAACTTTGTAAGCTGCTTGACAGCATTAAGTAAATATGCTTGACAATCATCAAAATTTTAGCTAAATCACACCTTAGTTTCTCCTCTGGCCCTCAATTTCAAGGCCTGGTTTGGCTTTATTACTGTGGCTCTGATAGTCTCCAAGACCTCAACCTCTTTTCTTGGAATGTATGTTCCTAGGAAGAAGTTTACATGAAGAAGACTGAAGTTATTTATGAATGCCAAATAAATGAAAATGACAATGAAGAAAGACATTGCAATACAATTACCTGGAAACAGGTTATAAAAACAATAGCAAAACGGATCTAGTGGCATTATTTTCTATACCAATTTTGAATGACAGAGCGTAATTTATATAGCTTACAAAATAACTACCATGAAGCTATTATAAAATTTTCGATCTCTTGACTAAAGAGATCTTCTTGGCTAAAGAGAGTGGGTGGTTATTGTAAAACTTTATAATTGAGCGTATTGGATAGGGGTTTAAAAACGAGTGAGGGCTAAATAGAGCTTTCAGGGTGCATTGGATTTCTATTTATCAAATTGGTAAGGTAACAATTGGCAGGCAAGAGAAGATGGTTCTAGAAAAGACTCTCTTGGCAGTATAGGAAAATCAAACCATTTGACTAAAAAGACAGTTCACAAAACCCAACATCTTGTTGAAAGGTTAACAAAGAAAATGAGAAAACAAAGTTTGAAACTGATTCTAGATAAGTTAGAATAGATATTGGATTGCCTCATGTTGTTTTGCTGTTTTCCTACCTTTCCTCATTCATAGTACAAGTGCCTTGTCTGAGGGTGCTGTCAAACCAAGACATTTGAATGAAAATAAAAACTGAATGGCAAAGAGATATGGTATTATGTACCTGGTCCTTCGAACAAGTATTCATCTCCAGCCACTTTCTTTTCACCGCTTTGATCCTCAAAGTCAAGAACAGCCCTCAGACGGAGGGCTGAGTTGGCAGGAACAACTCTAAGAGATGTTGGTGGTTGTTTGAGTTCTTCGCCAGGGTAGAGAGGGAAAGGGTCTTGGGCAAGACGGACATCCTAACAAAAAGATCAAATGACTGTTTGGTATATATCATTCAAAGGATAGATTATAGCAGTGGTGGCGCCAGGGGAGGGCTAGAGGGGGCTACAGCCCCTCTGTTGGAAGCATCTAGCCCCCCCCTCCCCCCATCGGAGCAAATTTGACAAAATAACATATGGAAATTGCTTATTTTAGTCATTTTAGCCCCCCTGTCGGAAGCTCCAACCCCTCTGTCGGAAGATTTCTGGTGGCACCTCTGGATTATATAACAGAAATTTTTTTTAAAAAACTGGGCTTCTGAGTAAACATTAAACTGTACTATTAAATCACTTTTTCTAGTGCTGGTAAAAAATGAAATCAAACACACAGTAAATGGATAAGTGCAGCAAAAGCCAAAGCAAGTGCTCTAATAAATGGCACAAACACTGCACAAGTATATTCTGATGCTCTTCTCAAAGATGCCTCTCTCATAAGGGCCTTTTTTCTCAGATGAAAATGGGCCTTCCAGCAAAAATAAATAAAGGCATGAATTTGGTGAAGTACTTTTAAAAAATAGTTAAAGAAAAACTCACAAGATCAGCATGTTTCAATTTAACCTGGCCGTGCTCATCAAGGATAACTTTGCCAGTTTTGTCCTTCAATACTGGATTTTCAACAATGCAGTAGTGTCTTGGAGGTATGGTTATCATCTTTTCTGGGCCAAAAACAACCTGTAACGTAGTTGTAGATTAGTCAGTGAACATTGGAAGCAATGACAACATGATTAATGGAGAAAATTAATGTGATTTTATGTAGGCCAAAAACTGGCAAAAGTTGAGAAACAGACTAAAAATTTAAAGATTTTTCTGGAAATTTCAGTAATTATAAAATAAAACTTTTTTCAGAATATATATATCAATTCACAAATAGACAGTTGTGTTTATTTGACATTTCAAGTATTTATAATGAAATATACTAATATTGATAACTGTTCATTTACAATTTGGCAATTTCTTAATTTTTATCATTAAAAACATAAAAGCATCCTTCAAACAACACATAATTACACAGGAAATTATCTGACATGTCCCAAATACTGCAAGTCACATTTATAGCCACTATGTCAAGTAGCCCTAAACAAACAATTTGTGTGAGTCAGCCTAACCAAGAAAATATAGTATATTTCAATGGGCAGCTAGTTTGATTTTCTCCTTTCATGCTTCAGAAAATGCACTGTACATTTTTAAAATAACCTTGAAAATAGCAGTTTCTTTTAAGAATGAAATTGTTACTATGCAAACTTGGTCCTACATCTTCTAAATCAAAACTCCACATACCTTTTCATTGTCTTGCCTGACATAGGTTTTTGGGCCAACTTCAACCCTTGTAACATTACTATTTTGATCAAGCACATGGAGATAAAAATAAGGTGCAATGCGGAACAGACTGTCATCTGGTTGTGCACCTTTTGAGTTTCTCTTATCCATCTTGACTTCAATCCAATTTTAGCCAACCTAAAAAATTGCATAAAATATATTATATAAAAATAGCTCACATTTAACTTTTTTCTTGTCACAGATCTGAGAAATCTTACACTCTGTGGATTCTAAATCACTTCTTCAAATAGCAAGGAACATAACAAAGATGGGGACATATTTTAAACTTCTGCTTCAAAAGTAGGGGGGGGGGGGGTTATAGAGGATCTCCATAAAGTGGCTGGCTAAACAGAGCTTTTACAGTATAAAAACTTTTCTTCTGACATTCCTCAGAGTAAAAAATGCCAGAATAAGGATTCGAAATGCGAAGTGAGAAAAGATATCTAGTTGTGAATCAAATAATCAGAAACTTGGCCTAAAAGTAAGTTGAAAAGAAAATTCATCACAGTGATGCAATAATGACGAACGTGGGTATAACAGGGTAATAGGCTTCGAATACTGGATTCTGGATCCTTTTCATTTCAACTGGATTCTCCAAAACATAAAAATGAACAAAACCATTTGAAGTTTATGTAAAAATTTATCTCGAAGAATGTTTGCTTACGCTGCAGTTTTCACGTTTGCTACCAATAGTAGGTACCCACCTTTCATCAACCTAATGGTAGTTTTATTTTAATATTTTAACGAGTTTTCTGTCAGACAGGCTGCAAAAGGATGACGAGTTTAATACACAGCATAACCTACAATCGGCAGGGACTTCATGCCGAATGAAATGGCTGTCAGTTGCACGACGAAACAATTTTACCAGCCAGTACGTGCTTTTGGGGGCCTAAAAGGGTGGATGAGGAATTTACTTATATTGATACAGCATATCACAAAAATCTTTGAACTAAAAATATAGAAAATGTATGCGAAAAGTACTGCTTACCTCAAGATTACCCTCAACTTGTGCAGATTTCAGCAAGGAAGAATCCAGTGGGCTTTGGTAGGCGGAAGGTCGCTTGGTTTCATGCTGCGCGAACCTGATTGGCTGAAAATGATGTAATTGTTGCATTGGTAGGCCGAAATTATAAATAAGCCTCGCTTCAGCAGCGAGGCCCCCATAAGGCGAGCAAAAAAAAAGACAATTTTGCAAGGGAACATTTTGCGAGTCCTTTTTGCATTTCACTTGATTTCTTCTGTTCACACACTACACTCTTTTTTTATAAGAACAATTTTATAAGAACACGAGCCTCAAAACTGTTCAAAAGTTAAGAACAAATTAAGAACAAGCTGAGGCTGAGCTTCTTCAAAATGCAATTTTGAACAACGTTTTTTCTCAAAATCGAGGATTTTAAGCGATGTGTGGGTGCTTTTTCGGTGAATATTCAAATTTTTCAGCAAATTAAGGCTGTCTCACTCACTTTGTTGGCAAATGAGGCCTGAACATCCCTTAGAGCGAAAAAGCTAGCAATAGCACTGCTTACGCCCTCTTAATTTAAGAACAAATTAAGAACGATCCTGCCTCAGATTTTCGAAAAACTTAAGAACAGTCAGCCTGAACTGAAATTTACTGGTTCTTATAAAAAAAGAGTGTATGTGTTTCGCCCCGCAGTCTTTCAATTAAGGGTGAGCTGACACGCAAAATTAAATTGACCTCAAATGAAAGCATATCGAGCATAAATACCTGATACATTATAATTTTTTTTATATTCAACACAGTTTTCGCGTTTTCGAGCTTCAAAGATAGCCACTGAACATTTTCCGAGCACGGACGAGTTTGCCCGAGCCTTCTGCATAATCGTGATGTCATAAATGCCATGTTCACATCTGTAACGACACAGGGTTCCCTTACGGACAGTATCACGTGACAATTGCACCATTGCGCTGTGATTGCATCAGCGTCTGTAAATATGTTTTTTGTATTACGTAATTATTATTTTAAGGTTTGCTTAGGTTATATAAAGGGTTGTTTCTTAAGTTAGGAGTAGTCTTGTCGAAAGTTTTGTCGTGCCTGTGGAAGCCGTGTCGTTATTTGTCGAGCTTGTTGTTAGCCGTTAGTCGTATCATTGCCATAAAAAGAAGAATTTTGATCTTATCTGCCGTTGCCGTATTTTTTGAGAATTTCTGCCTACAAAGAACTCACGTTTGTAAAACCCCCATTTTAAGAGGTTTTACACATCACTTGAGTAACACGACAGTCTGGAAGGCCGTACTTTTATGACTTTGCGGAAGAGCATCGATACATTAATTGTGTAGGTTTTGGCTCCATTTCGACAACCTGATTGGAAAACAGATTATGACTCCTTTACAAACCTTTCATAATAAGATTTTGAAAGAATATCGTATTATTCAGCGGGTTTAAGGCCCTTCCTCCGTCTTGCAGGACCCAGTGTGTGCCGGGCCAACATATCATATAATGGTAGCGATAAATATATTGGCAAAATTTTTTTATTTTCTGGAAACCTAAGTGAAATACTATTATTTTGTTAAATACGGCTCCTGTTAGACTTATTTATCAGGCCTGCCCCCCCCCCCTTAAAAAAGCTGATATCGGTCTTTGATCCTGATTAACTTCAATATACGCAGTAAAGATTTCGGATTTAAGTCACTAATTTTCGGCATATTCCTTATTCAATCACATGAACGATTTTTAGGGGTTAAGAACCTGGTACGAACGGGTCGTTATTTGCAGGAAAACAACTTAGTAAAATTTTCAACTCCCAGGCCGCTGCACTTCTGTAACTTGGGTGAACCGACGAGTTGGCAAACCCAAAATAAAATAACGTTCATGATTCATATGGATGTATAAACAATCTATCGAAGTAACGATATTTTGAATTTATTCGAAAAAGAAGCTAGATTCATGATAAAATGAAAAGATTCTCACATTCGCCAAGGGGCGATTCACTCTTGCAAATGGCGTACGAAATTTTGCCTAAAACAAAAGGATTTCTAGGGATTTTTAGAAAAAACAATAGGATTTTCATAAAAGAGTGATTTGCCCCTCGACATTCGCCACATTCAACAGCATGATTGCCTTCAGAACAGAGAAATTCTTCGAGCAGCTAAAAGCGCCTATTCCTTCCAAACTTAAATTCCTTCCTAACATAACCCAGTGCCAGCCAAAACATATCCTTCTTACATTTCATTAGCCTCAAACTTTCATGTATCTTGGATCGAAGGCTACGCAGATCTCCTCGAATATTAACTGAACAAGATGAACTGAACTGTCCAGTCCGTGCGTGATTTCCATGGGGTAAAAGCATGGTGTTTGTAAAAACAGGCACTGAGTCGCATGAAATGCCGATAATGGTCGAATACTCGACGATAATTTCACGACATCAAGATTATCGCGAATGGATATAAACAAATTTTGATATCCTTTCGCGGTAATCGTGATCCGATGACGTCAATCGTTTTGTTCAAAATAATGTGAAGAATTTTTGAAGAGAAAGGAGTGTCCAAGGCACTGTGTCCAAGGAAATGTTGAAAAACTGTCATTTTAGTTATTCGGTAGGTTTTGTGCGTTTTGTTTAGGATATCGCATCAAACATTCTGATTTCAAAATGGAAAATGAGAAATTGCAATTCTACGAGAAACTTTTTGAAGCTGTGAGAAAATATCTGTAATGAAATTCACGGTCGTTCAGTCGTAGCTCTTGATATTTGCTAAATGTTTTATTTTTGCAAATACCTCTGACCCAGAACCATCTCTTATTTCTCTCTCAATTTTTTGCCTTTTCTCTTATCTGTCTACGTGTTGAATATGTGTTGTTGAATACATATATTTCACTACCCGGTCCCAGTTGAAAGTTGATAGCAATAAAGTCGGTCCCGATCTAGCCATCTGCTTAGTATTTCTGTCTATCACACCCAAAGCTGGTCCCAAATCTGCTGGTACCATAATAATAATATAATATAAATAATAATTAATTTGTTTAAAGTTGCCGTATTAAATGAACGGCTGATAGCTGTATTGCAGTAAAGTAAGGCATATAGTGGGGCATTTTCTAGGAAGGGCTAATCACCGAAAAATGACAGGGGACAGAATCGGTCCAGACAAAAGGACTTTGGAAAAAAACTCCGACAACAATAACTTTTTCGCCATATGTACAAGCTTTATCTTGTTTCCGTGCTATGCGCGGCGTTGGATGCCCAAATTTCAAGGGGAATGCGAGAGCAGCAGTCACATTCCCTCAATAGTATCTCAATAGAAAATTTCAGGTAAAATCCGCACGGTGGAAGAAACGCTTTAGGTATTTCAGAGACCTTCCTGTCATAAAATAAATAAAGGTTCAAACAAAGGTAGTTGCTCTGTTGGTTAAATTAAATATGATATTCTTGTTGGCATTAAATCTAAAAATCCAGGCCCTCTTTAGGTAAAATTGTGCCTTATTTCCATTTCCCCCAAAGTTTCTCGAACTGCAATTCACAATGAAATCCAGATTTTTTTGAACATTCAAAAGGCATGCTAAGATGGAAAGAGTGATCCAAATTGACAACCAGCGTTGTTTGTTACCTAAAAGTAACTGACAACATGGTTTTTTCAAGTCCATAGCGAAATTGTACCAGTTGTTTCTAACTGCTGTTCAATTTGTTTGCAAGAAAGAATTTTCAATAGGGTTAGGAGGACTGCTTTAGTTAAATTTGCTTAAAAAGTGCATTTTCCAGGGAACTGGAAGCATCAAAATTCGAAAATTTCCTTCTTCTTCGGCGGCAACTAGTGCCGCCTCGGGTAGTAACTATATCCTTTACCCGTTCCGATATAGAGATTTGACAAAACTATTAGGAAACTCCGTTATTATCATATAAAAATATATGTGGCGAATTATATACAGAGTTAGATTCACAAAATATATTGCAGAGGCTCGTGACAGCAACTATATAATTTCAGGCAACAAGGCCTGCCTCGCGACGGCCCTGGAGAGCGGCCCCGACAATATCTATATCTCAAAAATCGGTCTGTCGTGGCGAAAACTCGGTCCCTTCAAAGAACACCCCCCTAAAAAAAATTTGCATTTGCGCCTCTGCCTGTGTTCAGCCATTTTGAGTATACGACTAACGCGTCAGTAAGTACATGATCTAGCTGAGCATACTACTGTCAGGAAATATTTTACCGTGGTAATCGTGATAATCGTGATAATCGCCTAGTGAGTGTCAGGCTTTAGAGCAAAATAGTGTCAAAACGGACAACAATAAGTAACCGAAAATTTGAAATTAAAATTCCATGCATCGTTTTCTGCATTATATCAAAAAATAGTTTTGCGTATAGTTGTTCATTTTTCGCGATGTTTTGTCGACGTGGGATAGAGTACTTTCGAGCTGGGAAATCAGAACACGTTTGTTATTCGTTTAAACTTTATTTCACCGTCGAATCCCCTGAACATTAGCGAATACAACCTCATACAATTCAGTGGTTCTACAAAAGATCTTTTCGCAGACTTCGCAAAAGCTTTAGACTAAAAAGAGTAGCAACATCAGATCTCAGTAACATCAGATCTATATTTTCAGTAATTCTCAGGCTACTTAGAACCAGGAGGCAAATCATTGATTAAAATCACACACACTTTCCAAAGTAATATCTAAATAGTAATGATTAATAGAAAATAATAACATCAATCACAAAATGATCAAATTAATCATAAAAAATAGCCACTGATAAATAATTCTGTAAATTTTATAGGGAGTGATTTGCCCCTCGCTTGGAAACAGTAAGCGTTAGATCTACAAAATTTGTTATAATTAAAGGCTTCAACACACATGTGGTACTGACTGTAAAAGATTCAATGAAATATTGGATGCCTTCAATTTATCTCAATTCGAACACATCCATGGTGTGCTAGTAGTTTGACAGTTATGAAAAAAGTCAAGCGTAAAGTCGAGATAATAAACCACGATTAAGTGGATTTTAATAAAGATGGAAGTCAAGCAATGAAGATGGAAGATGTACTTACAATAAAGGAATCAAAGGTTGGAACATTCACTCACAAAGGCTATAATTCTTCAGAGTTGTGAACAAATTAAGACCCCGTTTACACTGTGCTGGATAAAATTTATCCGCATAAAACTTGTTCTGATTGATTTGCTTTTACACTGTGCCGCGCAAATGTTGTCCACTTTGCCTTCCTGTTTTCACTGTGCCGGATAACTGCAGTCACATGACCTAAATAATGGACAGAAGGCCCAAAACGAAGTCTTCTCTGGGCAACAAAACAATAACAAACTTCCCGCCAACGTAAAAAGACTTCAAACTCTCTTCAGAATCTTCTGCTTCTCTTTTAGACCAAATCCAAAGATATTGTCAATGCAAATAAGGCCTAGTTTGTTTCAATAGTTTGTTCTTGAAACAAAATGACACTGAACTAGCAACAAAAGGAGGGAAAGCTGACAAGGATGCCAATTTTACGTGGACTGGCAAGATACTGCACTTTTAACACGAGTAGCTAAAGCTCTCGACACGGTTGACCACAAAATTTTACTAGACAAACTCAACCACTATGGTATAAGAGGAAATCCATTAAACTGGTTCAAATCGCACTTATCAAAAAGAACACAAAAAGTTTGCATAAATGGAACTTTGTCTGAACCCCAAATTATAACTCATGGTGTACCCCAAGGAAGTGTACTTGGTCCCCTTCTATTCCTGTTATATATAAACGATTTGCCTTCGTGCTCCAAAATCCTTAAATTCCATTATTTCGCTGATGATACAAGCATCTTTCTTTCTAATGATAATCCAAATGATCTTGAATCCATTGTTAACCATGAGTTAAAAAATGTCTCGACATGGCTTTCCACCAACAGGTTATCACTTAACGTTGATAAATCTAATTTCCTTACTATCTCAAGTAAGAAAACAATTGATTCTATCCTAGACATCAAAATTGATAATATTCCCTATAGAAAAAGTCCATATAAAATTTCTTGGTGTTCTTATTGATAATAGATTAAATTGGAAACAACATACACAAAATGTCAACACAAAAATCTCGAAAAGCATCGGAATACTGGCAAAGATGAGACACTTTGTTTCATTAGATGTACTAAAACAATTGCATCATTCTTTCATTTCTCCTAATCTCAGCTATGCTATCATTAATTGGGGTAGTGCTTCAAAATCTGCTACGAACGATTTAAGAAAAAGTCTTAAAAAAGCGATTAGAATTATGAACTTTGCAGGCTATAGAGCTAAGTCGAAGCCCTTGTTTTCTAAACTAGAATTACTAAAATTTGAAGATACTTATAAATTTGAAACTGCAATATTCAGGAACGATGTTAACAACAATAACATCACCTCGACTTTATGTGACCTGTTTCGAAAATCCAATGTACGGCACAGCTTTAAGACTCGCCAAGCCACTCAGAATCAGTTCTCCCTGCCTCTGGTAACAACTGAATGTCGTAAAAAATTTATTACATTCAATGGCATCAAAATATGGAATAAAATACCCTTAGAAATTTGTTCTATGTCAAGTGAAAATAAATTTAGTAAAGTTCTTTACAAGTGGCTATTGCAACATTATTGAAAATCACGAATCTTCAGTCAAGCACTCAATTATATCGTGAATATTAAGCTTAACCCCTTATCGTTATTAGTGCTATTGCTAGCTTTTTCGCTCTAAGGAGGTGTTCAGGCCTCATTTGCCAACAAAGTGAGTGAGACAGCCTTAATTTGCTGTCAAATATGAATATTCATCGAAAAAGCACCCACACATCGCTAAAAATCCTCGATTTTGAGAAAAAACGTTGTTCAAAATTGCATTTTGCAGAAGCTTAGCCTCAGCTTGTTCTTAATTTGTTCTTAAGTTTTGACCAGTTTTGAGGCATGTGTTCTTATAAAATTGTTCTTACAAAAAAAGAGTGAAAGCTTTTCCGTCAAACTCTATTCAGAGCATAAAACGTAAGAATAAGGGTCCGAAAGAACACGATGGAAAATATATACCCAGTTGTGGATCGAAATGGAAAGACGACCGGGCTCTGCCAATTATCTGGAACATGTCACCATATAGAATTTTGCACAATCTTGGTTGTCTAAAAGATGTTGACCGATGGCAGAGTCAATAGTTTTTGCTGTGTTTTTAGACCCACAAGATCGAAGAGGCTGTTCTTTTTGAGGGGCAGTTTTGTTTTTTATGTTGGAAGGAACATGCTGTTGTATCCTATCCCCCAATCTTTGGGTTGTGCGTACTACGTAGCCAGAATTTTATTAAGAAAGTAAGCAAATTTTATTAAGAAAGTATCTGTGCTTTATCAAAGTGAATAGTCGAAAATGGCTACCTTTAAAACATGGAATCCTCTACCTCACATCTACTTTTCAAGGTCGCTTGGCATTTTACATGACGCTGCCAATCTATCTAAAACATGGGTAGTTTTGATTTGTTTGCTCCATTGGTACAACTCATAATATCATAAAATATCATAATATCATAAAATATCATAATATTATAAAAGAAGCGCAAAAGAAAGTGCTTCCTAAAATCCTAACCCGTTTTCTAAAAAACCAACATTGTTCCGTGTGGGAGAGGGGGATGATTGGTTTTGTCAGTGGAAATTGATGTCAGTGTTTCAAGACTTTTGGAAGGCATTGTAGAGCATACTGTATCGTATCTAGCTTTGAAACAGATGCTCAGAAGCTTTCTATGTGTTTCTTGATATCTGTATTAAACTGAATCCTGACAAATGTCATCTTTCGATTTTTGGGGAGAAAAACACTGACGTATCAGTGCAGATTGGTGCAACCACAATAACAGAATCTGATGAAGAAAAACTTTTAGGTGTAACTTTGGATAAGAACCTGGATTTCAAGAACCACGTAAACGCACGTAAACACACAAACGTAAAAAAGAGAGAATTAGAAGCAAACAAGAGAAGGTGCTGCTAAAGTCGGCGGCAGTGCAAGTCTCACGGGGACTGCAAATAATATGTGTAACAACAAAAACACCGAAAGAACTACTTTAATAAGTAATTTCCTCTAACCTCCTCATTGCATTGACTCTATTGTACTAACTCTATTGTATTGATTTTGTATATGTTAGCTCCATTTGTTTTGTAAAGTATTACTGATGAAAACTTCGGTCGAAACGATTAAGCGATAGTGTTTTTTCTGAGTATCTAAACATATATATTTATATAAATGCGTTCCCCCTCGACCCACTAAATATACTTCTTTGTACACAATTACCCTACTAGTGGAAAATCCTTAAAAATACCTCTCCACTTGAAAAACTATCAGCTCTACAGGGCTCAAGTAGAATTATTTCTGTCATCAGCTGACAACAGAATTGACATTAGTGCTTGATATCATGATCAAACACAAATTTTTCTTTGTGTTCAATATTTTTTGAAATCGTTGATTTTTGAAGATGTTATCTTGAAGACCTTTAAAGACGATTCTTGTTGGACTTTTTATGTTCTATTACAGGGGAAACGTACCACGCTTGATTTATTTTTATATACTATCTAATTATGTATCATTACACCCCATGGCTTTACACATGAGACTTAGCGATTTTGAGTAAAGATAACTAAATGTTTCCGTACAGCCAACCATTTTAAGCCGGTTCGCCATGATCACTTGTTGTGGGATGTACAGAACTTTGTAGTTTGTTGGCGCGAATAACCATGATTTCCCTTTGTTTGTAGTTAGTTTTATCTATATAGCAAATAGGTCATATTCCAAGTCTTGGTAGCTTTAACAAAACTATTATCACCGCAAATGATTTTATCATCAGCCTAAAAGATCCAGGAAACTTATACTGCCTGTCCAAAATTCATGAAATTTGTTTCTCTGATCATTGACTATGCTCTGATGAAATATTTATAGAGGACGTAATACCAGAAGGACTGGGATTCAATGTGGGAAGAGAAAAGATGAACGAACACGAAAGAAAAGATTATCGAGTTTATCGTTAAACAATAATGAGAGATATACAAACTGAATGTTATCAAAATAATGGCAAAAGCTAACAAATATAAGATTAAAAAAATGAAAAAAGTGATATTAATTACCATGATACACTTCTAAAGGTATGAAAACGAATTTTACACAACGCCTCATGTCGATTAAAGTTTAATTTCATGTCTTCCATTGCTCTTTTCCTATCTCCTGCAGCAACATCATTCCATCTTTAGGTAGAGAAACGAGGCTAAGATTACCATCAACGCGCAGAATGATAACTGAATCGAGACTGCGCTACTTGGGCTTTGTTTGAAAGAGCGGTAGATGGTTCGACCGTTTCTTTGTTGAATAGGACGATAATTGTTGCTAAGGTATTCCGTTTCATTTGCCGGCTTCATGGTTTTATGGTGAAGCAGCTTTCTGAAATCCGTCATCTGTCAATGCAGAATGCAAAACTTTGATAGTAATTACGAGAAAAGCTTTGAACCCGAAATCGCAATCAAACAACAATTAAAAAGTGAAACAAAAGAAATGTAGATCCCTTCCCAGAAATTTTCACAATGAATTCCTTAGTAAGTAACAAGGGACTATAAGTACCATCAAGATAAAATAAGTACCAGCCTTACTTTTTCTTGGTACCTTGTGCCAAAGGCAACTAAACTGACATACATTATAAAGAAAAGAAAGGTGTTTCTCAGCATGGTTACCAAAGAAGTTCTGTTTCAAAGGATGTCGCATTTTTAGCTATAGGGAAAGCAAAACGACATGTAGAATTTGGCGTAAAAAGAAAGATTTGGGCATGGATTCCATTAAGAATTAGATTGAGAATTAGATTGGCGCTTCCTTTGATCATGACACAGAAAACATTACCAAATAAAATCTTCACCCAGAAGAAATTAACTGTAGAGACAATAAAATTGTATTTGTACCTGTGCATGGGAGATAGTAATTTCCTTTGTAAAGACAACCCACTGAACCGCTTCACTACAAGGTGGAGTTGTAAGGGATCCATTGTAATGGTAGAAGGTGTTGTTGGGGACCATGAACGCATCGTTCAAAGGAAATGGCTGTATTTCCACTTTTGTTTCTGCAAAGTGTTAAAGAACATGAAGGGAAATAATCATTACCGAAAATGATTTGAGAATTTCCATTTTAGACTTTCTTTAAGGATGAGATTAGAAGATTAAACGACACTTGGAAGTAGATTTATCTTGCTATGCAAAGGCGAAGTCGAGGAAGTCAATAGAGTGATGACGTCACAAATTTGTTTTCTCTAAAATTGTTGAATATAGATTTGATGACAACGCGAAATCAAATATAGGTGTTAAGAATTAGAAGAAATTTATTAAGATATCCTATGTAATGTGGTCAAAATTGAAAAAAATACCGTGCACACTTGAGAGGTGTTGACAACGAACATAAAACTTTCAAATTACCTTAATCACAAAGACTCATTTACTGAAAAATTATGTACAACTTTGCGATTGTCGATAGTTTAAAAAGAGCGCTTTGCCGTTCATTTCGCCTTAATTGAAAACATAAACATAAAAAACTTTACCTATTTGTTTTCTGTAACAGCAACTATTTTATGGAATATTCAAATACAGATATTGATTTTAAATTTTGCACAGAGATTGATGTCAGCCCCGTAACCTCTCTTCTGGTAATACCCCCGTAACCTCTCTTCTGGTAACACCCCCGTAACCTCTCTTCTGGTAACACCCCCGTAACCTCTCTTCTGGTAATACCCCCGTAACCTCTCTTCTGGTAATACCCCCGTAACCTCTCTTCTGGTAACACCCCCGTAACCTCTCTTCTGGCTATACCCGCGTAACCTCTCTTCTGGTAACACCCCCGTAACCTCTCTTCTGGTAACACCCCCGTAACCTCTCTTCTGGTAATACCCCCGTAACCTCTCTCGAAACCCTTTCAACTTTCGTCAATCAACTCTCCTGAACCTCTACAAAAATCTATCAACTTTTAGGTAATTCTAAAAGAGTATTTTTCCGTAGCAACCATTTATTACGGTAGCAAAAGATATCAATGAGAGATTAACTTACTTCCCAGGGTGATATTCGACAAGAAAGGAGTCAGCTTGCTAATAAACGAGTTATTTTTGCCGTTTGGATCGATCTAAAAAAAAACAGTATACGTTGTTATTGGATTGTGATAAAATTCCGAATTTATCTATCCTTTTCTCAGTTAATAATTTTGTGGGCACGCTAAAATCACAATGGATCTAAGTGATCGCGGGAAGGATTTACTTTTTAATAATTTGGTGCTTAAAAGATTAACAAGGTAGGATTGTCTGCATTAGATACATTAGATCAAGATAGTACGAACCTCCATAACCGTACCGAATACCATCAAGCCATCGTATTTGGTAAGTGCAACAGACACATTGTCGTAGGCTGTATTCACGTGAACAAAATGCATCTACGAAGGCAAAAAATTCTAACTGGAACAAAAACCAGTATTCACCAATTATGTTTGGAATAAACCAATTCACATCTTTATTTAACAGTGCTGTCGAAACGAAATTCATATTGGAGTAGAGGGGGGGGTGGGGGTTGGGGGCGCTGTCTATTGTATTTCAGTATCGTGTTTATACTTCAGTATGAGAATTATTGGCTCCATCCCCCCCACCCGCTTCCGAAGGCCCTGTTTATATATAGCAGTATATATTGACGACCAGCAAGTAACACAGACTTGACAAGACTGATTTAGATAAACGGCAATCAAACTGACAGATTTCAGCACGGGGACTATTTTGAATTGGTTTCAACACAAAACATTGCGTTGAAAAACGATTTGGTTAGGCAAAACCCAATTGATTAGGGAATTTACACCATCAGAAATAGAAAAAAACATTTCTGGAGAAGACATTTGCTGAGTGATTTGTTATCAAACGACATAGGTAAAGTGCTGGTTGTAGAGTTCGCTGCTTTTTGTTACTTTGCTGTTTTCCAAAATATAATTATTTGATGCTAAGCAGCCAAGGCCTGAGAAAAATTGTATTTCATGGACTTCACATCAGGCTATTGCATGATCAGAATCAGTTAAATCGAATGAAATAGATATTGATATCCTTTTTTGCAATAATATCTCAAAATAAATAAGAAATCAGGAAATGAGAGACATTACCTCACCCGGATGGAGATGCGAATTTTGATATTTCATTGAATGCTCCGAGCCAACACTGTCGGTTGCTCCCCAATGAAAATGAATCTGCCATGGCCTGAAAATCTTACCTACGATCAACGCCAAGATGTCTCTTGTTTACAAATAATTAATCTTTCTACAGAATTGCAGTAGTTGGGAGAAATGGGCGGGTCGAGGAAAGCCCCCCCCCCTAAAGAACCAGTTTTTTTCGGAAAATTTCGTAAGCTTTAGTTATTTGTCAGAATTAAACAGCAAAATCTACCTTTAGTCCCCTTGATATATACCTCACACTGAAACCCCGATTTCGTTAAAATTGAAATCTGCCGCGAACAGTTACAGCTTACAACGGACACATCTTAGAGTATATCAGAACCAGTAAATTGAAGTTCAGGTTGGCTGTTCTTAATTTTTCACAAATCTTCGAGGCTGGAATGTTCTTAACTCGTTCTTATAATATTAGATTTTAAGCAGTTTACTCGCCAGCTATTGTGCTGAAGGGGCATGTTTAAAAAAAAAATGAGCCATGATTTTTTGCCAACAGGTTTGAAGATTGACAAAAAAGCACTCATAGAAAGCAAAAATGCCTTGTTTTTGACATTACCGTCTGTAAAAAAAATATAAAATATATATATAGAAAATGTAAATAGACTCGTTCTCCTTAAAAAGACAGGGCACTTCTTCACCTGTAGACTGAGAAGTGTGCCCTAAAAACTCTAATTATGTTGCGCGATTTAGTTTCAAACAGGCATGCTCTTAGAGAAAGGTTAAACTGCACAACATACCGAAAGCGCGAACGGACATCCCATTCCAATTTTTCAAAGACATCTGTAAAGTATGTCCATTATTTTCTAGTTGGAAGTTGGAGGATGAAGTTAGGCCATAGCCAGTGAATTGGAAAGGGCTGAAACTCTTGTAATTTGCTTCGGACTCTAGCAGATGGATCGGTGACTGGCGCCTCTTGTTGCAGGTTGGATAGCTTTTATACCAGTTTGCTGGGCCTAGGCGAAACAAGATTACCACGAGAAAATTATCGAATGTTGACTAAACCCAACAGTGAAGGACTTGGATTTTCAATATCAAAACGAAAATTTCTTGTTAATGATAAAAACGTGAAAAGGTAAAATGATGGCCTTTGATCGCCCTTCTAAGCTGGCTTTAATTTCGGGGCTTAAAACATGGCTTTTAAAAGAGCAAACAAACCCAGACAGATGTTTGCTGAAAACAAAAAGATGAAAACAATGGAAGTCTTGTTATTTGCTGTATCAACCAATCAGTGGATGCCAATTCAAAGAAAAGAGTCTTCGTACCTTCACTTCCACTGTAGCCCCAAGATGTTGCTGAAAAAAAGATACGATAGATCATATATAGAATTAAAAAGCAAAAAACTGCCTCAACATGAAATGTTTTATAAGCCTAGTCACGGACAGACAAAGCAGGTTACGCAAATCACAACCTTGTTGTTCTGGTTATACAGCAGAAGTATTATATAGCGTTTTTTTTTAAAATCTAGAAAACTGTGTAGATACTTGGAATATTGCGAACCTAGTCCTCTTTAAGGCAGTGAAAATGTTTGTTAGTGGTCAGCAAGTGATGTAAATGCCTTTATCATTACAAGGCCTTCCTGGGAATAAATTAGCACAAGTGTGGCATTTTGCAATCCTAGACTGGGGTAGGAGTGTAATGGAGTGTTTTTGATGTTTTACCCGATTAGACAGGAAATTTTCATAACAATCTAGCAAACTAGGTAACCGAAGTTTTCAAAGTTTAAATCATTAGAGTAAAAGCCACTGATCATTTTAAGCCCTGGGAACATTCTGGCAAATGACCGGAAGTTGCGTTTCCGGAAGCATGAAAAATGCACTGTCAGCAAAATTTAGACTTTCGAATTTTTTTCAAATCTGATGACACTATCGGGAAGAACATGCAAAACAGAGCAAAAGTTTCCTGATAGTGCAGTGTTTGGTACAAGCAGTGCCTCGGAAAGGATTTACGGGCCCCTGGTCAGGACGAAAAAAATAAATAGTAAGCATTCCTTTGGCAGACGCTTCTAAGGGGTGGGGGGAATGCTCCTCAGGAGTTTTTGAAAAGATGGTCGCTAAAATTGCTATGGTATCGTAACTGCTCTAGTGGCAGCGGCGTAGATAGAGGGAGGTCGGAGGGGGCAAACCCCCCTGTAGAGCTTAACTGCTATTTTGTTGGAAAACTTCTGGTCTTCTCAGAAATTTAACACGATTGTCTATGTTTATCTAACTGTTATGCTTTGAAAGGAATTAATTTAAAGCTAAAGAAACGCAAGAGCATCTGAATGTATCAAAAGATTTATTTATTTCAGTTCCGATGTCGTAATGTTATGTTAACACTAGTTTTGCATCTCATTTCATACAGCACGTCAAAAATTTCCTTTACTTCGTCTTTGACATTGAAATTGCCATAAAGAATAAATTCTATCTCTTATCAGAAGTTGAAAGGATGTGCTCTGCCTGGCGAGCCTCGATGCAGAGAGGAGATGGGGAAGAACTTTACAGCCCTCAATTTAACACTGTTTCCACTGGGAAGGAATTATCCTTTCCTTCCGGAATTGTGATCGATTGGAAGAAAAAAGGGCAGAAATTACAAATTAGAAAGAAAAATAGAGATTCTCTAAGAAATTGGGATAACATTTCTGATTTATAGATTAGAAAATGAAGTTGTCAGACAGTAAGCAGGCCAATCACAATGGAAATGTTTCAAGGTTTTTGCAAACTGTGGCTAGTAAACTGGCTTGGCAAATTCAATGTTATTACTGTACAAAAAGCTGTTTTTACAATTTCTAATTTGGATTACATAATCTGTTCATATGTAATGGCTACGTTATGGCAATTTAATCACAGGCTCTGTTCCGTCAAATCACACTAATTTTGTGTCTGTTCTAAATTTGATGAACCATGGCAGGATAGCAGCAATATATCATTTATTTGTCGTTGCTCGCAAAATTTGCAACAATTTAAATGATATTCCATATTTAGAAGTAATTCGTGGTGTTCTATTCAGTAATGTGTTACAAAATTAAAATAATGGCGTCACACCTAATAACTCTATTGTCACTACCCCCCGATTCTAAATGCATCGGAATTTTCGAAAAGTTTCGCAGCTCATTTTTCGAGGAAGGAAATTTTCGAAACCAAACAAGGAAAAGTTTGGAACTAGACAAAAGAATATAAGTTAATGAAGCGCGTGTGTTCAAGGTAACGCCAGTAACGATTTCTCGAGAAAGAAAGGCAAAATAACGAGTGAAAGCAATTAATCCATATAAATCTAGTAACAGGGAAATCGGAAGAATTTTCGTCAATTTTGGAAGGAATTTTAAGCAAATAGAAGGATGTTTTTGGGGAAACTGATTGAGTAAAAAGTGGAAACACAGCAGATTAAACATAGTAAATAACTCGATTCAAAAGCATTATGTCATCCTTTTAGTTTCCTGTGTTTTGATAAAAAGCAAATTATTAATTATAAAACAGGCGTGCTGCGGAGTGGGATCGCAAATAAGAAAACGAAACAAACACTACCTAGGATTGATGAAAATTGAAGAGACGACAAGTTTCAAATAACAGCTTTTGGCTTTCAAAATAAACAATACAGTCTGCAAATTCTTCTATTATCATAAACTGTTCATGAATCATAAACTTTGATTTCTTTTCTGTGGCATAACTGCGCAAAGTTAATCCTTAAATCGAGGATCAAAGGGGGTTTTTTGCAGCATAAAGGCATGTCTCTAATGTGCCGCATGCCGTGTAAAATTTGCTCAACACAATCTCAAATTGTCTTTTTTGTGAAGAAACAGCTGCTTTTATGAGTAATTAAAATACACTTTGTTGCATCCTTGAGCCACCCATTGGGTTTCAATGGATCCAACCTAGTTTTCACCCGGGAAGTAACTCTACTTTTCGTATTTCGTATCCAAAACAAGAGGTCCATAATAAAGAACTTAGTTGGGAGACTGAAGGGACACATTCAAGTGGGGGAATTAGGGGGCATTTTCGACAGAAAAGGGGCGTGGTCTAATTTTTTTTAATCTCTAGAGCATGGCACCGCAAATGCAAGTTACCTCCCTCGTATAGGGCCGCTGCGAGGAGGAGGCTAGAGGGCAATTTCCCCAATGGCCTTATAAAGTAATGAATTCCGTAATAAAAACACATTCAATCGGCGAATGGAAAAATAAGAAAGGGAGGAATTCGAGGATCTATGGTTTCATAAAGTATAAAGTTGTCTTGATCTAGTTGGGTGCCCTTACAACATGCTTCAGTGTTGCATCTTGCGAGGGGCAAATCAGTCCATGGAAATCGAGTGGCAGTTCTCGTACACCCTTTGTGAAAATGCTATTGTTTTATTAGAAAACCCATATAAATCCTTTTGTCTTTGTAATAATCTCTCACGCTATTTGGGAAAGTGAATTGCCCCTCGGCATTTGGACGCTAAATCAGATTGGACGCATGTAAATGCATTAAAATATAACCATTAACCGCAAATTGTTTTGGTCACGCTATGTTTTGGTTGCATTTGACCAGACACAAAGCAGCCAACAATTGAAAATGTATTCTTTATTCTGCCTTTGTCATTGCTATCGGAGCGGAGTAACTTTCATATCAGATAGGGGTTTGAGTTACACTACGCCACACCAATCCGATACACAACGCTCTGATTAGCGGAGTGAAAATCACTTCGCTCTGGAGGTGATACGAAAATCACTCCGTAGCGGAGCGTTGTAGTGTAATCGCACGAATCCGATATGCTCAACTTTGAAATAAACCAGTTTCTTATTGTTTTCTGCTTGAAGCAATTCGATCGATAGTGAACAATGGCGCTTTCTGAGATTTTGTTGCTGTTGGATAATGCCAAATCGAAATCGTCAAAACATTTTCGTATTTGGATTTCATCTCTTCAAGAATTTTAATGAAGTGCCCCTTGGACGAAAAAAAATACTTAAACATATCAGATAACATCTCGCTATCCTTCCTACGAACCCCATTATTTATCTCTCAGTCATTTTATGCATAGCTATTGAAAAAGGCTGTTTTCGTCATTTTATGCATAGCTATTGAAAAAGAATTCGCAACAGCACAAAGATCCGAAAATATCGTCAAAAAATTTAATCTGGTGGATTTGGTGTACCAGAAATGCAAAGGAATAAAGGCTTATGAGCGAGCGGAGCGTCGTAGTGTAACTGCTAACCTAAATATCACTCCGGAGTAAAAGTTACTCCGCTCTGCTCCGCTCCGATAGCAATCCGGTATAGTGTAACTCTAGCCAAAATCTGCTCCACGGAAGAAACAGTTGAGGTAGTTCAGAGTCGGAAGAAACACGTCTTAAAATGAATAAAGGATCATGCAAAGGTAGTTGCTCCGTTGGTTTAATTTAAACCCAAAAACAAGGTCCCCCTTAGGTAAAATTGTGCCTTGTGTCCTTTTTCCCTGAATTTTCATAGTAGAAGCGCCAACGGCAACTTACAACGAGCTCCAGATCTTTTTTAAGTTCAAAAGGAATGCAAAGATGGAAAATGGATCTAAATTGACAATCATTGAGTCCATACTGGAAAGTATAAAGTTGGTACGCCGCATATATACGCCAAAGTTAATCAATGTTGCGCCAACTTGCACCGGTACTCCACTCCACCCACTCCATCAAATGTAAACTATATGCAAACAGGGCCACATTAACATGTTTAGGGCCCCAGGCCCAGGCATATATTAACAAGTGTACTGTACTGAGAAAAAATAAATTTCATGAATCATTGAAAAATTAATTAGAAGCCTAAAACCTTTGCCTCTTCATGAATTTTTTGCTTAATTTTTTAAGATAAGAATGCGTCCTCAAATCAAAACAAACGTCTCAATTCTGGTTGCCGCAGAAGGGTGAGAAATTTGTGAATATGAGTGATTCCAGTTCCCTGGAGAATGCACTCTTTGAAGCGATTTTACCTAAGCAAAATAGTTGAATGTTGGAACAACGTCTTGATATCGGAACTTGTCTTGGAGTTGTGAATAAAAAAAGGAGTTCAATAACTGAATTTTCACCATGTGCCGTGGCCGAACATTACTAAGAATGGGCAGATAACTGCTTGGGGTCCCTATTTGTTCTAGATCTAGCATTCCTAAGGTACAGAGCCGCACTACCTACTCGAACCACGGGTCTGTAATCAGCGCCATCAGTTCGTGTACGCGGACCGTTTTGCATGCTAAATTCCACCATTCGTTTTAGTGCCCGATTGTTTAAGTGCTTGGGTACATTTTTGCATAACCAAAATTGCCCTTCGATTGTGTACGCGGACAGTTTTGCATACTAAATTCCACTATTAGTTTTGGTACCCTATTGTTTAAGTGCTTGGGTACGTTTTTGCATAACCAAAATTGCCATGCCTTTGTGTACCCGGACCGTAACGCATAAGGTTACCGAATAGGTAATGTGAAAACCCCCGTCTCAGGGCCTCGAGTACTGACAAGGAAACTGGCAACTCCCTAATAAAACTTGATAATGCATGTTGGCAAATATTTTTGGAATCCTGAAAAGGTTCTTCCTGCAGTTTCACTCTCAAACTTCCCTTTATTTAGAAATAATATACTTTCGTTTGAACTCCAAAAGTTCTATAAAATGCGGACACGACCAATAGGTTGAGCAAGGTAAACAACAGCTGTCATGAGGACAACGCTGGAAACATCCATGCTTTTCAAACTGTCCGAAACAGATCGCCAGCAGCTGCGACCTGCGAGCGAAAGCATTTGAGCTGCGAGTAAACAACAGTAGTATAGAATAGAACTTTACGGATACTATGAGCTAGGCTATCCGTAATCCAGTGCAAGAAATCCAGCGTAGCATTTGCCGAGCATTTGCAAGTTTTTTAGCCTGGTCAAAGGATAACATTATAGAAAGTTTGTTCAAAGATCAGTACAATTGAAGCTAACGAGGTTGGAGTGACACTGTCTACCAGAAATGAGGCAGAATTGTTTAAAAGACATAACATTTTGTGATGTCAGACCCACAACAATTCAACTACTTTAGTAAATCTTGGATCCAGCATTCGAGTTCAGTTTGGTTCATTTTGTAACGGCTTGCTTCAAAAATAATATTTTGAGTTAGAAGAATTTGACTTACCTTGTTGCACTTGGCAAACACTGGCAAACAGCACAAAGAAGACTTCAAGACTCATCGCGTAAATTGAAGTACCTGTTACTGAACCTTGGAACTTGCTGAAAGAACTGATGTGAGTCGCTGAGCCCTTTTGTAGTCCTTCCTTCTTTGTCTTGCTCTCCCTTTTGTCTTGTTCAAAACTGTGTCTTTTACCCCCTTTTGTCTCTTTTTCTGTGTTCCCGCGCTTGTCTTGTTCCTCCCAAGTTATGTTTTGTCAAGGGAATCACTGCATTTGCACGCCCTGTCTCCTCCGATGCGTCCCTGGCAACATCCAGCAGCGGTCGTTTTGAGTGCTAAACGGGTGTGATCCAGGGTTGCCAAGTGCTGGCAAGTCCTCAATCCCAAAGTTTCTGAATCCCAAATCAATCCCAAATCAATCCCAAATCAATCCCAAAAGTAGATTCCTTCGCAGAGCTTATAGAAAGGAATAGACATTCCTCTGCAGCCTTGCCTTCTATATTTCCTGTGTAACGAATTACGCATTATTCAGGGACGCCTGCACAAGATTAGGGCAGAAAGGGCAGTGTTGGTGCCGTGGGCAAATCGCGAAACTTTTCGTCTAACAGAATCGGGCATTTCTAGGTGGGAGAGGGGTGAGGGTGGGGTAACGTAATAAAATATTAACTTAGAATATTCGGTGTTTTTACTAACAAAGATTCTAAACGAAATTATCCATTATCGCTATCAAAACCAAAATCAAATTGTTATGGTATAGAAAGTACAACCTTTATGGGATCCAAGCTCTGGCAAGAGCTAACAAATGACATTAAAACATCTTCTAGCCTCGCAATATTTAAGAAAATGATTAAAACTTGGAAAGATACAAAATGCAACTGCAGACTATGCAAACCATACGTTGCGCAGATTGGATTCTTGAAATAGTCATCGAATAATTGTATATTTTTATCTAATGAGTCATCCTTTTAATTTTGTACATTTTCTATATCATTTATCCATTCATTGTGATTAATTCAAGATTTGTAAATGTAGTATAAATAGTAGGCTTTAATTAGCTGTTATATTAGCTAAAAAAATTTGCTTCGCCTACTGTAAATTATTTTATAATAATAATAATGGAAACTTTTCATTTTCAATTCAATTAAAACTACAATTACAAATTTCACTATTACAGAGGTAATTTGCAATTAGCTAGCCTGGGTTTACAAAGAAAAAGACTATTACAAGCACAAGCAAAAGTAATTAATAATAATAATAATAATAATAAAAATAATAATAA
>NW_027019317.1:14495811-14522059 GCF_013076305.1 Rhopilema esculentum
AAAAAACCTTGACATACTACAAACTTTAACACATGTAAAGAAGCCTTCCCCGACGCACCCATACCTAGTTACCGCAGACCGAAAAACCTCCGGGATTTACTGGTTCGTGCCAAATTAAAAATTGCCAAACCCAGTGATCCCATATGTTCTTACAAATGCTACTCGCGACGGAACTGTTTAAAATGTCAACATATCACAGACGGGACTACAATTTTTAATTTTTTTAACACTAACAAAAACTACGACATAAAACAACGACTGGACTGCAACTCCACCAACGTCATATACGCACTACAATGCAACCGCTGTCTACATAAAGGAAACAAAAAATGCCAATACATCGGACAAACTAGCAGACGACTTAAAGACAGATTTAATGAACACCGACGGGACATTATCAACAAAAAAGAAGACAAGTCTGGAGTTGCAGAACATTTCTGCAGCCCACACCATCACACCATCAACGACCTTGCCATCACACCACTACTAAAACTTAATGACAAACGAGAGAGTGTTTGTCGAGCTAAGGAGCAATATCTCATTGGCCTGGCGAACACCCTCACCCCCAACGGCATGAACAGAACCATAGGCCGTTAACTTTACAAAACAACTTATCACCTATCACGCCGCCCTCATCATTTTTTCCCTACCATTATAATCATCATCACCACCATTACTGTCATCATCATTCCATTATTCTTAGTTCAATCATAATTATTATTATTATTTTTGTTTTTTTATATTCATATTCATAGTCATCATTATCATCCCATTGCATCAATCTCCATAGCACCACCCACATCCCCTTACATCACCCGCCACCCTTCCCTCCCCCACTTCCATCATCCCATTTTTTCTCCACTGCGCTGCATTCACACAATTCAACATCCACCAATCCGGCATCACCATCTCACATTTCAAATTCATTCACTCGTTCGTTTCATTTACTCTGATGAAGCCCTGTATGTGTATGCCGGGGCAAAATATTAGTATATTCCTTAAATTTAATTTATTTTGAAAATTTTATCTTGTGACATTGGATTCTCGTCTTCATATTGCTTTGTTCCTGAATATCTTTCGTAACATCACTCATTGCAAGTTTCACAGAATCTGGCGGACAGCCTATCCTGCGGTTCTTCCTTCTTACACATCACTCTTTTTGCCTGTCTAACATGCGATGCTCCAGTGCAGCTTCAGTGCAGCTCGAGATAGCATATAAAAGAAGTGAAAATTTTCCAGACTGGAGCTTGCGGTCAACCTTAGCGCAAGCATTCCCAAATATTTGATAATCCAACATTTTTCTGCCTATAAACTGCTTGTTGCAAATATTCTTTGCGTGATACATCATTTTAAATCTAATTAGTTTCCACTCTTTACTTTGTGACTGTTAACAGTAGAAAAAGTTCCGTCACAGTGGGGTCAAAGTCTATTTGTCATGATCCATATTCCGTAATTCAAGTCAAAAGGCTTTCCAGTATAGTCAGAATTTACGGACCAGGGCATGCGGTAGACCTGAGCGCAAACCTTGCCTATGATTTGCCCGGCGGGTGCAGTCTTATGCAAAAAGTTACACCACCCGTGTCCGTATATTCACTGAGAATGGGCATTAAATGAGCAGAATCCTAGGTCCTAGAATCCTGAAAGACAGGCAAATTTAGACAAATTCTAAAATCACAAAGTAACTGAACAACTATAAAATATGTAAAATAATAGTTTAATGAGTAATATCCAGGAAGAATAAAAGTACTTGTTATAAAAGTAATAAAAGTAGCAAACTGGAAAGGCGAATAACTACATAAAACTGTTTGTTGAAATAAGCTTTACTGTACAAGCTTATTTATGCACAGTTTTAAGAAAACTTGCATATTATAATATTGTGCCTTAGACAGTCATGTGATATTTCCCTTCATAATGTCTACTGATTAAAAATCCCCAATGAAGTTGCTACAGAAGTTGCTAGTAGCCTGGATTTTCCACTCTGAGGGACATCAACTAGACAAATTTGTTATACCTCTTCATTTTGTTCTGAAGACCATTTTATTATACCACATTTTCCAGAACCAATGTGATGATTAAATATTTGGCAGCCATAATAGTATACCCGAAGCAAATGTTGTAACTTAGGTGCAGAAATTCAGCAATTGTTCTTGGCTCAATTTCTAGTAGAAGCAGACTTGTATTTTTTTTAAGCAAGGACCAAGTTTTTTGCATTCCATGACTTCAGCATAAGGATGGTCCACCATAGTTAATTATGACACAGCTAAGGCCTTGGTCCAGAGAAAAATCTGACTGATGCAAAAAGAATATGTCTTTGAGATCAGCAGAGTAGATTTTTAGATTTCAGATACCAGGTTTTACACGGGAAAAGGGACCATGATTTGAAAATCATACTTTTTGATAATTTACCTCAAACGGCAGTTGCATTTTTCACAAATAAGTTTCTGCAGATTAAGCTTTTACGAAGTTATGATGTTGCTGGAAAAAGCCATGGTAAGGATTTATGAATAAATACGCAAACAGAATTGTCATAGTGAAAATAGTAGATATGTCCTCCCCCATAGCACCCCTGAGTTACAAAGAAATGGGGCCTTTTCTTGCGAGATAAGCGTTGATGCTAGGAAGGAGCTTTCTTTGGATTGTGCTTGTGTGGGTGCATCCGAAAAAGTGCTCAATATTTTGAAGACGCTGGCTCGCTAGTTAAACGTAATGATAATGTTTCGTATTTTCATGGAATGGATGTTAATGTAAAATTCATGTATGTTTTTAGAGGTCAACCAAGGTTGTGCAAGGAAGGCTTAAATGTTTAAGGTATAGGCCAAGTGTAGGTTAAGCGCCAATTAGGCCTATTCTACCTAAGAATTTGGCGTCAACTAGAATGATGAGTGTTATACACTGTAGTGCTTTTGTGTTTTCGCCTAGAAACATAGACAAATGCGATGTGTTCAAGGGTAAAATTGGTTAGGGGTGCCATAACTTTTTCAAGTTACTGAACTTTTCTGCCCTAGATGTTTGCATTAGACATCCAAATATATATGTTATAGCCAGCCTTTTCACAAGCAATGTATAATATCTATAAGACCCTGAACATCAAGAAACCCCCTTCACCAATTGGTTATTTAAAGTTTTGTTTTTCTAGATACAGGGTGAATTTCTCATATTACTTCAAACCATTAAAGTTGATCAATAGTGATGTTGCATTCCATAGCATGATAATTTATTCAAACTGTGAATATTTGTTAAAATAGATGGGTTTAATACTTATGTTTGATCACACCATGAATATATTATATGAATTTCAGGAGATGTTGATATACTCAACATCTCCTGAAGAGTGAGTTACTCACGAAACAGGCTTGAAGAGATAAACCATGTAGTTTTACTTTCTTCAATCTATGATATATATAATTTTATATATATAATGTATTTCTGAGATCAGGGTATCTAAAAAAGGGTACTAATTTCATCCAGAAGACCGATCGATGTCAATGAAAAGGGGGTCATTCTGATTTTCATTGTCAGTGAAAAGGGTGTTCTTTTAGCATCATGGACTAGGGTGGGTGTACTCTTTCTATTCAACTGCATCCGCCGGCAAAGAACAACTTTCTGAAACCATTACACATGTAAGCATCTTCAATTCTGACAACACTCACGGCTCATTATTGTCATCTACGTTAACTATGAGAGTAGAAAGTGAGCAGAAAGTTTTGCTCCTGTTCGCCTAGACTTTGCAGTGTGTTAACAATTTCGCAATGTGGAGAGCTCTTCCTTGTGGTAATCCCCAGCTGCATTATAGCATAAAAATTCTTACATAGGTGGGCTTTAGCTGATGCCATTTTTTGAGGAATATGAATAAGAATGAGATCTTTTGCGAAACAGTTTTAGAACAAGGAGTTATTCTGAAAAATTTTGTAAAACGATTGAGCTTTTTTCAAAAACTTTTTGCATGGGTGATAATTTTTCCCCCGGCCCCCCCCTTCACTTTCCAACCTGTGTCGGAGCCTCTAATGCAAAGAATAGACACCTTGATTGATTAGAGTTAGAGTACAAACAATTTGTTACTTTCAAAATCAAAATTTATTATCACGATTATCATTAGTTACCGCTTGTATTTTTAAGAAACTGAAATTACAAATATATTCATTCAACATAGCCGTATATTTCTGCGCTCACGCTACGCCACTGATCTTACTTGACCTGTGCTCAGATGACGTCAAACACCGGTGAAAATGCAAATGATTGGCTAATGCTGGATCTGAGCGCCAGTGAGAAAATAGTTGATTGGCTAGCTTCGTTCGTGAGAACTCTATTTTACTCACCCATAGGTGCTCGGAGTATCGTCGAATATTGCATTTGATTCCGTCACTCGCCATCTTGTTGTTCAGCACTTGGATTCTGCCAGAATCTCGTACTGGTGGATATGCCACGATTGTCAAAGATAAGAAAATTCATTAGATAAAATAAAATCTTACATGCACAATAGAAGAAAACGTCTAATTAGTAGAAATCGTTAACTGTTTTTTCAGTAACACGAACAGAAACAGGGTCAGGAAACAGTTCTTTGAAAATCTGACCGGTGCTCAAGCACTCTGCACTCCCTGGATTATCCTGGGTTCCAGAGCGTCAAGTGTAAGAAATGGGGTGTCGAGGAAATAGGGCGTTGCGTAATGAATCGTAAGTACTTGAGGTCAACATAGAAGTTTGAAACTAAGACACTCAAGAGTAAATGACTTTGAAAAAAGCAAACATTTAGTAAACTAAAGCTTTTCGTCTGACACTCTTCAGAGTTTAAAACGTCAGAACATAGATCGAAAACTCTACGCTAAGAAATATATATACCCAGTTGTGGATCGAAATAGGCCAATCAGAAACACGAGCACATGACTGTAAAGGTTGACCAATCAGTGCCGCTTGCCTATTAGAATGTTACCAATGGAGTCCTAAGGTGAAAACGAACTCCTTTTGTCTACACAGTAGCGGTTTTTTCGTGCTTATGTAGATAGATTCTAAAACTGCTAGGTGGAACGACGATCGGGCTTTACCAATAATCCGAAACATGTCGCCATTATAGTTTTTTGCACAAACTGGGTTTTCTAGCAAATGCTGCCCGATAGCAGAATCGCAGGTCTTATTAGTAATTTTGAATTTGCAAGACCGAGGTGGCTGTTCTCTTTGGGGATTTGTTTTGTTTCTAATATTAGATGGAACGTGTTGTTTTATCCTATCCTCCAATCTTTGGGTGGTGCGTCCTACGTAGCCAGAATCACACTGGCACGTGAATTCATAAACAACAGAACTTTTTTTTGTGGCAGGAACGCAGTCCTTTTGAATGGACGGAAGGGCCTTTTTTGTACTGTAAACAACACGTGGGTTAACCGCGAAGAAACAATTTGTTATGGCCTGTTTTATTTGGCTTTCAAAACGTAGGGAGCTGTTACCGATCCAGGGTAGTTTTAGATAGACCGGGCACTTTTGAGGACCAAATTTTACGTCAGCCGAGAAATTTCCTATCTTCTCCTTAATGTAAACTGAAATAACATGTTCTGGATAGCCGTTCTCCAGAAAAATCTTAGTTAGTTTTTCAAGTTCCGAGTCGAGTTTAGACTTGGAACAAATCATCAGTGCCCTATGTGTAAGCGTTTTGATGAGGCTGATTTTTCTTTGTTTTGGGCAAAACGAGCTCCATCGAGTGTATAACCCCGAAAATGTGGGTTTACGGTTTACACTGGTGAGAAATCCAGTGTCAGATTTTTCAACCAAAACATCCAGAAATGGCAAGGAGTTATTTTCTTCCTTTTCAAATGTAAAATGTAGGGCTGTGTGAAGACCATTAAGGCGTTTTAGGAAAATATCACTCTCAGCCTCTGTTTTAAAAATAGTATATGTGTCATCCACATACCGAAAATAGACACCTGGCTTTTGGTCGCAGTCAAACAAACGCTCTTCATGAAAGCCAACAAAGATATTGGCCAAGGCCGGTCCCAGAGGGCTACCCATAGCGACACCATCCTTTTGTTGGTACATTTCATTGTTAAAGCTGAATTCAACTGAACGTGTTGCAGTTTCCATCAGTTCAATGAATACTTCCTCTGGGAATGGTGGGCTATTAAGCTCGCTCCGGTACAAAGCGTCGGCACATATTTTGATGGTCTCATTCAAAGGGACATTAGTGAAAAGACTGCTAATGTCAAAAGAACACATGAAAGATGTTTCGTTTTCGATGTTCAAGTTTTGCATGAACTCAGCGAACGTAAAAGAGTCCTTGATGCAATGTTTTGAATATTTTTGAAGAACAGGGTCCAAAACTTCAGAAAGCCACTTAGCCAGTTCGTGTTGTGCTGAGCCAATCATAGACACTCAAGAGTAGGTGTCAAGGGCAGCGCTATACACATTTCTTAGGGGGGGTGTCAAGGGTCAGCTTTGTGTGAAGGAGATTTTTCAGTTTAAAGGTGAACTGAAATGCAAAACTTTTTTGATATATTGCAGAAAATGACACACAGAATCTTAATCTCAAGTTTTCGGTTAAAATTTAGCCTTCCCCCACCCAAGCCGGTTCTATTCCTAAACCATCACTGGCTTTTCCATAAAATAACATTTCGGTCAAAACAATCGCGACGGAGAAAAACAAGACTATTTGCAAGCAGCTCACAAATTTGGCCATTAAGGTTTTCTTGTTTTTTGTTTTTCTTTCCGTACGTGGAAATTAATTATTTTCATTTTAAAAAGCATGAAAAATCCCTCCCCCCCAGTTCTCGCCGGGATCCATTCTGTAATCCGTCTAGAATTCGAGGAGAAATTGTTAGGGGGGGGGGGGGGGTTTGGTGAGATCTTTGTGAGGTACTTTCATTTCCCCCGAAACTTTATGCTTTAGAAACTGCCACTTTAGGTTATGGAAAATTACTTGATGAAGAAATTGTCAAAAAACACCGATATTTCATTTGATCTATCTTTTGTTGAATGCCCTCATACTGAAACAGAATGATGTGTCGGTTTTTTTGTAACTGAATAGCTGATTGCTGACTCCTTTGAAAGACAAACAGATGCTTCCGCCATAATTTATAATGGATCTCAATCACAAACTATGTCTAGAAGTAATACCGGCTGGTATTCTAATGGCATTTTTCTAAAAGTGTCGGTTTGCTTTATTACATCCTGTCTATCCTGTAATGTAACGTTCAATGATTCATGACGTTTTGTGTCCGCTCATACCACAACTCCTGCTAGTTTGCCATCAAATGATCAACAACTAGCCGAGCAAAGAGTCCTAAATTCTTTGAGTTTACAATGTTTGAAGGAAGAGATCCATCCTGTTAAATCGTGAATGAAGCGAACAGAGCCTTTGTCGTTGAAACCGGTCCGATAAGACCTTTAATAGATTTTCCACATTCCGAACAAGCAGGGAGAAAGTTTATATTTCAAAAAAAGTGGTACGAAGAATTCAATTGGCTTGAATATTCTATCTCAAAAGACGCTGCGTTTTGCTTCGTTTGCAGATGCTTTGGCTCTCTTGGTAAAAGAAATTAATTCAATCATGTTGTCCCTCTTTAGTCACTCGTTTCTCAGATTCTTCCTGTAATTCTCATAAAGAAACTAAGAATTTGCCGAGTGAATGAAAGTTTATTAGATACTCATAATTTGCCTCAAGGTTTTGTAAGCTCTCACCAAGGCATTAATTGTGATGCTTTCATACTCTGCCGTGAAATTGAATATTTGGCGTTTATTTAATACATTTCTCCCAGTGCTTAGTTTACTGATGAAAGATTTTAAATGAGAGCACAGCTTAATCAAAGCTTCTTTGTTATCCTAGAACAAGTTTTTGAGGTGTTGTTTCCTTGATTGGTGAATGTTTTCCATTTCATTCTAAAAATTGCAGCAAGAGCTCTAGTAACTATTTTAGAAAAAAAATTTCAGTTGGGAGCTCAGATGATGCCTTCACAAAATCTGGATTTGGTCATTGGAAAAATGCTGCAGGAGAGAGGGGGAAAATAGCGAAACATGTGAATTCAAGGATGCATATGCTCTCTGTTGAGCGTAGACACAATTTCACATCAGCTACTCCTATCGACGTCCAGCTTAATGATGCTGCCTATAGAATGAGGGCTAGAAAAGAGGAAGAAAGGATCGAGAATCGACATATTGGTGAGACAATCTTTGATATTGTTCGACATTTGGCCAAACAGAACACCACTTTTCCTGGCCATGACGAATCGGCAGAGTCCAAGAATAACGGAAATTTTTTGGAAGAACTCGAGTTTGTCTCAAAGTACCACGCACCCCTGACGAAATGGATGGATACTCATCCTCAGAATGTTACATATTTCTCCCACATGAGCCAGAATGAGATGATCGGTATTCTCAGCAACCTAATCATTGAGATTATCTGCAACGAAGTACGTGTAGCCAACCACTTTTCTTTTGAGTGTGACGAAGTAACTTCTCACAAAAGAGCTTTCATGTCAATTATACTTCGGTATGTGACAGATTTTAAAATAACTTAACGGTGTATCAGGCTTGTGCAGGTGTCCAGCCTGAAAGGAAAATCTTTAGCTGAAGTGTTAATCGAGACATTGGACGACCTCAAGCTTCCGCTGAAAAATCTAATTGGGAAAGGCTTCGATGGTGCTGCAAGGTGCTGCACTTGACAGAAGCTGGTGCCGAATTTTCAATATATTTTCATTGTTTTGCCCATAGACTTAATCTTGTTCTTGAGCATAGCGTAAAGGACGTACAAAAAATCAAAGCAATCTTCGAAACCATTGGAGACATATATCGCTTCATGGAAGGGTCGCCTAGAAGACCCAAAGTCACTACGAGAACCACTTGAAGGCAAAAGGAATCACTTCTGAAAAGATTGATTTGCATGCCTTCTCTGATACAGAGTGGTCTGCTCGCTCAGACAACTTAGAGGTTGTTTTGAATGTGTACCCTGTCCTGTTGTCAATGTTCAAGGAGTATTCCGAGCAACTGGTTGGTTTGCTGGTTCGTCTTAGGCAATTTCGATTTGTAGCAGCTTGCCTCATACTCAAGAAATGTTTTTCGTTGAGTCAATATGCTTCAGAGTATCTCCAAAACAAAGGTATGGATCTCACTTCTGGAGTGGCTGCCATTCGAGATCTGAGAGCCATGATGGAATCATTTCGTTCTGACAAGGAGTTCGACACCTTTCTCGCCGAAGCGACTTCTTTTGCTGAAAAGCGTGGCGGCCAAATTCTGGATACAAGCTTCACCGATCCGAAATCAGCAGCTTTGCAATCAAAACGTCGGCGTACAGTCCCAGCTCGTGTCACAGATGGGCAAACAATTCTTGAAACATCAAGTGTCCCATGCAATCGACCAGATGGCGAATCAGATTTGGAATGCTTCAGACGAGAGCTCTACTTTCCATTTTTAGATAAAATGCTGAGTGAACTCGACAAGCGCTTTTCTGACCAAGCATGTGAAACGATGTCACATGCAGCGATTTTACATCCACGCAATCTCTTTTCAGCAAATGTGTCAAAAATCGAGGCAATAGCTAAATTTTATAAGCTTTATAGCAATCGGGCAGGGCAGCAGTTTCTCCTTTTTTCTCAATCACAGCAATGCTGTGAGTGGAAAAGCGAATATGATAAGTACCAAAAAGATGTAAAGGAAAGGAAAGATAAAAGGAAACCTTGGATGTGCTTGCCCTCGCTGCTTGATATTTTTAGCAAGAATGATTTGCACAATTTGTATGCTGACTTGTTTCGGGTTATTACAATTGTTGCAGCCATGCCAGTTACTGTGGCATCATGTGAGCGCACTCACAGCAAAGACAAGATAATTAATAACTATTTACGGGCTGCTATGTCTCCTGACAGACTTGAAGATCTTGTGCAAATAAGTAGTGAACGGGAAATTGCTGTTAACATCGCGCTAAGCAAATTAGAAGACGTTTTAAAACTAGCTAACCACCGCAAGCTACTGCTATAATTAATCGACTTTTTGAAATTTTGCATCTGGTGCCAAGTTAATATGTACAAATGTCAAAAAAGCCCTCCAGTAGTTATTGAGACTTGACTCAAATTTACTGTCGCTATGGTAATATCGGGACAAAGTGCCTTTGACAAATTCAACTGCTGATAGAAATTGTTCATAGGATAAGAAATCTTAATAAACTTTTTTTTCTCTATCAATATTTTCATAATCAGGAGCTTTTTGTATTTTTGTTATACCTTGTTTCTTGCCAAAAATAAGCTCTAGCACTGGCATAATGACCTATCTATCAGAATAAAAAGTAAGGACTTTGTTTATTTTGAGAATCAAAAGATTTTGACAACTGCGCTATTCTATTTATGTAGGCAAGCAACTGAAAAGCCTCAATTGCTGCAAACATGGTCATTTTCTATTGGTAAAAGGGTGTTTCAAATCATGGAGAAGGGCGTTTCTTACATTAAAAAGGGCGTGGTCATAAAACATTTTGGTGCTCTGCCCCATGCACCCGCCTCGTCTCCCCCCCCACTGTTTGGCGGCTGGCGCCGCCACTGTACTAGCCAAAACTCAAATCTGATTACAACTTGTTTACAGAGAAACAAAAACGAACGTCTTTCAAATTTGAACATTTTGTCGGAATTTACAAATTTACAAAATGTATCCACAAAGTTAGTAGACAGGACATATCTCTAACAATCTAACTAACAAACATGCTAACCTTTGTTTCCTCAACCGTTTCACTAAGCTCTAAGATTGAAAATTTGCATTTTGAAAATTTGCGATTTGCACTTTTTTTAGAAAATCCTTTTTTCGCAAGATCGGTGACGTCATTTCTGGTATATTTTCAGGTTTTAATGTTTAAACTGTGGTTATGCGTCGAATGACAATAAAACTTGCATTAAATGCAATATCTCGAAGAGCTCTTTTGATTGGTATAAACAGATTTAGTATTTGCTGATGTCATGTGACATTTTAGTTTTCACGTGACCTTGAAAAATTTTTCTTGAAGCCTACCTCTCTTCAAACAATTCATTTCAAAAAATCATCTTGTTCTCTCAATCGATTTTATTTTGCCTCTCAAAATGCGTAACAGATTTCAAGCACGGTAAACGAGATTGTTTGTTTGAAACCATACAAAAGAAGCAGCCACCACTTGTCAGAAAAATACTGTTGGGGATACAACACAGCCATGTGCCAGGAGAGATCTTTTCCTTTGCTAATGTATCTGATAATCATCCAGAGGCCGAAAAGAGACATAGGAATTGATGGGTATTGGGTGCACCAAATGCGCTCTCAAAATTTTAAAAACGTGCCCAATACCATCTGAATAGTGCCTTAGATTTTCATGTAATATTTAACAAGCGATATTTTTTCACATCTTTTCCTGCAAGGACCTGCCTTCCTTTTGGCTGTCTCTGTCTGAAATGGATTTTGTTGAAATATAGGGCCGGGCACAAGTGTTTGTGTATCTAAGTTAAAAGGGAACATCCTCATCAAACCTAACAATCTGATAAGCAAAGCATTGTTGAAGAAGACATTGGCAAACTTCGTTGTCTAGAGACCAAATGCCTTAGGCAGTCTTTCCACTAGCCTGGGTTAAAACAAAACCGGGTTAAAAGTTATCCGTTTTTAAAGTGATTGAATGGAAACGGCAATTTTCTTCGACCCGTTTTTAATCCGTTTTTGATCGTTCCCACTAAGCCGGGTTAAAATGTATTCGGGGTGAAAAGTTGTAAGAGAATAAGAATTTGCATCAATAGTCCCTCAATTTCTATCGTTGTAGGCCAATGGAATCAACATCGACATCGAGGATTTTGTTTTTTTGATTTTCTGGCGCCATTTCAATTCTTAAACGTTGCTGTTGTTGCAAGTGGGTCAGAAGTTATCCGGGTTTCGGCGTTCCCATTAACTTGCAGGTGGATCAAAAGATACCCGGGTAAAAATTGACGCTCTCTGAGACCTGTTTCCAAACTTATCCGTTTTCAAGTGGGTTAGTGGGAATGCGACGCAGAAACGGATAACCCGTTTTTGTTTTAACCCGGGCTAGTGGAAAGGCCGCCTTAGTTTTCAAGTCTCTAGGGGGCCCCATAAAGTAATGAATGGAATCAATCAAATATTAACAAAAGTATGCCTAAAGAATAGTGACACGTTTTAACCCATTGTAATGCTCACATAATTAGTATCCCGTATGTACACTAAGTCCCGTATGTAATCCGCCCATGTAATCTCGTACACACGTGTGTGTTTTTTTATTCAGGAGTTATTTACTAATCATGAACATTCCTCTATGATCAGCTCCTAAAACGTTATATTAGCGACGAGAAGAAATTTGAAAACTCAAAGAAAACCCAGTAACAAAACTACTGGTAGAATAAATTTTCATGCTTTACAACCATTTGATTCGTTATCAGAAGCGAATTCTATAGCACAAAGATGGTCCACATAGAAAGGCTGTGAAACGTAACTCACTGCGCTCAGAATTCAAGACAACGCCCAGAAATGCGCGTTACTACTTTATCAAGCTGAGGAGTCCAATCAAGAAATTTTTGAGACGTTAGAAAATACAGGAGACACCGACGATTATACAACAGCATTAACAAAGCTGGGTGCATATTTTTCACCAAAGAAAAATCTTCAAGTTTCACACGACTGTACAAACCGCTGGAAAAACTTTGGATCAGTAAGCGACACGCTTGCGGAAATTCGCCGCGACATGTGATTTTAAAGATATAAACACCGAAATGAAATCAATTATAATTCAACATTGTTCGTCAAAACCTCTTCGTAGATTTGCATTTCTGGAAACCGATCTAACTTTGGAAAAACTTTTAGCTAAAGGACGCGCCTTTGTAATAAGCGAAGCTCAACCTACAGGCATTGAAGAATCATAATGTATGAGTAGGAAGAACCGCAGGATTAACTGTCCAACGAATTCTGTAAATCTTGCAATGAGTATAATATTAGTAAGAGGATAAAATTCAGAAACAAAACAAAATGGCGACAAGAATCCAATGGTATTAGATAGATTTTCCAAAATAAATTGAATTAAACGAATACAATTGAAGAATCATTCTTTTCTACACATATCTCAAATTCCGCTGTAAATATGGTTACTAACCGTCATAGACACTCTACATCTCGGTTTGCAAGAGATAATTCGCATGGAAATCGTACAACTCCTACAAAATCTGTTTGTAGCAAATAAGAAACACCGCATTGCAACGGGAATGAACAGCAATAGATACACGTTAATTAATAAAGACTAATATTTGGCCCCGGCATACGGGGCTTCATTACTTTTGCTCTGATGAGCAAACTTTCAAAAGGCAATTAACCTTCGAATAAAACTAAAACGGATTACGATCATAAATTGACCTCTTTTCTAAAGTACGTTTCCATGAAAAGTTCAGAAAATTTCATTGAAGCCAAAATTTTGATCAGCAGTTTCTGCAAGATTTTTTGAAAACCTTGGAAAACATTTTTTATTTTGAAAATGGCTTTGAAAAAAGCAAAAATTTTTAACAATTTTTAAAATTTTTTCGTCTGAAACTCCTCAGAGCATATAACGTTAAAATAAGGGTAAAAAAAACAAGATGGAGAATTTGATCCACAAATGGGTATTTATTTTCCATCTTCTTTCCGACCCTTATTCTGACGTTTTATACTCTAAAGCGGTATTAGTTATTTTTGCTGTTTAAAAGCCATTTTCAAATTTAGTAGCGCCAAAAAAATTGTTCATATTTTTATTATTGACAGCAGTAACTGTGGCAACAGCCAGGAAGCCTACTCTCACTTCCAACCTAGCTTTTATTTTTTCAAGCAAGTGCGCAATACTTGAATTAATTCGAAATCTGTTGAGGGGTAGTAGGGGTTTTCATTAGCTAATTAGCACACTGTTTGTGAAACCCATGTTTTTTGACTAACCATATTAGTTTTTTGACTTGTGACTAATGCGAATTATTTCGAGTATCTGATATCGAATAACTGAGAGGGCTCGCACCCACATTGGAAAAATTAATTGAGCATGTTGGATTTTGTTATCTTTTTTATTACTTCGGACCCCTGTCGTCAGTCAAGGAGAGGTATTCAAGAATCGAACATACACGGAGCGGTCACGCAGGGAGTTGTGGCCGTATTTGAACTCAACGAACGGTTTTTTTAGCAATTCCGAATCATACATTGTACTATCGAGTTGTGTAAGTCACCCAATTGGTTTTTTTTTCGATATACAGATTCACACTAACTATAACCTCGTTTTTAATGTTGGACGTCTTTGCTCGTATTACGCCGAACCCCGTACACTACTTACAGACATTAAACTTCTACAGTTCGTGCCTTGTAGTGGTGTCTGCAAGATAGTCAAATATACAACAGAGCACTACCCTGTGCTCTTTCCAATCAAAATGGTTAATACTGGATGCAATTATCGATGTGTTTGCCATTGGGTATGGTAACGTTCACATATTACGTAATCAAACGGTTACGGTCATTATGGCTATTTCTTAAAACTTGTTAAAATAATTATTTAGAGAGAAGGGGAATTTTAATAATGCTATTTTTTGATGACGTAATATGTGCATATTCCTTGTGCTGTTTCTCTTGAATAACAGTCCTTTTTCTTTGGGCCATAAACTATCCCTTAATAGGGAAAACTGTTCTAGGTATGATAGAGGACAATACTTTCTGAACGTCCTGTTGTTCGCAAGCTATTTTATTTTGCAATTCTACTAAAATCTCGTAGACATCATTATTTTTTGTACGTTACAACCAGGAGTTTTGAACCCGAAAAAAAATTGTGACTAATTGAAGCAAAAAATTCTTGACCACTTTTTAAAAAACTTTATACAGAATTTTTTAAGAATGATGTCCTCATGTACAAACCTTCTTTGAACTTAATGGAAAATTGAACCGGTTGTTTTGATAAAATTGGTTTCAAATTTTATCATTAAAGTATTTCAATCTTTCTTCAAACTTTTGTCCCAGAAAAGAGACTGTGCCTTTCCTTAAGAAGCCATCAATCTGCAAAATCATCAATTTGCGCAAAACTGACGGCAGCAAGATCTCTTAAAATCCATTTGTCCAAGATATGTTAGTAGATATTTTTCGGACAAGTCTACAGTTTTTAAGCACGTGTTCAATACCTGATCATAAATCATATCTTTTGTAAATGATTTACAACTGTAGCGTGGAAGCAGGAGCAACACAGTTTTTAGGCTAGCAGGTGTTAAGGTACCTCTTTACTTTTTTTCAAAGATATGCTGCAAAACTTTTGAAAATCTATGAGAAAGAAGTCATGTATTTCATCAAATTTCTAAAGCTTTCGAGATCGAGTTTAATCGAAAAAAACCTCGTCTCCTAGGCCAGAGAAGTTACTTTCTTTGTAAAATCTTGAAAAAAGTGTCTCCCTAGCTGAAAAATGGCTTTGGGCTTTGGTTCAACTTTCAAAATCTATCATTTGATATCATCATTCAGCAGCGGTTTCAGGGACTGCGGGGCCCGGGGCCAAAGACATCTGCGGGGTCCTTGCTCTTTACAATTTCTTTCTTTTTCCTAGGTGTAGGACCCCTTTTGGCTACCATAATCGTGGGGCCTGGGGCCATGACCCGCCTTGACCCACCTTAAAACCGCCGCTGTCATCATTTGGTACCTAAAATTGAGGGCAATACTTCATTTGATACCTGCAAATTTTATTAGCCGTGTAGACGTTTCAAATACAATAAATTTGACTGAGACTCTTCTTCATGCCAATGAATAAAAAACTTTGATTTTCGACATGGGGCATGTTCTGACATTCTAAATAGGGCGATTTAAAAGAATTTCTGAGGGCCAGCCCCCAACCCCCTGTTTCGTTTCCTATGACAGTGTCTGCAACAAACTGATTCTCAGGCAAAGCAAAGTTTTTCTGAGCCCATTTTACAAGCCCAAAGTTATGCAACTCTAGCACCTATTGGCGCCCTTTTGGCTGCTTTTACCGGTTGGTCAAACGGTTGCCAGTCCGCCACTGCCGAAAAAAGATGGCGATATTCATATTTGCGTAAACATGCGGATGGCAAACCGCGCTATACTTTGCGAACGCAACCCTACGCCAACAGTTGAAGACTTAGTACATACACTAAATGATGCAAGAGCAGGAGAGATGTCGAAGAAGGTGGCGATGAAGCTGATGAAATCGAAAGCAGAGAAGCGAGGGCATTCAAGCGTGATGTATTTCATACAATTGTTGATTCGATGATTTCAGGATTGACAACACGCTTTGATGCTGCAAATCACATTGACCACACGTTCAGCTTTCTTTGGGAGTACTTGATTCTGTCTGAAGAGGAAATTTTGCAGGCCTGTGGCATCTTTGCCAGTAAGTATGAAGTGGATATTTTGCCTTGATGCACTGAGAGAAGAAATGGTCCACATCAGGTCAATCCACAAGGCAAAGTTTGGAGAGAAATCGTTGAATCCGTTGCAGTTATTAAACAGGATAAGCCAATTTAAACTTGATGAGATTTTTTTCAATGTGTATACAGCCTTGAGAATTTTTTGCACACTGCCCATGACTGTTGCTTCGGCTGAGCGATCATTTAGCGAACTCAAGCTAATAAAGAACTTTTTGAGGAGCACAATGACTCAGCAACGACTTTCAGATTTGGCAGTCTTAAGCATCGAGAGTGAAACAGCAAGAAAAATAGATTTTCAAAGTGTAATTAAAAGATTTTGCCATGAGGAAAGCAAGAAAAGCAGTTTTTTAAACATTAAATTAACTCTGATTTGTTTTAATGATTTGTTTTATATAGTCGCTAATTACAAATTAAGTAAAAGACCCTAAAATACAAATTCAAGTGTTTCAGGGGCGTTGATTTCAAAATTCATGCAAACCCAAAAAAGGTTTTTGCAGCCTTCGACGAATGGGCCCCATGACAGTCCCAGCCCTGGGGCCCGGCCCGTCTCTCGACGGCCCTGTGTGTTATGTTATTATGTTATTGTGTTGTGTTAAGCCATATTTTTTTTGATGTCATTTGCATGTAACGATAAGAGTTCTCGTTTTGCGAACTTACTTCTTCGTTGTTTTGTTCAAGTTATGAGTTAATCCTAACGCTGCGTGTTTCTATGCTTCAATCCACAATGCGGGTGCAACGAGAAATATAACACTCTGCAGAAATTTGTGGAGATTATCCGGTTGCGACCGGGAGGGTGTGGAGGGGGGGGGGGGTGTCACACCTCACAATATTATCTCAATAGGAAATTTAAGGTAAAATCCGCTCGGTGGAAGAAACGCTTCAGGTATTTCAGAGACCTTCATCAAGCAAAGGTAGTTGCTCCGTTGGTTAAATATGATATTCTTTGATATGAATGAAGGTAAACAGACTAATGATTTGAAGATTTGAAGATTGCTTGTTGGCAATAAATCTAGAAATCCAGGCCCTTTTTAGGTAAAATTGTGCCTCGTGTCCATTTCTCCTAAAGTTTCTCAGAAGAAGCGTCAACTGCAATTCACAATGAGCTCCAGATTTTTTTTAACATTCAAAAGGCACGCTAAGATGGGAAGAGGAATCTAAATTGACAACAAGTGCAGCTTGTTACCTACAATCCCGGACAAAAATGTTGAGACAAGATGCCATTTTTAAAATTTTCTACTTTACCATCCCTCCCCTTCCCCCCGAAGCTATGTTGAATCTGTAGTTCTATCATTTCTCCTTCAAAATCATGCGTTCAACATTGAATTGGGTGAGGGGAAAAAGTTATTTTTCAATGGAAAGTGAAAATATAAGCTTTCCTTAAAAAGTCTCGGGATTGTAGCATAAGAAGTAACTGACAACCTGGTATTTTTCAAGAACACGGTGAAGTTGTGGTTTTTTCTGCTGTAAACTTTTTTGCAAAAAAATGATAATCTTAAATAGGATAAGGAGGATTGCTTTAGTGAAATTTGCTTCAAAGAGTGCATTTTCCAGGGAACTAGAAGCATCAAAATTCAAAAATTTCCTGTTCCTTCGGCGGGCGGCAACAATGGTGCCGCCTCAGGTAGTAGCTACGTATATCCTTTGGCTGTCCCGATAAAGACATTTGACAAAACTTTAAGTTATTATCATATAAAATGAAGGTTGCGAATTATATACAGAGTTAGATTGACAAAATGTATTGCAGAGGTTTGTGACATTAGTTAAAAAATTCCAGCCAATAATTTTTTAATCAGGTGAATTTGTAGTCCACCCTCCCCCCCTCCCAGCAAGGCTTGCCTCACGACGGCCCTGCTTGGCATTAACTGTCGAAAATGACCCGCAGCGATAAAGTTGATATTGCAGATTTGAATCTTTACAGTAAATTGGAAGATGAATTTACGATTAATGAAAAACACAACATTATTTTACTTGGTTCACGTCTGATTTTACATTCATCTATTCGTGCGAAAGCTATCGAAATCGCGCACGAAGGACATTAGGGACTTGTAAAGACAAAACGCCTCCTGAGAACCAAAGTCTGGTTTCCTCAAGTCGATTAACAAGTTGATGAACGCATTTCTCGTTGCATTCCATGTCAAGCTGTAGGCCAAGATAGTCGTCCTGAGCCCCTGAAGATCAACGCTCTTCCACCCTTACCGTGGCATACCGTACATATCGTTTTTTGCTGACCTTTCCCAGATGGACAGTACCTGCTAGTCGTAACCGATGCTTCTTCCGAATTTCCTGGAATAGACCTTGTAAATTCTACGTCTGCCAGTGCTACTTTGCCTAAATTGGAAAGAATATTCGCTACTCATGACAATGGAGCCCCCTTCCCTGGAAGAAAATTTGACAACCTTATGAAAGTCGTGCAAAATTAGTGCAAAGCATCGCCCTAGTATTCCACTTTCTCTTCAAGGAAATGGACAGGTTGAAAACTTTATGAAACCTCTTGAAAAGTCAATTCGCACTGCTGTTGCAAAAAATGAAAACTGGAAACGCGCTTTATTCAAGTTTCTCATGAACTACAGAGCTACACCGCATTCCACTACAGAAAGTCGCCTTCCCAACTGCTATTCAACAGGCAAATTTGTATCAAACTACCTGAAGTTTTCTCAGAAATAAAGGAAAATATTGACGAAAATCTTCGAAAAAGGATGGGAAAGCTAACTCCTAAATGAAAGCAAACGCAGACAGATCACGCAGAGCAAAGCCCTCTTAACTAAAAATTGGAGATACTGTTCTTGTTCGTCAAAAGAAAGCCAACAAATTATTAACTAACTTTTGTCGCAAACCTTATCGTGTAACTGAAAGAAAAGGATCCCGTGTTACAGTCAGCAGAAATGGAAATTTCATAACTCGCAATGTTTCGCATTTCAAAGCATTGCCTGATTGATGATAAAGTTTATATGGATAATGGTGGAATAGAAGAAATTTGTTTCGATTTAGGTCATGATCATGATGATTTATTCCTGATTATGAAGAAAGACCGCAATTGAGGTACCCGATTAGAAATCGTCAGCCAGCACACAGGATAATGCAACAATAATTACTATTGCAACTACAAATAAAAACACGTACGCTGCTAAAAAAATTCTTTGAATTTAATTATAATGATTCTTTAGATTTATAAACATTTGTTATTCAATTCTTAAGTATGGAGTTCATATACAGTTGGTATTTTAGTAATTATATAATTTTGGACATTCCTCTACGATCAGCTCCTCAAAAATTATACCGATTGCAAGAAAATGACTGCAAGAAATATTCTGCGATCTATTTGAGCTTACCTAAAGGGCGTGGTCGCAAAATTTTTTGCTCGCTTCGCCCGAAGAAGAGACATCTTCTTTCAGTTTCCCCACAGGGCTACCGAATCCTCTCGCGTGGTCCTGTCCTGATACCTCAAGGCCGGCTGATTATCCAAAAGTTGACATTTCTAGCAAAAAATAATTTTTCCTGGGCACTTAAATTCGACACTGAGTGTACAGATGTTACTTCAAGAAGCAAGCAAATATTTATCTATCAGCCCCTACAAGTGAATCTCCAGCAGATGGATTATTTTAGGTCCAAAGTAGACTAAACTCATGTCTTTGGAGAACATTGACTGTGAAGAGATGTAACAGTTTACTTGTTCTTAATACACAAAATACAGAACAGACAAACTAGGTATAGCTAAAAAATAGCAAAATATAGCGAAACAGAAGAAGACACCATTTTAGTAAATACTAGGAAATAGATTTTACGCTTTTAATATTCTATGTCTTTAATATTCCATATTTCATTTTCACATTTCTAAGAAAATTTATTTCATTGCTTCACAACGAACTCTCCCTTTTTCTCCTTAATCCTTGTTTTTGGAATCTTTTCTACAAAGTGATATGGGGTGCCAAATGGGCCAAAATTTCAAGACAGGATAGAATCTTATGAAGACTTTAAAATATCATCAAGAGTTGGATATATCTTAAAGATTAGGATATATCTCTCTCAACAACAAATATTCTTCACAAGATAGCATAAATTCATTTCTGCATGACATTCCTAGTATCTTTAACAGAATATTTGCACAACTTCTTGATGAGATTTTCGCTGATCGCTTGATGAGATTTTGAAACTGAATTTTGTCCTAATCGGCATGTTCACAGAATGGTCCGCAAATTGTTAGCCCGCAACATGCAAACGAGGCCTTTACTCAAACGAAACCCAAAGATGGCGTTGGTATTGCCAGAGATCGTGGGTGGAATGCAATCTGATGCGTTTGCATGTTGCGGGCTCATAATTTACGGACCATTCTGTGAACTCCGTTTTCAAATGAAATCGGAGTCAAACGAATCCCTTTTTGCGTTCACATTACTCTACTTTTGAATACGGTGCGTATCGAATACGCTCCGTTTTCAGTGTGAACGCCAAAAACAAAGACATTTGAATACGCTAACAACAGCAACAAAATACGTGCTTCCTAGAACACCAAATCTAAACAATTTTGCAATTGAGAATTCACAATTTTTGGTAGCTGTTACAACAACGTTTCTTGCGATTTGCTTTTATTTAATTTCATTTATAATGACGCCAATTTGTTGAGGATTCGTGAACGCCTCTTTTAAATAATGAGGTCGCCAGCAACGTTTTTGTTGGAGCAGCGTTAACACTTACCTTATTCAAATCGTATTCATTTGAAAACGGACAAGTGTGAGCGTACAGCGTTATTATCAAAGAAAACGGAGCGAAACGAATACTGAGCAGTGTGAGCGTAGCCTAAGGCCCCAAATGATTGAAGTATTAAAGTTTCAAATTTTATGAAAATGACAAAGTAGCAAATGCCAGATATTGCTGAATGGTAATTTGGTCGACTTTTGGAATCCAGGAGGAGGGGGGGGGGGGGGGGGCAGGTTTTTTTATCTCTATTTCGCAGTTTCGTCAATTCTTCCACTAAGTCTTTTAAAGGATCATCTTCCTCTGATGCCGCTTGATGTTGATTTTCGGAAAAAAGGCCATCTTTCGTCGAGGGGAAACAGAACACGGTTCGACATAACGAATATTCGAAATAGCGAGCAGTCGAGATAGCGAACGGTTTTTCTGTACTAAACCATATAGCAAAACCAAGGGAAACAGAAATTAGTTCGAAATAGCGAATGTTCGAGATAGCGGGCAGTCGAGATAGCGGATGTCAACTGCATCAACATCCTCTATAGGCAATCGGTACTGATTGGGCAACCTCAACAGTCATGTGCCCACGTTTCCGATTGGCCTATTTCGCTCAACAACTGGGTACATATGTTTCCTAGCGTAGAGTGTTCGATCTATGTTCTGACGTTTTAAAGTGTCGTTTTAAAGTCTCTGAAGAGTGTCAGACGAAAAGCTTTAGTTTACTCAAACGTTTGCTTTTTTTAATCTATTTTCAAGTTTTGTACCACCAAGATATTGCTAATAAATTCTAAAGCATAATCATAAAACAAATCGCAAGGGAAGATAATAACGTAAGATTTTCTGCTTACGCCGTAAGACATTAAAATTTCGTAAGACTTGCCCAGAAGACGCAAGACGTGACAGGCATGCATTGGCCTTCAAGTTAGGGAGACATTGTCATCTGTATTTGAAAACTACGTAGCGCACCCATCATAGAATTTTATCCCGATACTTAGTATACATTTTGTGCGTGGTTTCTATTAATGTCTTTCCTTGGAAATGAAAATGAAGTTAATATTTTAGCGTAATAGCTATAAAGGCCGTAAAGAGTTTAGATCGAATTCCAACAGTATTTGTTTAAACCAAGCCAAATATAAATGCTTGAATGAAGAAAATTTGGGCATCCGAAGCATGTTTTTTTTGCTGCTTTGACGCATTTTGTTATTTCCAATTACAATTACATTTTTTTAACTTAGGATTATCATTTATGAAGCTATTACCAAAGTAAGTCCAGCAATTTGCTGTTTACACACATTCAGACCCACATCAAGATCGATGGATTGTAGCTGCACTGAGAAATCATAAAAAACTGCATTGTCAGTCTCATTTTAGTTAGACTTTTGTAAGCTGCTATTCAAGATAATGCACGAAGGTTCTGAGTCGCTTTTTGCAAGTCGCGTTTTCGAACACTTTTTGCAAGTCGCTTTTTGCAAGTCGCTTTTTGCAAGTCGCTTTTTGCAATCGCTTTTTGCAGAGTGATCGTGCGTGTGTTTTGAAACTTACATCTATCTACGACCATACGCTGTTTTTGTTCTTTTTTCTTGTTATGTGTGATCATTTCTTAAAGCTCATGTAGCTGATTCTTTGTGGTCTCTTAATACAGATAATGACGCTTCTTTTCATATATTTTAATGTCGTTTTCTGGAAACCAAATTGACACGCAGGCTCTGTTTTTGCTAAGACTTTGTAGGATATCTTGTAGTCACACAAATTTGAAGTCGTATCATCTGCGTAATCAAATATGTCCGGCGCCATTCATCAGAAAGAGTAGATATTCATAAATATGTTGAGCGGATGAGGCCTTTTGGCGTATTGGGTATTAGATTCGTTTCTGAACCCACATACAATTGTTGATGGAAAGATCTTTGAAAGGGAACATATCTAATCATAAGCCTCACGAAATTCTTATAAAATCAGGCAGGATAGTAAAAAGCCTAAAGCTTCTTAGGTGGAACATCATCAGTTTGAAATCTGCTAAGAAATCACCCTCCTTCATGTTATGACCGGGCAGAACGGACAACAGAAAACAGACGTGTCTCTATTGCATATTCCAATTCTCTAATCTTCGAATAATCACGGTTTTTCAATTTATTGATAAACGTGACATGTCATCACATGACGAGCACAAGCAATACGTCATTAACTAGCATTGCCTAATGACACCATTAGAAAACTCATGATTCTACAGATGTGCCTTCGAACATGACATCACATGCACACATGCACACGTTACAAACCTTCCCCTCTCTCGATGAAGAGCAAGCCTAATGAGAAACATAATCACCATACCTTAAAGGGGGATTAACAACCTGACGTAATCTTGGGGGGCGTACATAAACTTGATTTCTTATTTCCCCAGGGTTTTCGTCCATGTCATCATCAGTATCCTGCTCTACAATTTCACAATCTGGTGTTTCAGAAACTGGACAAATGTCCTTACCCTCATCATTAAAAGACAAAGGACAAGGTTTCAACTGATTATGATGAACAACCATGGCTTTTCCGTGCTGCGACTCCACCTTATAATTAACACCCATTTTAACAAGAACCTTATATGGGCCTACCCACTTCCTCCCAAATTTCCACTTTTTTGGTCGCCGCAACCACACATATGACCCTAATTCAAAGGGCTTCCACTCTTTACTTCTCCGATCAGCATACAGAGCCTGCCTTTTCTTAGCTGCATATAAATTTTTCTGTGCTATCTCAGTAGAATTCCTTATGGCTTGTCTAACCTCACGAGCATACTCTGAATGACTCCGGGGATTTTGCAAAGGCACTCCTAAATCCACCTCTATGGGCATCCTTGGTTCTCGTCCGAAAACTAATTCATAGGGGGAATACCCGGTTGTTTCATGCCGGCTGGTATTATACGCATAAACAGCCTGATCAACATACAAGTCCCAATTTTCTGGATGTTCACTCACGAAAGAAGACAAAATTTCCTGCAATGTCCTATTTTGCCTTTCCACTTGCCCATCCCCTTGTGGATGATATGCAGTCGTACGGGATTTCTTTATTCCCATAATTTGACAAATTTCGTGCATTAAGTTGCTCTCGAAATTTTGTCCCTGATCAGAATGCAATATATCGGGGGGACCGAAACGAGAAAACAACTTTGAGACTAAAAGCCTAGCTACCGTTTGTGCTTTTTGATCTTTAGTTGCAAATGCTTCGCACCATTTAGTAAAATGATCTCCGACAACCAACAAATGTTTATTACCCCTTGATGTCTCTGGAAGTGGGCCCATATAATCAATAGCCCAAAATACGAAGGGTTCACCTACCAAAATGGGCGTAAGTGGAGCTTTCCCTTGGTTAGGTAACAGTTTACTTTGCATACATTCTGAACAAGATGTGATATAGTTTTTCACGCACTCTTGCATTTTTGGCCAAAAGAAGCGTTGCTTAATACGATATAAAGTACGTGTAATTCCCATATGACCCCCAGACGGCCCGGAATGAAGGCTATGTAAAATTTGGCCTACGACAGATTGTGGAACGACAAACACACGTCGGGGCACTTTTTGACCTGTCGAAATAGCTCTAACAAGCAAGCCGTCTGAGAGAAATAACTCATCCCAACAATACCACAAAGTGCGCAAAATTTCGTTTTTCTTCCATACAAAAAGAGGGGGTTTAGGTAGCCGTTGTTCCTTAAGAGCTACAACTATAGCAATGTCCGGGTCATTTAACTGAGCTTGGTGCAAATTCAACTCAGGTGTCAACTTGACAAAACAAGTAGTATACTTGTCAGACACTTCTTCCACGCTATGCTTATCTTCTGTATCAACTAGCCGAGACAGCGCATCAGCATTAGCATTTTCCCTCCCAGGCCTATGGGATATTTCAAATTCAAACTCCTGTAAACCCATTATCCAGCGTGCTATCCTACCTTTAGGCTCAATTTATGTAGCCAGGTTAGAGCATTATTATCGGTAACAAGTTTAAATTTCTGGCCAAGTAAATACACCCGAAAGTGTTGAGTAGCAAAAACAACAGCTAAGGCTTCCTTCTCCAAAACCGAATAATTTCTTTCCCTCTCAGTCAAAGCACGACTAGCGTAAGAAATAACACGCTCATCTCCAGAACTATCTTTCTGGGTTAATACAGCTCCCAACCCGACATTTGAAGCATCTGTCTGTAAAATAAATGGTGCATCTAACTGAGGGTAAACAAGTATTGGGGCATTACACAACTGCCGTTTTAATAAGTCAAAAGATCGCTGATGAACCGTTAACCACTGAAATTTGCAACCCTTTTTGGTTAAACTCGTCAATGGGGCCGCAATAGTTGCAAAATTGGGAATAAATTTTCTGTAATACCCAGCCAATCCAAGAAAGGATCTCACTTGTTCCACATTATTTGGGGGGCACATTTTTTGAACTTCTTCAATTTTGCTCGGTTCAGTATGAATTCCCTCCGCAGAAACAGTATGACCTAGATAAACAACCTTATCTGCACCAAAAAGACATTTAGAAGCTTTAACTCTTAAGTTTGCCTTTTGTAGTCTCTCTAAAACCAATTCTAAACGCTCGCAGTGTTGATTTATATCTATTGACGGAATAATTATATCGTCAAAATAACACAGACAACTTTCGTAATTTAACCCTGACATTATAATTTTCATGGCTCGGTCAAACGTTGACGGAGCTCCACACAATCCAAAAGGGAGGCGAACGAATTCCCACAATCCTTGAGGAGTAACGAAAGCTGTTTTATGCCTATCTTTCGGGTTGACATCAAGCTGCCAATACCCTGAGCGTAGATCTAAAGTACTAAAGTACTTATAACCCTGAAGAGAGTCTAAAAGGTCATCGACTCGTGGTAGAGGGCGTGCATCTCGCTGAGTGACTGCATTAAGGCGTCTATAGTCAATACAAAATCGATAACTACCGTCTTTCTTCTTAACCATAACAATTGGGGATGCCCATGCACTAGTACTTGGCTTAATAACCCCTTGTTTTAACATATTCGCGATTTGCTGTTGAGCATCTTCCCTGTATGCAAATGGAAGACGTCGGGGGTGCTGGCGAATAGGGGCTGCATTCCCCGTGTCAATGGAATGAGTAACAACAGAAGAATGGCCTAAAGTATCCTCAAATACCTCTGAATACCGGTATAGCACATCCAGAATGGAAGCCTTTTGCTCAGGCAATAGAGAGGAACTTATTGCCGCGGCGAGCTCT
>NW_027019317.1:14522159-14574951 GCF_013076305.1 Rhopilema esculentum
TTCTCTAATCTTCGAACAATCACGGTTTTCCAATTTATTGATAAACGTGACATGTCATCACATGACGAGCACAAGCAATACGTCATTAACTAGCATTGCCTAATGACACCATTAGAAAACTCATGATTCTACAGATGTGCCTTCGAACATGACATCACATGCACACATGCACACGTTACAAACCTTCCCCTCTCTCGATGAAGAGCAAGCCTAATGAGAAACATAATCACCATACCTTAAAGGGGGATTAACAACCTGACGTAATCTTGGGGGGCGTACATAAACTTGATTTCTTATTTCCCCAGGGTTTTCGTCCATGTCATCATCAGTATCCTGCTCTACAATTTCACAATCTGGTGTTTCAGAAACTGGACAAATGTCCTTACCCTCATCATTAAAAGACAAAGGACAAGGTTTCAACTGATTATGATGAACAACCATGGCTTTTCCGTGCTGCGACTCCACCTTATAATTAACACCCATTTTAACAAGAACCTTATATGGGCCTACCCACTTCCTCCCAAATTTCCACTTTTTTGGTCGCCGCAACCACACATATGACCCTAATTCAAAGGGCTTCCACTCTTTACTTCTCCGATCAGCATACAGAGCCTGCCTTTTCTTAGCTGCATATAAATTTTTCTGTGCTATCTCAGTAGAATTCCTTATGGCTTGTCTAACCTCACGAGCATACTCTGAATGACTCCGGGGATTTTGCAAAGGCACTCCTAAATCCACCTCTATGGGCATCCTTGGTTCTCGTCCGAAAACTAATTCATAGGGGGAATACCCGGTTGTTTCATGCCGGCTGGTATTATACGCATAAACAGCCTGATCAACATACAAGTCCCAATTTTCTGGATGTTCACTCACGAAAGAAGACAAAATTTCCTGCAATGTCCTATTTTGCCTTTCCACTTGCCCATCCCCTTGTGGATGATATGCAGTCGTACGGGATTTCTTTATTCCCATAATTTGACAAATTTCGTGCATTAAGTTGCTCTCGAAATTTTGTCCCTGATCAGAATGCAATATATCGGGGGGACCGAAACGAGAAAACAACTTTGAGACTAAAAGCCTAGCTACCGTTTGTGCTTTTTGATCTTTAGTTGCAAATGCTTCGCACCATTTAGTAAAATGATCTCCGACAACCAACAAATGTTTATTACCCCTTGATGTCTCTGGAAGTGGGCCCATATAATCAATAGCCCAAAATACGAAGGGTTCACCTACGAAAATGGGCGTAAGTGGAGCTTTCCCTTGGTTAGGTAACAGTTTACTTTGCATACATTCTGAACAAGATGTGATATAGTTTTTCACGCACTCTTGCATTTTTGGCCAAAAGAAGCGTTGCTTAATACGATATAAAGTACGTGTAATTCCCATATGACCCCCAGACGGCCCGGAATGAAGGCTATGTAAAATTTGGCCTACGACAGATTGTGGAACGACAAACACACGTCGGGGCACTTTTTGACCTGTCGAAATAGCTCTAACAAGCAAGCCGTCTGAGAGAAATAACTCATCCCAACAATACCACAAAGTGCGCAAAATTTCGTTTTTCTTCCATACAAAAAGAGGGGGTTTAGGTAGCCGTTGTTCCTTAAGAGCTACAACTATAGCAATGTCCGGGTCATTTAACTGAGCTTGGTGCAAATTCAACTCAGGTGTCAACTTGACAAAACAAGTAGTATACTTGTCAGACACTTCTTCCACGCTATGCTTATCTTCTGTATCAACTAGCCGAGACAGCGCATCAGCATTAGCATTTTCCCTCCCAGGCCTATGGGATATTTCAAATTCAAACTCCTGTAAACCCATTATCCAGCGTGCTATCCTACCTTTAGGCTCAATTTATGTAGCCAGGTTAGAGCATTATTATCGGTAACAAGTTTAAATTTCTGGCCAAGTAAATACACCCGAAAGTGTTGAGTAGCAAAAACAACAGCTAAGGCTTCCTTCTCCAAAACCGAATAATTTCTTTCCCTCTCAGTCAAAGCACGACTAGCGTAAGAAATAACACGCTCATCTCCAGAACTATCTTTCTGGGTTAATACAGCTCCCAACCCAACATTTGAAGCATCTGTCTGTAAAATAAATGGTGCATCTAACTGAGGGTAAACAAGTATTGGGGCATTACACAACTGCCGTTTTAATAAGTCAAAAGATCGCTGATGAACCGTTAACCACTGAAATTTGCAACCCTTTTTGGTTAAACTCGTCAATGGGGCCGCAATAGTTGCAAAATTGGGAATAAATTTTCTGTAATACCCAGCCAATCCAAGAAAGGATCTCACTTGTTCCACATTATTTGGGGGGCACATTTTTTGAACTTCTTCAATTTTGCTCGGTTCAGTATGAATTCCCTCCGCAGAAACAGTATGACCTAGATAAACAACCTTATCTGCACCAAAAAGACATTTAGAAGCTTTAACTCTTAAGTTTGCCTTTTGTAGTCTCTCTAAAACCAATTCTAAACGCTCGCAGTGTTGATTTATATCTATTGACGGAATAATTATATCGTCAAAATAACACAGACAACTTTCGTAATTTAACCCTGACATTATAATTTTCATGGCTCGGTCAAACGTTGACGGAGCTCCACACAATCCAAAAGGGAGGCGAACGAATTCCCACAATCCTTGAGGAGTAACGAAAGCTGTTTTATGCCTATCTTTCGGGTTGACATCAAGCTGCCAATACCCTGAGCGTAGATCTAAAGTACTAAAGTACTTATAACCCTGAAGAGAGTCTAAAAGGTCATCGACTCGTGGTAGAGGGCGTGCATCTCGCTGAGTGACTGCATTAAGGCGTCTATAGTCAATACAAAATCGATAACTACCGTCTTTCTTCTTAACCATAACAATTGGGGATGCCCATGCACTAGTACTTGGCTTAATAACCCCTTGTTTTAACATATTCGCGATTTGCTGTTGAGCATCTTCCCTGTATGCAAATGGAAGACGTCGGGGGTGCTGGCGAATAGGGGCTGCATTCCCCGTGTCAATAGAATGAGTAACAACAGAAGAATGGCCTAAAGTATCCTCAAATACCTCTGAATACCGGTATAGCACATCCAGAATGGAAGCCTTTTGCTCAGGCAATAGAGAGGAACTTATTGCCGCGGCGAGCTCTTCGTGAGACTTATCACCATTACTAAATGTCGCAGCACTACAACTCGAGGTGCCCAGTTCAACTCCTTGACTAACAAGGGGGCAAAATTCAGCAATCTTTTGCCCTGCTTGAAGCTCAACTTCTTTAGTATGATTATTTAAAAGTCGAACAGGTACAACACGATTGCTAGCAGAGCAAACTACATGAGCAACATGGACTGTGGGAAGGGAGGATGGGTCACAATTCGATGTTATCATACCTACCAAATTTTTGGAAATTCTTGAAATACTGCACTTGATGACAAGTTCTGACATTGGAGGCACAACTATAGCACTAGTTAATTTAACAGGTACTGGGCCTAAAGTAGATGACTGAAATAAAGTTTCGGAAGACCCTTTACTGTTTTCATAAACAGGGGTTAAGGGTAAATTTCCATGTGGACTAGATAAATAATAAATTCTTCTATCATTAACTAGTTGCAATCGATTTGCTTGAATAAAATCCCAACCCAAAATACATTGCAACGGTGATAACATATTATCGCAAACAACAAATCGATGAAAGTAAGAAACACTACTGTCATGTAAAGTAACACTACCCTCAAAAACTCCTGTTATATGCAGGGCTTGACCTGTCACGGAAATGCACCGATCGGAGGCAGTACTGCTGAAAGTTCCTACATCTCCCCCCTCAAGCTTGTTTAACTTTTGTTCTACAATAGCAGCATAAGCAGATTTACTCAAAAAGGACTTTGCAGATCCAGTATCAATTAAAGCTTCGACCTGCAACCCATTTAACAAACACTTAACAAAGGGCTGGGTAAGAGACTGGATAGACTGTTGATTACTACAAACAGTACTGTCTCCAATTATATATAATCCGGGGTGACCATCCCAGCCTTCTATTGGGCCACCCCTTTGGAGTTTAAAGTCGACACAAATCGGTTCGGAATATTTTTTACATTAGCAACACGATTACCTTCCTTAGTATTCGGATTGTCAACAACCCAGTTATTCGCACATTGCGAAGCAATATGTCCCGAGCCATTGCACATCTGGCATTTGAACGAACCATCAATGGGTCCTTGTTCCCTGCTTGTGCGTTTTAGGGGGCAATTTCTTGCTATGTGACCCTCTTTAGAACAAAAGTAACATGTCACACGGCGTACTGGCTGTTGACGTCCAGCAAATTGGGAGGTCGGTTCTTTTTTTTGAACAGTGGCTACGTACAAACTATTGTTCATTTTCAGCTCCTCTACTGCAGCTGTTAGCTTGTCCAGCCGTCCCTCAAAAGATGTCGGTGAAGGGACGACATCTGTGGCTGCAAACAAACCAGGGTGTGGTCCATGATTGTCACTTATCGCCAGAAACTGTTTGGAAAAGGAGAGCATATCATCCAACTTCGGGGTCGGGTTATGTTCAAGAAGTTTATAACGAATGGTATTGGGAAGTCCCTTCATAAATTGTCGGGATAACAAGGCAGAAGTGGCAGCTTTTTCCAAAGTCGGATCCGCCTTTTTCAGCAATTCCTGAAGAGACCACAGAAAAACACTAGGATCCTCACCATTACGCAAAACACGATCTTCAAATTCTCGAAAATTTTTGCAACTTTTGTTCGTCTGTCCAGCCATTAGCGGAGGCACAACAATTAAATTGGCGAAGCCAAGTCGGGAAATCACCAGAATCAAACTTTTCCGGCAAAATGCTACTCGCCATTGCATCCCACCTCTGTCACCAATTTGTTATGACCGGGCAGAACGGACAACAGAAAACAGACGTGTCTCTATTGCATATTCCAATTCTCTAATCTTCGAACAATCACGATTTTTCAATTTATTGATAAACGTGACATGTCATCACATGACGAGCACAAGCAATACGTCATTAACTAGCATTGCCTAATGACACCATTAGAAAACTCATGATTCTACAGATGTGCCTTCGAACATGACATCACATGCACACATGCACACGTTACATTCATTTCATTGGAAAATATTTTCCTGATACACTGAGGTTTAAGCAAGTCAACAAAAAACGGTCACAAAATATAACAATTTTCTCTTAAACCTTTGAAGGTATTGTACCTTGTACCCGTTTGTGAGGCCTTCGGCCCTCTTTATATACAACCTGTCTATGTAAATTTTGACTAACTACTCTGTGCATGGCTTGAAAATTAAATCAATCGATTTTCTAGAAGCTCTCTGTAATTTTTTTTCTAGGCTTGGATGCTTATGTAGAAGACTTAGTCACATATTAGATTCTAATAAAAAACCGATTACATTCTTACCGAAAAAATGTCATACAGCAAAATAATATTATTTGATAATTACTAGTTCATACAATAGATGACTAATTAATTCAATAGATGACTAGTTCATACAATATATGGCAAAAGATACCCAAGAGAAAGATTGTAAAGGTAAAAATATGGTTGACGGCAACAAGCCATTTTGATCCACTCAAGGTAGTATTTACATCACATTAAGTTATGAAATGTTCTTTGTTTTATATATGTAATATCCAACTTAAGCTTTCCCGTTCTTGACATTTTCTTAACCTTAACGTTTTTAAAGCTTGCGCTCTTATCAGCTTTGTTCTTTTTAATAATATATGAATTTTGCTTGAAATGTCAACTTTATGAATGAATCCATTTTAATAACAAAAACATTTTTTTAAATCTTTCTATGTCTACGCTTCTTAAGAGAAAGCTTAAGATACTGTGCAACTCCAGGAGATGATCTCGATGCGGCCATGGTGAAATTATAATTCTCAAATGTCAAGATCTGGTATCATGTTTGCCAGTACATTACCAACTAGCTCCATTATTTGTCAACGATCTTTCTTAGAAATTCTAACAAAGTTTATCGTGGTCAGGAATGCAAACATAGAGATATAGAATTACAAACTGTGATAAGATTTTTGTCAACAAAATGATCACAGTAACGAAAATTAATCCTTTTTCTTTACTCACACAATGTCATAAAGGTCACAAATATCATGCTTAGGGGCCTGTTTAGCCAAATCTATCAACCATGCTTTGTCAAATCAAATTCAGTAGTCTTGCACGTCAGACGCTTTTAAGTCTCTTTTGTGGCTGATTATTGCTCGTTTATAGAGTCACTAAATTCAATGATTTACGTGGAAATCTTTAATGGATTCAAATCTTCGGATGCGCAGCTTGATAACAAAGAGAACAGCCAGCACGGAGAAAAAAGAGACATCTTTATGCTTTGAGATAAATCATTGTAACCAGCTTTAATCAAAATTAGACAAGGGTATAATCAGGAAGCCATAATTGTTGGGGGAGAATATACATGGAACAAAGAGAGAACAAAGGAAGATAAGGAGGAGAAAGAAAGTCAGAACAAAATTGTGGGAATAGATCAGTGTTTGGAATTACGTTGAGGTGTATCGCTGATAATGAGAAGGCTTTCGTGAATGAGTAAATCAAAGGAGTTATCCCGTTTACACGATGTCGGCACCACATCGGCATGAAATGACGCCAGCATGATAGCTTTTGTTCCTAGGCCATCCGTTTACACGATACCGGTACCATGCCGGTATGGAAAGGTGTTCCTCCGGATTAAAACAATGTCGATAGCCACACCGGTACGGGTTCATGCCGGTGTGGTAACGAAATCGTTTAAACGGGTCATACCGACATGGTACCGATATCATTTCATGCCACTTTCAACATGAGACTAAAAAATATCGAAAGTGAGTTTATTTTTCATTTAGAAAAGCGCGCCATTTTATAGAAAAAAACAAACCAGTTGGCGATCTCTCGTGGTCAAATCAAAATTATTGCTGCTCTCGTACGAATTAACTTACCATTTATCTTGTAAACAACTGCTCACCACAAAAGGCGTTCGAGTGAATAGGTTACTCAAAAATTGTAAACGGGGTTTACCTCAAAAATTGTATACACAGTGAAAACGGCCACGAGGGTTTGCTAGTGCAGCCGATTAACCTCACAAAAAGGATGAATTGTGCATTTTATGATGCAAGCATGAAAGTTTGAAAGTTGGTACAAGTACACAATTTGACATGCTGAATAAGATGAGATGCAGACCCCACTTCAAAAGCGCCTCTAAAAGTTTTTTTTAGACTTGGATTCCCTTATCCAGATCCTTCTTGGTCTTCTTCTATATCTTTCTTGTCTTGCTGAGAAAGATGAGATTTCTCCAAAAAGGCCCCGAAAAGCTTTGTAACCACGAAGAAGCTGGTACTAAAATGTTTGTCTACGTGAAGAGTGTGAACAGTCGAAAGTCAAACGGTCGACACTAATGTTTTCCCAAAATCAGCGGTCGCGATTGCATTGTTTCGTCAGCTCAGCTGAGTACAGCGTTGGGTCGAGTTTGGGACAGGAGAAGACAAAATATGGTTACCACTCACTCCATGATTACACAAATTTACTAAAAGAAAGAATTTGCTTTGGCTTAGGCTGCGATACTGGCTGCGATACAGTTTCTTCATTTTGTAAAAGAGGCAAAATCTGTTTGGAAGAGTTTCCTTCAGATAACGGTAGCTTTCGTTGCTCTGTTAAGTGCTTCTAACCAGTGGCGCAAACGATTGAATATTGAATAAAATACATAAGATTAAATATGGGAATTAGATCGAAGAGATCTGTCTTCGTCTAAGTTTTACAACGAGTAACAGCTTAACCTATTCAAGAATAACTTGGTGCCAGCACAAATTGACGGAGTTTCGTTTTTTTCCATTGCCTAAACTTGGTACACAAGGTCTATTTGTTAACGAAAATTTTCTCAGAAACATTACAAAAAGAAAATAATTAGCTGTTGAAGGAAAAGAAACAGCTGGAAAGAACTTTTTTGAGAAATTCAATCTTTCCACTTTGAAATTTGTGGCGTTGGCCGTATATTCCCTCGCTAAGTGATACTTTTGCCAGAATGAATAACTTTGAGCAAATACCTGATAATTAACCTCTTTGATATTTTTCACTTTCTGAAATCTTGGCCATTAGAAATGCTTTGTTTCTTATTGACATTTCAATCTTTTTATCGCATAAATTTTTCTGGTTTTGAGAAACCACATATTCAGCATGTCAAATTACGTATCTTTGGGGAGTTTTTGAGGTGGGGTCCGCACCTCATCATATTCAGCTTGTCAAATAACGTATCTTTTGGGGCATTTTTTAATTGGGGTCTGCACTTCTTCTTAGTCAGCTTGTCATATTACGTAGCTTTTGGGGTGTTTTTTGAAGTAGAGTCCACACCTCTTCTTATTCAGCTTGTCATGTTACGTATCTTGGGGAGTATTTGAAGTGGGGTCCGCACCTCTTCATATTCAGCATGTCAAATTACGTATCTTTAGGGAGTTTTTGGAGTGGGGTTCGCACCTCTTCATATTCAGCTTGTCAAATAACGTATCTTTAGGGAGGTTTTGGAGTGGGGTCCGCACCTTTTCATATTCAGCTTGTCAAATAACGTATCTTTTGGGGCGTTTTTTAATTGGGGTCTGCACTTCTTCTTAGTCAGCTTGTCATATTACGTAGCTCTTGGGGTGTTTTTTGAAGTAGAGTCCACACCTCTTCTTATTCAGCTTGTCATGTTACGTATCTTGGGGAGTATTTGAAGTGGGGTCCGCACCTCTTCATATTCAGCATGTCAAATTACGTATCTTTAGGGAGTTTTTGGAGTGGGGTTCGCACCTCTTCATATTCAGCTTGTCAAATAACGTATCTTTAGGGAGTTTTTGGAGTGGGGTCCGCACCTCTTCATATTCAGCTTGTCAAATAACGTATCTTGGGGAGTATTTGAAGTGGGGTCCGCACCTCTTCATATTCAGCTTGTCAAATAACGTATCTTTAGGGAGTATTTGAAGTGGGGTCCGCACCTCTTCATATTCAGCTTGTCAAATGACGTATCTTTAGAAAGTTTTTGAAGTGGGGTCCGCACCTTTTCATATTCAGCATGTCAAATTACGTAGCTTTTGGGGTGTTTTTTGAAGTAGAGTCCATACCTCTTCTTATTCAGCTTGTCATGTTACGTAGCTTTTGAGGTGTTCATGTAGTGGGGCCAGCACCTCTTCACTACTTGTGAGTTATTGCCAAAAACTCACACTTATTTCTTGATAAACTAAAACATTCACTTGAGCCCCACAAAAAGCAAAAAAATTAGTCGGATTCAAAGCATGACCGTACCAGTCTTTTTTAAAAAAAAGCAAATATAGTTCGGATATATGGCATGATTCCAGTTCTGTGTTTAATAGGGGGTATAAACGAATGGTTATTTATATAAAAATATCTTATATAATTAGTATAAAAGGAATTGTAATAGAAAAATACATGAAGAATTGCCAAATGAATATGTTGAATGTCCATTCTGTAATATAGAATAGGAGAATGTATGGTTAAAGAAGATACATGTTGTGATAAATAAGAACTGATGAAGGAAAGTAATGGAAAAAATATCTGTAAGAGTTGTGGTATGTTATATGGTTACGATTACGAAATGGAATACATTGATTTTCATATAAATAAATATAGGATAAAAAAGAAATCTATTTATCACAGGAAGTACCATTTGTATAACAAACTCGATCTTTTGATTAATGAAAATGGGTACCAAATTCCATATAATAACAGAGAAAAAGCAATTAAAATTTTCGATAATATTAATCGGATATTACCAAATATTAATAAAAATAAAAAGAAAATGATTGATATAGATTTTCTTTTCAAGTAGATTTCTAAAGAGTTTAAAATATAGGTTGATGATATTCCTATATCAAATCTGCAAACAATCTTTTGGTGGTACAAAACTTGAAAATGGCTTTTGAAAAAAGCAAACATTAAGTAAACTAAAGCTTTCGTTTGACACTCTTCAGAGTTTAAAACGTGAGAACATAGATCGAAAACACTACGCTAGGAAATATATATACCCAGTTGTGGATCGAAATAGGCCAATCAGAAACACGAGCACATGACTGTTGAGGTTGACCAATCAGTGCCGCTTGCCTATTGAGAATGTTACAAATGGAGTCCAAAGGTGAAAACGAACTCCTCTGGTCTACACAATAGCGGTTTTTTCGTGCTTATGTAGATAGATTCCAAAACTGCTAGGTGGAACGACGATCATGATCTCGGGTGTGAATCTTGTTGTGAAATCATGGCTCTTTGGGCTCTTCAATAGTTACGTCATGCTAAATTTGGGTTTTTAGAGCCACCTATCCCCCCTCGTCACCATCCGTCACGGTTTCATGTGAAATCCCCTTGCGTGACGTCACTCTAGGCAGAGACAACCCTCTCCCCTCTTATCAAAATTCCAGTACATATGCAACACATTAAGAATTAGAGTAATGCAAGTTTTCTTTTGAATATATAACAAATTAACAAAATGTAAGTATCAAGTCAATCGCTTCTTTGGTTTAGATCAAAGTTGATCAATCACTTGTCCAGATTGGATCCATATCATTAAGAACGGGGGTTCCACTTTTGGGAAGAGCCTCTGGATATCTGATTCGTCGTCAAAATCAACATCATCAATTTCGTGCCTTTCAAGCCCTTGAAAGGCCATTGCACACAACAGTTCATTTTGGCGACGGGCTGCGACTCGTTGCGGTCGTACTTTTCCCCTAGGTTCTGTTGGCAACTGGTAGCGAATCCTTTGCTCGGCAGTATGCTGAGTGGTATCCTTGGTTGAAGGGCAAGAATAGTCGTATGGAATTCCCTTTGGAAATTTCATTATTGGATGTTTGGGTTTAAGGCTAGCGTTCAATGCAATGTTTTGAAATAAGTATAAATATGAAGCTTCCTTATCATCTTTTGCCCATTCAAAAGCACCATTTTGCGAGTAAACTACTGGGACAGGAGGTGGCAAGAATGGATCTTTCTTTATTTTTAAGTAGGATGATTGAAACGGCGAGCAACATGCCTCATCGGTGCATTTCACGGTTTGTAAAAAATATTGCGATTCCCTGATGTTTTGCTTTCCATTCCTCTGGCTTTGTGACTGTAATTCCCGACGGTTCCTCATTTATAAATTCAGCAGCAACTGGATGACCATCAGTCACCAATTTCGACCACAATTCGGCAAGAACTGCATATTCAAAGTTCCAATTCTTCGTCAATAGTTTTGTTGTTATTATCTAATTGGGTACCGAAATGGTCGTGGGGGAGGATAACACCACTCAATTCCTTGCTGAGGTTGGACATTTGTCTCTCAACTAGGTTAAAGGCACTCCTTCCAGGTGCATTTGTCGCAAGGAAGTAAGCATCAAGGTCATGCTCACAAAAATACTCAATGACGTAGCTAATGTTATTTGAATACCTAGGATTCTCATCCGGACCTCCGTCAACTGTAACGATAATCACTTTCTTTTCTTGTGACTGTCGGTTCTGGAAACTTCGGTGAATTCTGGTAAAGATCGTGCCCTGTTCATGTCACGAAGGTGATTGAGGGCAGAAGAACCGGAATGCTTTGCACTTCTAATGGCGATGTACGTAGGACCAGAATAAGTAACACTGTCATTAGTGAGATCCTTACTCTTAACGACTTTCATATCTCCAATAACTGAAGGAATCAACTTATGTTTGGAGCCAACAACGAAATCATGATCAGGTAATGTTACTTGATATTCCATGTGCATTAGTAAAGGGGTTTGTTTCTTGGCAGCTGTGATACCTATCGGGATTTTTGCTTTGTCATCCATAGAATGAAAGATAACTTCTTCGGGTCCTAAAATAGTTGCAATCTCTTCCAAAGACTTGATACAGGATCTTGCAAACTTTGTAGAAACATGAGCTGCATGATTTGAATTTGGTGACTTAAAAAGTTTAACAGGAGTAGTGTGAATATGTCTCTTTCCTTCTATAGTTTTGGAGTTTTTTGGCAACAAATGAAGGTAAACAGAGGAACGCTTTAAATCGTAGCCTTCGTGGTTTAACGCTTCCATTAATTGGTCAAGTGATTTAACAGTTCTTGTGACTTCGGCCCCGTTCACACGGGAACGCAATCGTTCCGTTCCGTTCTTTTCCTTTCCGAAAAGCGGAACGCTCAGGGGTTGTGTTCACACGGGAACGCTTCAAACGACATCGTTCCGTTCCAAAAAGTGGAACGATAAAATAAGTGATACGAAAAGTGGAACGGTACGCAATCGTTCCGTTCCGTTCCCGTGTGAACGCGCAGAACTGGTCCAGAAAATGGAACGATAAGAGTTTTGCCCTTGGCGCATGCGTCTGTGTTGTTGTTGAGGGAAGGAAAAGGTGACAATAATAACTCAGCGAAGAAAATGGAGGATTTCAAAAACACAATTGGGCTGAATCTCGCCGTCAGTCCATTTAGAAGATTCAACACCATTCTGCAAATATTGAAATTCCTTCCTTTTAGGGTTGGCTTCAATTTTCCCACGAGCTTGCTTATTTTGGGGCGCCTTTGTATTCTCCATTTATTCAAATTGTTTAAAAAATTCAGAGATAGCTCAGAGATAAATCGAAATGATGAAATCTATCTTCATTATGGACATGCGCATTAAAAATCACTCGCTTATTTTGGCGCGCAAATTGCAGAACGGAGCGATTGCGTTCCCGTTTGAACATAAACAAAAAACGATATGCAATCGTCCCGTTACCGTGTGAACAGTATACCTTTTCGTTCCAGAAACTGGAACAAAAATGGAACGGAACGATTACGTTCCCGTGTGAACGGGGCCTTCGTTGCGTCGTCTTTAATGTGCGGCCGAACCAGGTATCGCAATTCGACATATTGCTTCAATCAACTCGGTGTTATCATGCTTGTGTGGGCGGCCAGGTACTGAAGTTCCTTTCCCAGTTATCTTCTTCCTTGTTGCAGTTATCTAACACATCAAGCTTTCGTTTCCGTTCATTTCTGTACTTAATGGATCGTCGTCGGTTGAGCTTCAGTTCTCTAGATTTTCTCTTTAACTTTTCCAGGTTTTCCTTACGTGTTTTGATCTCACCTCGATCACTTTCGGTCAACTGGCTGAGTTCCTTTTTTCTTGTATAAAGCCACCAATATCTCATTTTCTATGTTAATTTGTTTGCGAAGCTCATCTTGCTTAGGGGTGCTTTGGTTTTTTTGTTTCCAGGGTTGTTTTTCTGCCAACCCATCCTCATCTTCATTTGCATCAGAAATTGTCAAAATTTCATTAACCAAAATTTCATTAACCAAAGTTTCATTAACTTTAGAAACGGGTGAAGAGGCGGAAGCCGGTACCGGAGATTTCGATGAACCAGCTGCACCTAAAAACACGAAGAAAAGAGACAGCGCAGGGGACTTAATGATACACCTTGCATATGTACAGTATGTGATGCATTTTTATTTTATTTTGAAACGATATCCACACATTTGGAGTTAGGCCTACAAGGGGTATCGTGCGACCTGTACCTAAGTACCTGGGAGGGCTGAATACCAAATAATTCCGAAAAATTTAAAAACAATGGTTTAAAGACCGAAAAACTGAGTAAAACCAAAGCTTTTCTAAAAAATTGGAACGTTGTTTTCGGCAGTAACATACTTGTTTAACAATCCAGAAAGCAAAATATTTGGTTTTTAGCCAATCACAGTACTTGTTTTCAAAACATACCAAGCAAATTCTGTGACACTGTAGTGCCCTACGTTTTTGCTACAGGAGTAAAAGTTGTAGTTGTGCGTGAGGTCTGGATTGGGAAGAGGTATACAACTGTGATGCGAGTCTTAGTACCTGGGTTGGGCATTTTAATTTGAAGATTGTTCAATGAGGCTTACAAGTAAAATTGATTTCCCTTTTATTTGAAGAGTTTTTCCAAAGCGAAAGGATGGTGCTTTTCGAGTTGAAGCAGACTTACTTTCATGCTTCCATTTTGCAATCTGAGACTGGGCTTGAGATTTTATGAATTGTTACAGTAGGAATAATAACTTCTATGTCGAATAATTATATTGGAATAACAATGGTATTCTAGATGGTTTCCTTGATGACAAAAAGAATATGTACCTTTTAAATGAAGAATATGATACAAGAAAAGAAATATGCGATAAGCTATTTAACATATACAAAACTGACGACTTCAAGTGGACAAATCAAAGCTATGCGACAAATGTTAGATGAATACTATCCAAGGGCGTTACGTTGTGAATATTGATATACAGGGCCTAAAATAAGCGTGGATCTGACTCACTTTGTGGAGTTGTAAATTAAAATTGTGGAACTGTAAATGTAGAATGTTTGGATTTGTTAACAATTCATGTTCTTAAAAGAGCAGCAAAAAATATCAATCGAAACGCCTAAGAAATTAATGGGAACATTTTTTCATAAAAAGCCCTATGTATTGTAATCATTTTTCATAAAAAAATTGCGATAAGAAATAAGCAATGGACAATAAAGAAGAATTAAGAAACTTCAGGGCTCGAAGCTACAGTACATGCGGAGAAAAATCAATTGCGCTTCAGGATATTGTTGTGTGCTATTTTGAAGTAAGATGAAAAAATTTAGGGGCAAGCCTCCTAGTCTCGTTCCAACCACTTCCTTTGTGGGCTGGTGCCAGTGTGACCTGATCTACCGTAATATTAGAATAATATTTGCCAAAAATCGTCATTTAGCAAAAAATTTAGCATAATTTGGAATCTAGAAAAACTCTAGCATAATTCTGATATTATTTAAAAGAATCATTGTTTTCATGGATCCATTGTCTATCGTTACCAAATGCAAACACTTTACACCAGCATTTGTGGTTTCATTTTGGTAGTAAATTGTGACTTTCCACCTTCAGGATTTTGCCGGTTGTTCTGAATAGTTGGCAGCCACATTTTTTGTGGTTGGCAGCCAAATGCAGCCAGCTAAACGCAGTATACAAAAAAGCTAAATTGCTGCTAATCATTGGGAGTGATACCGTTATCAAAATTTGCTTTGCAGGTTACAAAAGTTTTCACTTGCTTTTATCTAAAACCGTCTGTTATCATTTACTTTGTTTCATCATTCATCATTGGCAATTTTGAAATTATTTTAAAAAATTTCGAATATTATCTGTGCAAAAAACCTTTGAATTTGTTTCCTTTGCATTTTCGTTGTTTTTTGCAACATGCTGCCAGAATTCAGCCAAATTTTGCTTCTTCGGCTCAATCAATTTATGACAGCCACGGGGTTTTGAGAAACTGCCAGAATTGAGAAAATTTGGCCACCAAACCATGGATCTAAATTGCCTTTTCGTTTATTAAGAATAGGTACACTGGGTTATCAAAAAGGCCAAATTGCAACTCTGGCCACTTTTGATATTCTGAGCATGAATTAGCCTCTTTTTCGAGCAGGGTTGCCTTGATTTGAAGTCTAGCATAATTTTTGCACGATCTGGAAACTTTTCATTTTGAATTCCAGTTAAAACTACAATTACAAATCTCACTATTACAAGGTAATTTGTAACTGGCTAGCCTGATTTTACAAAGTAAGACTATTACAATCGTAGTAAAGAGAAAAGAAAAAAAACGTTAGAAGGGGAGTAGCTCTGGGTTAGGTGGTACGAATGGATATCGTAGAAAGCTTAGAAATGAGATATCGTTTGTGTTGATCATCGATGGAAAGAGAGTCACACATTTCGAGGAATGAGCTGTATGAGTCGCTGAAGATGCCAAGAGAGCTGATGGAGAGATTTACAAATATGACAGATTTGAACCTTGGTCTTAGACCTGAGACAAGGCGAGCATATTTTAAACGTTTCCTTTCTGCATTGCAGTTAAGGTTAGTTTCAAATCCTATCGTTAGTTCCAAAACATAAAGAATTTGAAAATGGCTTTGAAAAAAGCAAACATTTTACAACATACTTAAAGCTTTTTCGTCTGACACTCCTCAGAGCATAAAACGTCAGAATAGGTTCCGAAAAAACACGTTTGAAAAATATATACCCAGTTGTGGATCGAAATAGGCCAATCAGAAAAACGCAAGCACAAGACCGGTATAGTTGACCAATCAGTGCCGCGAGCCTAAAGAAAAATTACCAATGGAGTCCAAGAGAGAAAACGAACTCCTTTTGTCTACACAATGGCGGCTTTTTCATTTTTATGTAGATTGACTCCAAAACTGCTAGATGGAAGGACGACCGGGCTCTGCCAATTATCCGAAACATGTCGTCATTATAGAGTTTTGCACAATCTGGGTTGTCTAAAAGATGTTGACCAATGGCAGAATCATTTGTTTTAACAGTGTTTCTAGACCTACAAGATCGAGGAGGCTGTTCTCTTTGAGGGGCAGTTTTCTTTCGTATGTTGGAAGGAACATGCTGTTTTATCCTATCCCCCAATCTTTGGGTTGTGCGCCCTACGTAGCCAGAATCACACTGGCACGTAAATTCATAAATGACGGAACTTTTTTGTTTGGTAGGGACGCAATCCTTTTGAATGGATGGAAGGGCTCTCCTAGTGCTGTAAACAATCCGAGGATTGACAGCAAAGAAACAATTGGTTATGGCTTGCCTAATCTGACTCTCGAATCGCAAGGAAGTGTTACCAATCCATGGTAGTTTCAAATAAACTGGGCACTTTTGCGGACCAAACTTTTGAACAGCCGAAAAACTTGCGATCTTCTCCTTAGTATAAGATAAAATGACGTCTTCAGGATAGCCGTTGTCCAAGAAGATCGTTTTGAGTTTTTCCAGTTCAGCGTGCAGTTTAGATTTCGAGCAGATCATAAGTGCCCTATGTACTAATGTTTTGACAAGGTTGACTTTGCGTTGTTTGGGCAAAATGAATTCCAGCGTATGTACTGACCGGTAAAAGTAGGCTTGCGATATACACTGGTAAGAAATTCAGTGTTAGACTTTTCGACCAAAACATCTAAAAATGGTAAGGAATCATTTTCTTCCTTTTCAAACGTAAACTGGAGGGCTGGGTGTAGGCTATTTAGGTGTTTTAGAAAAATATCACACTCAGCCTCTGTTTTGAAAATGGTATATGTGTCATCCACATACCGAAAATAGACACCTGGCTTTTGGTCGTAGTCGAACAAACGCTCTTCATGAAAGCCAACAAAGATATTGGCCAAGGCAGGTCCCAGAGGGCTACCCATAGCGACACCATCCTTTTGTTGGTACATTTCATTGTTAAAACTGAATTCAACTGAACGTGTTGCAGTTTCCATCAGTTCAATGAATACTTCCTCTGGGAATGGTGGGCTATTAAGCTCGCTCCGGTACAAAGCGTCGGCACATATTTTGATGGTCTCACTCAAAGGAACATTTGTGAAAAGACTACTAATGTCAAAAGAACACATGAAAGATGTTTCGTTTTCGATGTTCAAGTTTTGCATGAACTCAGCGAACGTAAAAGAATCCTTGATGCAATGTTTTGAATATTTTTGAAGAACAGGGTCCAAAACTTCAGAAAGCCACTTAGCCAGTTCGTGTTGTGCTGAGCCAATCATAGACAAGATAGGTCTAAGTGGGACGTTACGCAAGCCTACTTTTACCGGTCAGTACATACGCTGGAATTCATTTTGCCCAAAACAACGCAAAGTCAACCTTGTCAAAACATTAGTACATAGGGCACTTATGATCTGCTCGAAATCTAAACTGCACGCTGAACTGGAAAAACTCAAAACGATCTTCTTGGACAACGGCTATCCTGAAGACGTCATTTTATCTTATACTAAGGAGAAGATCGCAAGTTTTTCGGCTGTTCAAAAGTTTGGTCCGCAAAAGTGCCCAGTTTATTTGAAACTACCATGGATTGGTAACACTTCCTTGCGATTCGAGAGTCAGATTAGGCAAGCCATAACCAATTGTTTCTTTGCTGTCAATCCTCGGATTGTTTACAGCACTAGGAGAGCCCTTCCATCCATTCAAAAGGATTGCGTCCCTACCAAACAAAAAAGTTCCGTCATTTATGAATTTACGTGCCAGTGTGATTCTGGCTACGTAGGGCGCACAACCCAAAGATTGGGGGATAGGATAAAACAGCATGTTCCTTCCAACATACGAAACAAAACTGCCCCTCAAAGAGAACAGCCTCCTCGATCTTGTAGGTCTAGAAACACTGTTAAAACAAGTGATTCTGCCATTGGTCAACATCTTTTAGACAACCCAGATTGTGCAAAACTCTATAGTGACGACATGTTTCGGATAATTGGCAGAGCCCGGTCGTCCTTCCATCTAGCAGTTTTGGAGTCAATCTACATAAAAACGAAAAAGCCGCCATTGTGTAGACAAAAGGAGTTCGTTTTCTCTCTTGGACTCCATTGGTAATTTTTCTTTAGGCTCGCGGCACTGATTGGTCAACTATACCGGTCTTGTGCTTGCGTTTTTCTGATTGGCCTATTTCGATCCACAACTGGGTATATATTTTTCAAACGTGTTTTTTTCGGAACCTATTCTGACGTTTTATGCTCTGAGGAGTGTCAGACGAAAAAGCTTTAAGTATGTTGTAAAATGTTTGCTTTTTTCAAAGCCATTTTCAAATTCTGTACCGCAAAAAAATTGTTAACATAAAGAATGTTTTCCTTTGTACGCAGAAGTAGATCTGGGCGCAGATTGTCTCCAGTTATGATGGAAGGTGAGGAGAAGCCAGGTATATCGGCAAAAAGAGAGGATCCCTCTATTGCTTTCAAGGAGGTGGCAAGAAAATTTAGAGCAGAATTATGACGCCAGGTATAACGACCTTGTTCGAGATAAACTTTGCAGCCTGCAACGACATAGAGTAAAGTTTCAGGAAGAAGGCAGAATTCGCAATCAGATGATTGGCTTAGGTTCCAAAGGCTTAGATTTTTGCGCGTAGGGAGAGTATTGTTTAGGTATTTGATGATGAAGTTGAAAATGTTCGTGGGTAGGTTGCTCTGCACAACAGACCAAACACCATTGAGCTTTTTAAGAGAGTGGTCCAACAGAAATGAAATAATAGCACCCTGGGATAGTAATTGGTGTGCCATGCGCTCTCTACTGTCTGATTTTACTGCTTTCAGTACATCTTTGGTGTTACGGTAAATGTCGTATTGCAGATCCATCCCACTACTGGTGTTTTTCCATAAAGCTTGAATGTTTGTGTTAGGAGAAGTTTGGAGGACATTGCGTGAAACAGTTTGGCATTGAGTGAATTTGACAGAAGGTAGCTGAAGATCGAGACCAAATTGATTTTTGGAAAAAACTATACTAGTTAAAGTAGCACTTATGGGAAGATCAAGCCACTGGCGAATGTATTTAGAGACAAGATTATCGAGGTTCTCAATGACCCAGGTCTTCGATAGGTCTGCAACAGTGAAATGCCAAGAAACTTTGGACAATACATATCTGTGGTACAATAGAAGTTTATTTTTGGGATGCAGAGGCAAGTCATCAATTTCTTCCAGAAGGCTGGGAAACATTGATAGCAGTTTTTCTTTATGACTGCAATTGGTCATTTCGAAGTCAAAGAAGCGGCCGAGGTATTTGAAAGATTCTCCATTTTTAACAACAGGCACGCTTTGGTTGTTCACGAAAAGCTTTGGCTGGAACTGAAGAGATCTTGTTGAGTATTTCTTAATGCCAAAGGTGACACATTTATTCACCCTTATTACAAAATTTGCCCACTGACACCACTAGTAACAACCGCAGCATCGTCAGCAAATTGGAACCAATGCACTGGTTGGAACATGCGGTCGTTTATACATGGGGAGAGAAGCCAAGCTGTTTATATGTTTCTGCTTTTATGTATTGTATATACGTATTGAAGCATAGATTGAAGATAAGAGGGCTGAGACAGTCACCTTGAAGAACACCACGACAAACGGGAATGGCAGGGGTTTGGAATGTATCTGTGAGGATAGAGGTCTTGAAGCGCGAATATAAGCTGGATACCAGAGCCTGAATTTGTTGGGGATACGAGCTAAAACGGCTATTGTCTTTCCTTTTGTTTGTCGCTCAAAGTTTAAATCCAATCAGAGAAAAGTGTATTAATAGAGCATGCGCAGTCGCTTCCATTTTGCCGCGAAATACTGGTTTCATATCTCGCTCTCGCAGCTTCACTCGCTTTAATGAAACTGGAGTTGCACGATGTTTTATCGTTCTGTTGTTGTTCATAAAGTACCTTTCTTGCAGAGGCCTAGATGGAGTGGCCCTCTAAGCAAAATTAGGCTACAGCTCACAGGAAATTAGTCTTGTGTTTGTAGCTGGATTTATTATGAACCGAAGGAATTATCATGGCGGGGTTCCGGGTGCAGAATTGTTCCGTTATGTTTATCTATCAAGAAGCCTTGTTTTAGTGAGGACTGTGAATCGAATAAAAAGGACATCGGGTATTATCACTGTAAATTTGGAAACTATGTTGGCTATACACAATCTTGAACGGAAAAATATTTTTCGTCTGGGCCTAACAACATAAATGAAATTGCATCATTGAGCAGAGCTTCAATGTCAACCAAAGCTTTAACACTCTTCATTTCTAGATTTATCCCTTCTAGACTGGTCTAATTTGAGTCATATTTTTGATGTTATTTGTCACTTCCAAAAATGAAAGTGGTACTGTAACATTGAGATTACCAGAATTTTGAAAATATGTCTTGTTCATCATAAGAAATCCCTTTGCCTGTCTTAAATAATGACCCCTTAGAATAAAAAAGTTTTTGGTGGGGTTGGATCAACCAAATGTTATTTTTTTTATTCAAAAATGTCTGAATTACGAATTAAAAACTTTTCTTTAACTTGCATGTCACTGAACAGAACAGTGAAAGATTACTTTAGTTATCAAAATGGGAAACTTAAGGGCACTTTAAGGTATTCACAGCTAAGCAAACATCCCCTTTAAATCATGCACATACATCTGCAAAATAAGAAATGGTCAATCAGATAACTTCAGTGAATGCCATATGTTCTTGATTTATTAGGGAAAGTGAAGGAAAATTCAAGTAATAGAAACATAATTTATTGGTTCTTATGAGGTAACCTATAGCATTTTAAGCACTATCTTTTGACTGCTGAAATTATAAAAATTGCTTACTTAAAGCATGCAGCCTTTCTAAATAACAGAGAGAGTGACAGACCTCCTCTTCTATCTTTCTGCATTAGAATGAAGCCTTCTGTCTTTCATACTTTGAACTGGAGTTACAGTGTTGGTGAACAAATTTATATTAGGGGGAGGGGTGCTGCCCGTAGTGTTACTCCCCATTCAGCAAATAGTTCTAAAGGAAATGTAGCAGAGTATTATTGAAAATACACTACTTGCACAAACTGTAGTTATGGTGCAGTCCATGCTGTAGTTATAAAAGGATGTTATGCAGTGATGAATGATCAATGTTTTATCAAATAATTTATAGGTTGGAAAAGAATGCATTGAATCAAAAAAATCAAAATATACACTGCTGTTGGAAATCAAATTAATAATAAATACTTTGATCTATATATCCTGACAGTTGTGGACATGCACCTCATGGTAACTTTCTAAGTTCATTTGTTTTTTTTCATTGATACAGCAAAATATGTTTCTGAAATTGTGCCAAATACCTACTTTGTACTTGGTGCAATTGGCAATCAACTGGGGTTTCCCTTTTATTACAAATAACAAACATTGGGTTCCTTTAGACTACCTAATGGACATACTTTGCAAAAAACTAGTAACCAAATTGATGTAAAAACTGACATAAGACCTTTGCTTATTGACATGAGGAGTTTATTTAGAAAAAGACATAAGCAACAATTTTGTGCAACAACTCCAAATAGTCCTGCCCAGTATAAAAAATTTATCAGGTTATTAGCTGTATGTGGGACTCAGGGTCCTTTAAAGCACGAAATTTAAGTTATTTCAATCTGGATACCGTGTTCACAAAGATTCTTGCTCCTATGCAATTTGCAGCAAAGCAGTTGTTTCAAACAATAAAAATAGATAAAGGAGAAGGGGCATTATCATCAGAATTTGAAGTGCGAGATTTCCAAGAAAACAAAAGGATTTCCAGGGGCTTTCAAAAACAAAACAATGGGATTTTCAACAAAAGGTGCATCCGCTTTCCACGGAGTGATTTTTCCTCGTGGTAATTTGCGATTCTGGTTGTTACGCGTAGCTGCGATACAGGCCTAATGCAGACTGACAGCATCCTGGCATAGAGAACAATTTTAGGAGTGTATGGTCAATTGAAACTTTTTTCCCTTGCTCGTCTGTTGAATATTGATGCCTAACTCGCTTAGAATCGCTCCTTGGTTCACTTTGCGTTGAGATAGAAGTTTCACAAACTTTCCCTCCAAAACGCTGGCATTCCCGAACCTTACTGCGCATGTTCCATCAATACATTTTTCAAAAGTCTCGTTTACATTTTAAACTTTGGCCGTTCGTATCCCAAACAAGAATATGAGATGGTATATGCTGGTACGAAAGAATAGTAGGAATCAAATTATGGTGGACCTCGCCGAAAGCATTTTTGAGATCAAGCAGGGTAACAACCAAAGAGCGCTGTTTTGTGCGAGCTTTATTTATCATATGACCCATAAGTGCCGTGTGTTCTAAAGTACCTGATATCTTGGGAGTGAAGCCTTTTTGAATTTGGCTTTCAATGAAACTATTTTTTTTCAGAAAGTTGAAAACAGAGTTACGTAGGCATGAGGTGAAGATTTTCAAGGGAACAGATTCTAAGATTATTGGTCTGAAGTTAGAAGGATCATCTGTATTGTCTTTTTTGTGGATCAATATCGTTGATGCCTTTTTCCATTCGGATGGAACACCGCCAGACACCCAAATGCTATGAATAATTTTGGTGAGGAAAGATCGTAGGTAAGGGCAACGTTTGAAACAAATGATGGATATCTTATCAAGGGGACAGGGAGAAGTGGAGGATTTCATGCAACGTATAATAGAAGTTATCACTTGATATGATGGAGGTTGTGTGTCAAATGGATAGGATGGTTCATCGAAAGAAGGTATCCAAGAAGGAATGGTGAATCGTTTATTTGGATAAAGGGCAGAAAAAGCATTACTAAAGTACTCGGTGCACCGTGTAGCAGAAAATGATGGCAGAAGTGATGACTTACTTTGAAAAAAGCGTTTGACGTAACTCCAAAAATTTTTAGCGATGTATTTATCATGATCAATTGTGTCAGAAGTATTTGTTTGTAGAATGTTTGTCTTGAGCTTCTTTCGAATAAGTCCAGATACGTATTTAATTTCAAGAATGGGGGCTTCAAGAATAGAATTTGATCTGGTGTCAATGAATGGAATTTTAATTGCTCCGTTGGGTCCAGTATCTTTGCTGTGAATCTGTCGTTTACAGCGCCATTGATGTCGGCCTAACGTAACAAAGTCCCTTCCACAAAACGAACAGGGTAAATAGAATGAGAATTGAGATAATATAAGATCGAACCATTTCTTTCCAAAGTCCTTTAACCGTTATTGAACGATTGACTGAAACAATTTATAGAAACAAATAAATCCAGGCTTGCTAAACGAAGTTAAACCGGAGCCGTGTACAGCAGCGTCCGCACGCGACCGCTCAACGACCATAATAAAAATTTTATTTAAACATCTCATTTTCATTGAATACATTTTAAATTTACAATTATACGACTCGCTTTTACAGGCATCATATAATTGGCTTATCTGCATTACAATATTTAAAAGTCAATTAGTTCGGGGCTTAGCCATGGTTTGTTTCGACGACAGAAGATATAGTAGGTGCAGCGGATAGAAATGTTCATGAGTTTCATCAAGATGGATTTACTTTGATTTGAGTCAAAATTAAGTTGGTGTAGCATGTCAGAGAGAGAGGTAGATGAGGTTCCCAGAATGCCAAGGGCACTCATAGAAAGGTTAACAAAGGTAACACGTTTATAGGCAGGGCTCAGTTCCTTGATAAGGTCGCTATATTTCCTAGCTTTTCGAGTACTGTTTTCGTCGATGTTGCTTTCGAACCCAACAGTAAGCTCTAGCATGTAGAGGATTCGATCTTCAGTTACGAAGATAAGATCTGGTCGATAGGAGTCGCCTGTGATTAAAGAAGGTGATAGAAATGAAGGCAGGTCGGCGTAAAGTGAGCTGTTTCTAGGTGTTGAAAGGATTTTAGCCAAATATAGAAGTACAGAATCATGTCTCCAGGTATACCTACCATTTTCAAGATAATTCTTGCAGCTAGAGACTATGTGCTGTAATGATTCTGATTGGAGACAGAAAGAGCAGGCAGATGACTGAGTAATTGACCATTTGCAGAGGTTTTTTCTAGTGGCAAGAGTGTTGTTTAGGTATTTGATGGTAAAGTTGTAAATGTTTTTTGGTAACTTTTGCTGGACACTAGACCAAAGTTGATTAGTTCCTTTAGAAGCAAATTTTAAGATGCACGAGATAATAAATCCTTGAGATGTAAGAACGTTTTCAATGCGGTTTTCGTGTTCATTTTGGATGGATTTGAGAACTTGTTTGGTGTTGCGATAAACGTCATATTGTATGTTTGTACCAGTGCTAGAGTCTTTTCATAAAGAGCGAATCTCTTGGTTTGGGGACAGTCTTAAAGAGTTGCGGATAACTGTTTGGCATTGTAAGAGCTTGGTAGATGGAAGAATGAGATTGATGCCAAACTTCGATTTTGGAATGACGAGGCTACTTAGTGAAGCACTTATTGGCAGCTCGAGCCATTGTCTAACAAAGCTTGAAACAACATTGTCTAGATTCTCTGTCACCCATGTCTTGCTTAAATCAGCGATGGTCAGGTTCCAGGAAATTTTGGATAGCACATATCGGTGGTATAACAGAATTTTGTTCTTTGGATGACACGACAATTTGTCGATACTGGACATTAACGAGTTGACAGTTTCCAATAGTTCTGACATATGATCACTATTATCCATAGGAAAGTTGAAGTATCTACCAAGATATTTAAAAGATTTGTCTTTTTCAACAGTGGGAACTATGTTTTTATTGACAATAAGTTTGGGTAGAAACTGAACAGATGAAGTAGATGATTTTTTAATTCCAAATGTTGAGCACTTGTCAACCCGAATATGCATGTTTGCCCAAGAGCACCATCTAGAGAAGTGGTTTAAGAGAATTTGATTTTCGTTTTCTTGACCAGTAACCACTGCCGCATCGTCAGCGAACTGAAACCAATGGACAGGGTTTAAGGAGTTTGTATAGAAGCCGAACTGGCTGAATTTATTATCTGAGATGTAATGAATGAAAGTATTAAAGCAAAGGTTGAAGGTTAATGGGCTAAGGCAATCACCCTGGAGGACACCGCGGCCTACCGGTATAAAAGGGGTACGAAATGTATCGGTTATGATAGATGTTTTAAAGTCAGTATAAAGGCTGCAGATAATATTTTGAATGTGCTCAGGGATGTGGTGATGGCGAAGAACTGCTGGGATCAGATTGTGATGGACTTCACCGAAAGCATTCTTTAGGTCTAGTAATGTGATGACGACAGCTCGCTGTTTGATTCGAGCTTTATTAATGATAGAAGCCATGTGTGCAGTATGTTCGAATGTTCCAGACAGTCTTGGAAGAAACCCTTTTTGAATTCTGTGTTCAATGTACATGTTTGCGGAGAGAAATGCAAACATCGAATCGCGTAGGCAAGATGTGAATATTTTCAGTGGAATGGTTTCAAGGGTGATAGGGCGGAAGTTTTCAGGATTAGATGCATCGCCCCGTTTATGGATTAGCACTGTGCAGGCCAGTTTCCACTCCTCAGGTATATCACTCGAACTCCAAATTATTCGAATTAGCTCAGTCATGTATGTACGGAGATATGGACATCTTTTAAAAGGTATTATTGATAGCTTGTCAAGCGGACAAGGCGAACCAGACGACTTCATTCGACGAACAACTTTCGTGATTTGATGGTAAGAAGGAGGATCTAGATTGTATGGAACTGAAGGGAGAGATAGAGATGGGATCCAGTCTGGAACTTTGAAAGATTTTGTGGGATTGAGTTTACAAAAAAAAGTGCGGAAGAAGTCGGTACACACAGATACGTTGAAGGAAGGTAAACTCGATTTGTCCTTTTTAAGAGTTTTCTTAAGATATCCCCAAAATTTCTTCTGGATTTCAGCATCATGATTGCAGTTGTTTGTATCGCTGTTTGGTACCACCTTGGAACGCAAAAGCCGAGATACATAGCGAATTTCACAGAGGGGAGCTTGTGATTCTTTGAGACATTTCAGGCAAGACTTGAGTGAACTTTTTGTCTTGTGTTTGTATTTTTCAATTAAATTTGTATTAATCACGTCGTCTGATACTCCATAATTGATCTGAAAATAATCATAGATGACTGAGTTCATTGTTTTTATGGAAACGTTGACGTTAGATGGGTTGATTTCTGTTAAAGGCAATGTTGCAGCGAAGTAGGTGTTGGCAGTTTTCCATTGTTCATCGTTTTTTGGTAGCTTAATTCCGGGTTTAATTTCAGGCACATTCGAATAATCAAAGCGATCCAACTGTTCAGCTGCGTTCGATCCACCATCATAGCTATTATCAATTTCGCTTTGAACGGTTTCAAACGTTTCACCCTCAAGGCCTTTGATCGCTCTGCAGCTGCGCTGGTGCATTTTCAAACCTCGAAGACCGTTACAAACTTTTCCACAACAACATTGAACATGTGAGCAGTTACTTGTTGTCGAATGGGTCTCAGAAACGGGTAGAAACACTTCGCTTGTTGAATTGATGCTTTTCCTGTTTGAATCTCTTCCACTAGCTGTTGATCCAACTTTTTCCTTGCAACGCCAGCTATGGCGGCCTAACGACTTGAAGTCCTTGTTGCAAAACGAACATACAACCAGAACAGCGTAGCATTTCAGTAGATATTCCACTACTAGCAAAAAAAAAAATTTTGTAGTATTTTACTTTCGTAATGCGAGATAAAATGAAGTTAAAAGTTAAACTATATGGTCATGCACAAACGCGTCTTGACGTTGCGATGCTCAACGACCAAAAAAACAATATTATATAATATAATAATAATAATAATAATAATAATAATGATTAAAGTGCATAACTACAATACAATATTCTATACACTTTACAATTTAAAACCTATTACATAACATCATAAGCTAATTTAAATAAATGAGTCTTTAAAGACGATTTAAAATGATCAATATTGTCAACAGAACGAATTTTAAACGGAAGACTGTTCCAAAGACTCGCTGCAGCATAGGCAAAAGTTCTAGCACCTAAAGTTTTGTTCTTGAAACGAGAAACCTTTAACAGCAGCGCGTTACTCGATCTGAGAGTTCTATAGGGCACATACCTCTCCACCATTTCCCGTAAATACACAGGTGCATTTCCTATCAAGCACTTGAAGATAAGCAGGATATTTTTAAACCATATGCGTTGTTTCACTGGAAGCCAGTGCAGATCAAATAAGGCTGTACTTATATGGCCAAATTTAGGTAGTAGCAACACAACACGAGCAGCAGCATTTTGGACACACTACAGTCGGTCAATAAGATGCTTTGGCATGCCATAAAACAGAGAGTTACAGTAATCCAAGTTGCTAGTAATGAATGCATGAACAAGAGTTTGGATTGCCTCGTTGCTAAGGAACTTCCTTAAACGTTTCAATTTATATAATTGGTAAAATGCCTTACTGGATAATTTTGTAATGTGTTTGTCCATTTTCAAATTTTGATCAAAATACACACCAAGGTTCTTCACTGTGCCAACAGAAGCTATCACCTCATCATCTACTCTTATATCTTCAACAGAAACCTTTGACAGTTGTTGTCATATGTATAGCTGGTGATCATCCACATAGCCATGAACATTTGGAAGGTGTTGACTAATGACATTATAGAAAGAACTGATGTAAATAACAAACAGTACAGGCCCTAAACAGCTTCCCTGAGGCACCCCGCAGTTCTAATGCATCTCTTCTGATATGGCATTATTCACAATAACTCTTTGTCTCCTTCCATCTAGATATGACCTAAACCAATTAAGGACTGTTCCACTTATACCGAAACGAGACTCCATTTTATTCAACAGCATTCCATGGTTCACAGTATCAAATGCAGCACTAAGATCTAGCATCACCAGTAATGTCACATACTGATAATCCATACCTGCAAACATATCCGACTGAACCTTTATCAAAGCTGTCTCTGTGCTATGATCCCTCCTATAAGCAGAGGCTTTTTCTGGTAATAATTTATTTGATTTGGTATGTTCATTCAACTTGTCAGCAACTGCTTTTTCGGTTAGCTTGGAAACATATGGTAAGTTGGAAACACATGGTAAGTAAGCTTCTTTAATAAGGGTCTTACTACCGCATATTTCCAGACATCTGGGAAGCAGCCAGATGAAAGTGACAGATTCATCATGTTTGTGATCACAGGAAGCAGTACATCTATGCATTTCTTGACTAGCCATGTCGGTGCTGGATCAAGATTGGCAGTGTCGAGTCAAAACATCGGATTGATTTGGCAGTGTCGAGCTGTTGGTTTCTATAGCCTCAGACTCACAAATATCGTCAATATTTTTCTGTATTTTCTCGATCTTTTTGATGAAAAATTTACTAAAGTTATTTGCTAGTAAGTATGGATCACGATGGTCTGGGAGTGAACTGGTATTCTTATCCCCTGTTAAAGATGCAAAAGCCTGGAACAGTTTCTTTTGATCACCATTACATTCAGATACCAGACTAGATAAGTATTCGCATCTATCTGTTTCTATTGTGTTAGCGAACATGTTTCAACATTGTCTATAGTATTCGTGGTCAAGTTCTGTCTTTGATTTTATCCACTTCCTTTCAAGTTTTCTCCTTTCTCTCTTTAATTTTGCAAGATTATTACTGAACCAAGGTTGTTTTGGCCTGACAGTTATACGTTTCCTCGGCTCAGGGGCATGTTTATCTATCAGTTCAGTTAATGTTGCATTATAGCATGTTACAAGTTCGTCCAAATCTGTGAAATCCCGGCTACACAGCTCAGATACCTCGATGTCGTTCTTAAAAGCATCAGCATTTATTGACTTCAATTTCCTAAAAACAATGTCTTTTACTTCAAGCTCAGGTTTTGAAACATTTATTGTACATTTCACAAATGAAAGATCGGAAATATAGAAGTCAGTTATCGGTGAACCAAGACTGAAGTCGCAATCCTTCCTAGTGATCAATAAATCAAGTGCATGGCCAGACTCATGAGTTTGTATGAAAACATGATTTTCCAAGCCAATGCTCTCCAAAAGGGCGAGAAACCTTTCAGCATCAGGATCTTTAGAAATATCCACATGAATATTGAAATCTCCAGATATAATAATGGGCTCAACGCAAACAACACTTCCTTCAAGATAGTCAGTAAATTCTTCAAAGAAAACATTTGTAGAAACAGGATTTCGTTCTGAATAAGGGGGCCTGTAAATAACATGGATAAAAAACTTCTTGCCATCGAATCTAACTGCATATTTCGAGTACTCAAAGGATCTAGTTTGTCCCACTGATATTTTCTCCGGGCGCAAAGCTTTCAGGCACAACACACCAGTGCCACCACCCCGTCGGTTTCCCCTTGGTTGATCCTTGATAACATAACCGTCAGGACAAATATCATGTCTAATCACACAGTCATTCTCATTCAACCATGTTTCTGTGATTACACAAATCCTCAAAAACAGCAACTTTGTTCCTAAGAGACCTCACATTGACATTGGCAAGCAAAAGCTTCTTTTGAGTTCTCGGAGGACGAAGACTGCACCTGATCTGTTTTAGTTTTGATTTGTTAACTCCCTTCTGAATGTGACTGATAATTGGCCTCGATAAACAAACATGATTGATAACAGGAATCGAAGTCACAATATTTATAAGATTGCATGGATTTGATACCGTAATTAAATCAAAATTCCTCCAGCGGTTAGCTGCAAAACCTCCTCTGCATCCTCTCTTGTTCCTCATTACTAACTTCCTGGCAAAACTGTCATTTTGACGTCAGGATACTCGATCATGCCACTGGGCTTAAATTTAGGCCATGCAATGTGAGCAAGATGTGATGAACAGGGACGTAAGTATCTCGTTATCAGCTTAAAAACCGCATTAAAAATTCAACCCGGTGTAGAAAGTAGACTTCATAACATCAGTGCCACAAAATAATCGAAAAATCTGTGTAAAAAGTTAAAACAATTGCTAAAAACATATCAGATGTGACAAGTGCAGCCGAACACATGGCGCCATCTTGAAAATGAAAAATTTATGTCATATCTTATGACAAACAAATCTTATGACAAATTTGGCGTAATTCCAAAATTGAGATCTGGTGAGTGGCTTCTGCATTACAAATAAGATGGGGGTAAAGACCATGCTCTCAAACTGGGTGAAAAGAGAATGAAAAGAAACAAGCACAATTTGTACATCAGTGATAGAAGAGTTTATTTGCCATCTGTAATGAGGTTCTCGTTTATAGTATCAAAACTTTATGAAGAACAGATTTGATGGCAAAGAATTTGATGGGCCGAATGCAGTTAAGAACTTTCCATAAGTAAAAGAGACTTAAGAAAGCTTCACCCAGCTTTTGTCCCGGACAAAATATTTCATTCAATCATGCACTAAATTTTGAGAAATAAGCGACTAAGATCGCAAAGATCTGAGACTTGTTCTCAGAGGAATTCTACAAATTGGACAATGCCTCGGATTTTTGCAGCAATCCTTAATTCTGTCAATGTAAAGAGACTGATTCCCACCTACAACAACATAGAAGCAGGTGGGGAAAGCAGCATAGCTCCAGAAAAACTTAACAAATAGATGAATATTGCAATGAATATGCTTGATCTCGCAAGTTTCGAGTTCCGAGAAAAGCTGCAAAGATATGGCTCCAAAAAACCAAAAAACACCAAAGTCCGGGAAGCAAGGCTGATTTAAGGGAGTTTTTGAAGGAGAAAGGAAATAAAAAAAACTATGACAGAGATCCGAACAAACCAATAAAAGAGTTTCCTTTCGATAACTTTTTGCTGACATATTAAGACACATCGCTATATGTATCGTTGATCTGTAAAAATTTCTTATTTTTAGCTCTTTTGATATAGTTAAATGTTACCCAAGCATTCTATTGAACAGTTAACATGAAATACCTATTAACAGTAAACATGACGTTATTGAACCATTTGACAACTAAATTTATCTAAAACCACATGATGAATTCTATATAAATGAAACTGAACTCGATGTATATAGTAATCCCATTAAAATCGAAGCCGGGTTTTACAGCTCTAATCTAGTATCATACCTAGAAAATACATTGCATATGACGATAAGTCAAAAAAAAATACAAGATTGTAACTGAAAAAGCATTGAAACTAGATGCAGTTAGTGAGTTCATAAAACACATTTTCGATAACCTTCGAGAGGGTGAGGCTGAGAAAATAGCAAATAGCTTTAACAGAGAGCTTGGTTGCAAATACAATAAAGTAAACCAAGTTTTCACTTGTACAGACTATGAAACAGCGACAGCATGTTGGACGTCTGCTATGAAACCGCGACAGCATGTTGGACGTCTGCTATGAGTGAGGATAAAAATGTAACAATTGATCACCATAATGGTATATATCTTATACGAGACAAAAGGTAAAGCGTATAGTTTCAGACCATACAAGTATTAACAGGTTTGTTGTATCTGAAGCTATATTGAAATGTCTACAATTAATAGAAACATGCCATGGTAAGGATAGTGTAGTGTATGGATATAATACAGATGGTATCTACATAACAAACCCTATTGAATCATTCAGGAATAATAGAAATATCAAATTTAGTACCAAGCGGATGGATAAAGCATATTTTTTAACAGTAAATTTCATTTATTAAACAGTAAATTCAACAGTGTGTACAAAAATGGAAAAATATACAAAGTGACATTCAATAATGAACATATATATATATTGGATCAACATGTCTTGAAATGGACACGTATTAAATGGCATCTATCAAACGTTAAAAGCCAAGTATTCAAACATAAAAACGAAAACCCTGTAATTGAATTAATCGTAAATGCACCAAATAACGAAGAAAAGAGTGTTGAGTCGGTCGAAAACGGATATATTCATGAAAATGCTGAAAAGTATGGTTAACTATTATTAAACATTAGATCAAATCCATTAAAAACAAAAAAGATGAAATATGAAGTCAAATTAGAAAACAAAACACAACTGGAAGCGAAATTGCCAAACTTTATAAGAAACAAAAGATAAAAGACGATACAAAAAATAAACAGCCATTTTTCGATTCCATCATCGATGGAAAGAGATATAAAACGATGGCTAAATATAGATAATAACCAAAAGACGAAGCATTAGAACAGAAAAATGACAAAAACAAGAATTGATGCGTAAATAAACTGTTTATTTAAAGTAACGTCTTTGATTAATTGATCATTCTATCTCTTTCACATATTCGTATTTATCAATTTGAAGCAGATATTTTTGGGACCCTTTATAATGGCAGTCATTAAAAATCATTCAGTGACACCATAGTAGTAACCATTCGTTTATACCACCTATTAAACACAACTAGTGGAATCATGCCATAAATCCCAACTATTTTTGCTTTTTTTGAGAGAGACTGATACGGTCATGCCTCGAATCCGACTCATTTTTTGCTTTTTGTGGGGTTCAAGCAAATGTTTTAGTTTATGAAATAAATGAGTGTGAGTTTTTGGCATTCAACCACAAGTAGTGAAAAAGTGCTGACCCCACTTCAAAAACACCCCTAAAAGCTACGTAACATGACAAACTGAATATGAAGAGGTGTGGACCCCACTTAAAAAACACCTCAAAAGCTACGTAACATGACAATCTGAATATGAAGAGGTGCAGACCCCACTTCAAAAAACACCCCAAAAGCTACGTAACCTGACAAGCTGAATATGAAGAAGTGTGGACCCCACTTTAAAAACACCCCTAAAAGCTACGTAACATGACAAGTTGAATATGAAGAGGTGTGGACCCCACTTTAAAAACATCCCAAAAGCTACCTAACATGACAAGCTGAATATGAAGAGGTGCAGACCCCACTTCAAAAAACACCCCAAAAGCTACGTAACATGACAAACTGAATATGAAGAGGTGTGGACCCCACTTAAAAAACACCCCTAAAAGCTACGTAACATGACAAACTGAATATGAAGAGGTGTGGACCCCACTTAAAAAACACCCCTAAAAGCTACGTAACATGACAAGTTGAATATGAAGAGGTGTGGACCCCACTTCAAAAAACACCCCAAAAGCTACGTAACCTGACAAGCTGAATATGAAGAAGTGTGGACCCCACTTTAAAAACACCCCTAAAAGCTACGTAACATGACAAGTTGAATATGAAGAGGTGTGGACCCCACTTTAAAAACACCCCAAAAGCTACCTAACATGACAAGCTGAATATGAAGAGGTGCAGACCCCACTTCAAAAAACACCCCAAAAGCTACGTAACCTGACAAGCTGAATATGAAGAAGTGTGGACCCCACTTTAAAAACACCCCAAAAGCTACCTAACATGACAAGCTGAATATGAAGAGGTGCAGACCCCACTTCAAAAAACACCCCAAAAGCTACGTAACCTGACAAGCTGAATATGAAGAGGTGCAGACCCCACTTTAAAAACACCCCAAAAGCTACGTAACCTGACAAGCTGAATATGAAGAGGTGCAGACCCCACTTCAAAAAACACCCCAAAAGCTACGTAACCTGACAAGCTGAATATGAAGAGGTGTGGACCCCACTTCAAAAACACCCCTAAAGCTACGTAACATGACAAGCTGAATATGAAGAGGTGCGGACCCCACTTCAAAAACACCCCAAAAGCGACGTAAGATGACAAGCTGGATAAAAAGAGGTATGGACTCAACCTCAGGTCTGCCCCTCTTCTCATTCAGCTTGTCAAAATACATAGCTTTCGCGGTGTTTTTGAAGTGGGGAAGCACCTTACCTTATTAAACATGTCAAAAATGTAGCTTTTGGGGAGTTTTTGAAGTGGGTTCTGCACCTCTTCTTATTCACTTTGTCAAATTAAGTATCCTTTGGGGCGTTTTTTAAGTGGGGTCTCCACCTCTTCTTAATGAGCTTGTCTAATTACCTACCTTTTTGGGTGTTTTTGAAGTTGGATCTTAAACAGTTTTAGTTTGTAGTAGGCTTGAATTATCTCTTATTTTGTAGCTATTTTTATACGCCTACTTCAAATAAATAGATAATAATGATAATATATAATAGTAAATCCGGTACCACCAGCTCATATTTCAAATTTATTCACTCGTTCGTTCCATTTACTCTGATGAAGCCCTGTAGCCGGGGCAAAATATTAGTTCAATTTAATTTATTTTGGGAAATTTATCTTATGCCAATGGATTCTCGTTACCGTTTGGCTTTGTTTCTGAATTTTATCCTCGTAATTATATTATACTCATTGCAAGATTCACAGAATCCGGCGGACAGCCTATCCTGTGGCTCTTCTTTCTCACACAGACTACCTTCCCCGTCCAATGCATTCTTGCTTCAAGGGGGCACTAGAACCCTAGCTTTTCAGTAGCAGCATTTTGGAACAAAATAAATCATTATGAAATGGGCATTATCAAAGACAAAGCCGATATTCACGAGAAATGTCATTATATATTCAAATGGTAGCAAGGCATAGGCCAAACAGAGCAATAAGGGACGAATAAATTATATTGTCAACATTCACGCCTTTCATATGCAATTAATGTTAGATTTGTACATAATTTGTTCTCTACAATCAAGTATGCACGAGGAAAAAAAATTGATTTTAACCATAACAAGACAAGTTGAATAAGCCATCAGTTTTTGCCACGATTTCACGAATCAAGCTGAAGGGCCTAAAATCACGGTATCAACTTTCTATTTCGGCTTACTATTATCATCTACCGCAAGAAATCTAAGCAATCTTTGCATTATAAATAACATACTTTTTGGATTTCCAGTAAATTTAACAGCCATCTTGAGCTTAAGAATGTATACGCATTTTGAACTTTTTTTATTCATATATTACTAAATTCTTATTTCAACACGAAATCTTATCAGAAACCTAAAAATAAGTTATGATACGCTTATAAACAGACTGATCAAAATTTTAAAAATTATTTAATAATATATGTGAATTGAATTTGATCTGAACTTCCTGGGAGTCGTGTTTTAATTCGGGCTTTCAAATGAGCTTTTAATTTTCATTTGAATTGATAGAGCGAGGGAAATTTTTTCGAAGCTTTGCTGTACACTTCCGCCATTACCATATATAGTCACGCTAACTTACTTACCGCTTCAAATAGTTAACTGAAACGCTACTCATTCCATGGAGGTAACTGGAACCCAGGGGCGTTTCTTGAGGGGTTATGGGTGGTGGCTCAACCCCTCCAACTACGAAAGTAGGACCTTTTCGCAGGGCAAAACTAATTTTTGCAGGGCAAATGTTTTCTACCAACGGATTTATTTTGTTGTTTTCTTATGTAACTGTAAAAAGAAAGTCTGTAATTGGTAATTTGTCTACTTCAAAAGTAAAATGATGCAGACCACCAGTGACACGAAGTAGAAATTGCCAGCGTGATCTTGGGCTGGGTGGAATAGATTTCTAAATTGATTCTGATTTCCTTTCACCTTAAGAGTTACACCCATTTCTATGGTCACACCCTTGGTTGATATTTGTGTCTTATTATAAAACCACACTTAAAAGACAAGCATCGCTTGCCAGAAAACTAAGACACTGTAAACGGGACTATTTGGGTCAAAATTTGATGGAATAGTTTTGCATATTTAGGTCTAATTTTAGTGGAATAGTTTTGCATATTTGGGTCTAAATTTGTTTTGACTGTAACCAGAGTTGTGACTTTAAGAAGGAGTCGATTATATCCTGTTTTTATGTCTATTTTTTGTGGTTGATATAGTATAAATTCCTATAGGTTTTCAAGCTTGTGTTTGCCAGTTGAAGATTACGTCATCGATAAGTATTTTCCAAAATATTCGACTACAACCGACTACAATCGGGGCATTGCTCAAATTATGTTGTTCTATTGTTGTCATCAATATGTTGGCATAATTTGGGTCAAAGGGTTTCCCCATTGCGGTGCATTTAATAACATAAAATTTACCATTACACTCTTCTTTATAAGAGCCAGTAAATTGAAGTTCAGGCTGGTTGTTCTTAATTTCTTTCGAAAATCTGAGGCTGAATAGTTCTTAATTTGTTCTTAAATTTATAGGGTATAAGCAGTGCCATTGCTAGCTTTTCGCTTTAGGGAGGTGTCTTGGCCTCATTTACCAACAAAGTGCGAGAGAAAACCTTTATTTGCCGTCATGTTTCAGTATTCACCGAAAAAGCATCCAAAGATAGCAAAAAACTCCTCGTTTTTGAGATGAAACATTGTCCAAAGGTACATTTTACAGTAAATCAGCCTCAGCTTGTTCATAGTTTGTTCTCGACTTTTGACAAATTTTGAAGCTCGTGTTTTTATAGAATTGTTTTTATAAAAAGAGGGTGTAAAGTTCAGTTAGGCGTCGTGTTTACACTTTTGAACAAAATCAGTTCATTTAGGAAAGTGGATAAAATTAGTTTGGATAGCTATGTGGTACAGTGTAAACGGTTTTATCTGGATAAATTTTATCACATTGTATCTTGAAGGAAAGCGATTGGCTATTTCATCCTATTTAGTTTTCATTGTCTCCTAATCAAGACCTTTTGCCATCTGGGTAGTTGATAAATAGTCGTGCAGTATCCTCACCAGTCGATGTTAAATCTCGGGGGGTAAATTATGCCTAACTTTGGACGGAGATGTGCCATTTTGGTTAAAAATCTGGACCCATAATTCCGTTAATGTCTGAAAAAATGTGACCCATAATTCCACAAACATGATGACAACCATACCCATAATTCTGCAGAGCAAATGACGTTTTAAATCACATAAAAGTCATCAACCTAATTTTGGATGTCTTATGCTTAAAATCTCAATATAAAACATATTTCAAACTTGTATTTCTAATTGGACATTTATTTTGTTAAGGCTCAATCTCCATGACAATTTGGTAATATTTTCCCAAAATGGTGCCATTTATTCTGCAATTTTTTTCTGTACCCATCGATAATTCCGCATTTTTCAGAAAAAAGGTTTTCATACTCTCGATACATCCTTCGAAAGTGACAATTCCGTTTTGTAAACTGGAACAAAGTTGATAAATTAAATATGATAGTTGGGGCTATTTCTGATCCTTAATTGCTTAGCATGACATTTCAAACTTCAGATTGTATATGATTACCAAACTTTGCAGAAATACTCTCGATACATCACTCGAAAGTGACAATTCCGTTTTGTAAACTGGAACAAAGTTGATAAATTAAATATGATAGTTGGGGCTATTTCTGATCCTTAATTGCTTAGCATGACATTTCAAACTTCAGATTGTATATGATTACCAAAATTTGCAGAAATACTCTCGATACATCACTCGAAAGTGACAATTCCGTTTTGTAAACTGGAACAAAGTTGATAAATTAAATATGATAGTTGGGGCTTTTTCTGATCCTTAATTGCTTAGCATGACATTTCAAACTTCAGATTGTATATGATTACCAAACTTTGCAGAAATACTCTCGATACATTACTCGAAAGTGACAATTCCGTTTTGTAAACTGGAACAAAGTTGATAAATTAAATATGATAGTTGGGGCTATTTCTGATCCTTAATTGCTTAGCATGACATTTCAAACTTCAGATTGTATATGATTACCAAACTTTGCAGAAATACTCTCGATACATCACTCGAAAGTGACAATTCCGTTTTGTAAACTGGAACAAAGTTGATAAATTAAATATGATAGTTGGGGCTATTTCTGATTCTTACTTGCTTAGCATGACATTTCAAACTTCAGATTGTATATGATTACCAAACTTTGCAGAAATACTCTCGATACATCACTCGAAAGTGACAATTCCGTTTTGTAAACTGGAACAAAGTTGATAAATTAAATATGATAGTTGGGGCTATTTCTGATCCTTAATTGCTTAGCATGACATTTCAAACTTCAGATTGTATATGATTACCAAACTTTGCAGAAATACTCTCGATACATCACTCGAATAAATAAAAAATTTTGCAGACATCAATTTGCTATTTCGCTCGTAAGTCACTTTCTTCTTTTTAGGACTGGGACCAGTTTTAATGTTCTAAAAAGAGCTTTTAGTGGAAGTATTCAGCTTGGGACTGTTTTGCATCGTATTCTGCAGATTAAACTACATGAGTTGTGAATTGTTCATGCTTGTATCTTATTTAGCACAATTGTTGTGCCTTCGGATCGGACTAATGGAAATGTAAAAGTATTCCGTTGAAATGAAAATGCCTTTTTGAGAGATGCCTAACCGTAGCATGAAATAAATAAGTATGTCGTGAAAGTATAAAAGTATTCCGATAAAACTAAAACGTCTGCTATTTGAGATGCAAAAGTGTACCATGATGTTTTTTACGTAGTTCTTGAATGATTAAAAAAAATAACAAGGGCTCGGGCAAGCTTTATCCTCTGAATATAAATCATACCTCATGGTCTATGAATAAGACCAAAGCGTGTACAAGTTCTGCCGTTACAGCATCGAGTCGAGCATCAGGTAAAGATCGTCAAAAGATCCACGAAAACATATTGCAAATTTGCGCCTAAGCATTCGTCGCGTGCTGTATCATAATTCAACTCCCCCTGAAATAACAATGTTGAACAGTTGTGAGACGGGGCATTGAAGCGGAAATAACAATTTCAGGAGATGTGCATACTTCCCGGTATTATTTAAATGGTTTAAATAATAATAAACAAAATTGCGGTAGAATAAGCTTTAATCCCCAAAAAGTTTTTTCTCAAATCTGAGGGGTGCTCGAGCCCCCTTCGCACCCCTCTGGATCCGCCCCTGTATAGTACTTCAAGTTGAGAAATTTCATTTGCTCTTCATTTCACTAACATATCAGTGTGGGAAAAGCAGAAAAAGTTCTTATATAATTATATGAACACCCGGTTTTCAAAATAACAGCTCTTATTTACTTCAAACTTCAAAAACAGAATCGATAGCTTGCTATAAAAATTAGACTAAATTTGAAAGACAAGCAGCTTAACGAGAAAGCAATCATACACCAGATATCTTACGCATTTGTTCTCGTTCTGCGGTCTTAAGGTATGGTTTAGCAGCCATCAAGGCATCACCAAACGACTGAACAAGCTTTAACACCGGCAACAGAACCATAAGTGCACCAAAAATGGCAGTACATGCACCTATAGTCTTGCCTAAAGCTGTGAGCGGGACGGTGTCACCATATCCAACTGTCGTGCATGTGACTATGGCCCACCAGACTGCATTAAGAATGCTGTCAATTTTCGACTTTGGCTCAGAGATTTCGGCATAGAACATGGCACTAGAGGTGATCATGATAAAGAACAGCAAGCACGCACCGAGAATCTGTAGATCGAGCCTACTTGTATAAACAGTATACATCAACAGACGTAGGCCATAGAAGTATCTTGCTAATTTTAGAATGCGAAAGACGTTAGCAACGCGGAAAACACGCAGAAGTGCCATCGAGCGTGCATTGAAGTTGACAATGAGCAGGGCTATGTAGTAGGTTAGTACACTGAAGATGTCAATAATGTCAACAAAATTACCAAAGTAGTGCCGCTTGTCCGGGGAGGACCATAGTCGTAGTCCGCATTCAACTGTAAACCATGAGAAGCAAAGAAGCTCGTATGGAAAAAGAGGACTCTCCGTTCCATAATTGTCACTTTTGGTAATTATTGCCAGAAGAATTGAAACTAATGTAACAAACAGTGACCATATTGAGATTACTTTGGCATGGCTTGAGCTGTTTGGATCTTGTAAAGCAACCCAGACTCTCGATTTCAAGTCACCAGACGCATTAGCTGTCACTTTAAATGGCTCTAAAATGAATTCTCTTGCCTTTTCTGGAACTGACTTCTCTCTAATGTCAAAGAATCTTAGCTCTTCTTTGAAGACTTCGTAAGGAACGTTCTCGGGACATAGGATTTTTCCATTGCTTTGGTAGTAAAACAAAATGCCTTCAAACGCAACTCGATGCCGGTCAAAGAAATAAATCTCTCTTTTTGGGTCAAGGTATTTGCACCTTCGCAGTGGATTGCCAAGAAGTGTTTCTGGATATTTCGCAACATGGTATTTGCTCGTCTCAAATACTTCTCCGCTGACAACAATTGTCAGTCGATTGCTCATCGACTTTTGGTGATCTGACATAGTTCGCTTTATTTACTCGGGTAGATTTTTTTCCATTGAAAGTTGCAAACTGACAAGTAAGTCGTTGGTGCAAATTGATGCTCCGTCAATTTTCATGAATATCTTCATCGTCAGTTTTTGCTGAAAGAGAAGCATGTTACCTTTTAGGATCTCTTTTTCATTTTAAGTATGAATCATTATGCTGATAGCAACGTTGGGGATATATAAATATAATTATATGGTTTTGATATATTACCGTGCGAAACGTACATAGATGTGCATGCATTTATTATGTATTTTTTAAATCAAAGTTTCATGCTAAGCTGGAACTGCAAAGATCGACTCATTCAAATCTCAAAGTTTCTTCAGTTTATAAAAATGAAGGCCTGATTACGATTCACTTTTTCTGCCTTCCTATTAAACTAAGAGACATCAACTTTTATCAGTTATATTATAATTTTGTTCATGTTGAAAATGAAAATTGTCAGATAGGCACCGCGAAATGAAACCTTGCGATAAAGTTTCCATTTTGCACCCAGAGAGGAATGAAGGTGTTACTAGATTTGCTCGGATAAAGCTCTTAAAACTTTAGCCAAAAAGTATTTTCAAGGATAAACATTAACCAATATACATATTTTTCCGTAACCTATTAGGCAGGTTATTTCAAGATCCTTTTTGTTTTTGACATAATCTGTAAATGAAATTTTCTTTGTTAAATTATTAACTAGAATTTGAGATTCATCTTATGAGCCCTATAGAGTATTTGAATAATGGAACAACCAAGAAATTATTTTTTACCTAAATTCTAAACCCAATAAGTGTCTTGAGCATCAATATCCTTTGTTTATAGAATAAACCTGTTCATTGTCTGTTTGTAGAATGAATTGTGCTCAAAGACAAGAGAATTTTTAATAATAATAGTGAGAATGAAAATGGATTTCATGTTCATTTGTTGATTAAATTAAATTATTGTTGTTTCATAGACCTGCGAAAGAGAGTAATTTAAAAATTTAGCAGAATAAAAGTTGGATATGACAAATTGTTATAAATTTTTGCTCTTTGAAACAAAAGTTTCTACATACTGTTTTCCTGTCCTGACTTTTTGGATTGCTTTTGTTGGCTTTGCAGGTATTCATTTTCTTTAAATTTGCATCCACTGAATTTGTATTCAACTTTTCATTATCACTAGTTTTTGACTTAAATATGCGCTTCCAAAAACATTTCTGCTAGTTAAGTGTAATTGCTTTTCAAAACAAGTTTACTTTTACGTGTTGCGAAGACTGGACATCATGAATCGGGTCTTAGTTGACTGGACAAGAGAAAATAAACAAACAATTATGTTTTTGGGAATGTAAATATATAAGAGGAAAGTACAGTCGTGGTTTCAAAACGAAAATAACATAATGCGTTTTCGTAAATAGATGTCGATTGCACATTTAGATAAAAATTGATTTTAACTAAAGTCATTTTAAAAAAAGTTGATATTCACTCCAGAATAAGGCACAGACTTAAGTCATTTATTCACAATATCAAATTTTATTCCTTTTCTCACATTGATGAGACTAGAGACCACTTTAATAGAATGAAGGTGTGTTCTGAAATTATTTCCTTTATTGATATTGTTTACGAAAAAACCAAACCGACATACCTGAAACTGCAATGTCTAGATTGGCTTTCAATTTCAGGCAAGTGATCCCAAAGGTAAATAGTGAATTAAGGCCTAGTGATTCTTCATATGTTACTGTCTTAAAACAAAAACGCAAATCGTATCTCAGGCATGTCTCCTACGCTTAAAGCCATTTGAGAACGACACCTACACTGGACGTCGCATTAAATATTTATGATTGGGAATGAAATAATTCTTTTAAACCTGTTCAAACGCGGCAAATAAAACATGAAATTTGCACTTAGATCTTCTCTGATTTGCATAGTATAATTTCGGTGATTGCAGTAAATATACATATATGCATGTGGAAATGCGTCAGATTAAAGCTAAGACTATTGTTTATGAGATCCATCCATTAAGATTCGAGAATCCTTTATCCATGAACAATTGGGTGTGTTTGACTGAGGCCTCAAGTTCATGCATGAAATAATTACAAAAACTTGTCGAAGATTGATAAAAACGATTTTGGCAGAGTAAAAGAAGCATGACCTTTCGTTCTAAAGCTTTATACTAGAGAATGGCTAAAGTAAAGCGATAATTGACAATAGCATGGGGCTTACCTTTGGAAATTTTTATCTGGAGTTCCTTTGAGCACGGTTGAGATTATTTATGTGTGAATGGCAATTAACCAAGTTAGTAAATAAAACTCTATTTCAAATTTTTGGGGTGTGGAATTTTTTCTGTCAATTTTCAGTATAAGATATTTTTACAAGTTTCTCTTTTCATTCATTTGCTAAAAATCACTTCCTTCAAACGTGATGTAGCTAAAGTACATTGCAGGCATGCTACGCACACCTTCCTGTACTTTTCCCAGTAACAAAAACCTCAAATATGTTATGACAGTCTAATTTTAGGATTTGCAGCATAAACTTCAATATCTCTATAAATTTAGTGTTGTTAGTCAAATACTTGTGCAAATTGTGCCAATTGATACGCTGCAAAACATGCAAATTGATACGCTGCAAAAGTAAGGGTATGGATGCCAAATGAAAATAACCCCTTTGGGGTATTTTTAGACTGGCATATTACGATATCTCTTTTGTAAGTAAGTACAATAACAAGAAACTTTGCAAAAAGGGAAAGCTTATTACAGTACAAAAGACAGGATACAGAGCATAACTGAAAATTGCCCTCTTTTTCTATTTCTAGACTGGTTATTTTGCTCCGAGACCTTTCAGACGAATTTATCATTTCTCTGTCGTACTTTGGTACTCATCATCATCAGGTGCAATCTTTTATCAGAAGGTTGGCTACCATGAACTTCCAACTATCCCAAAATCAGAGTTTTGGTTTGTTGTCATGGTCATAGATAAAACTAAGGGGCTAATAGTAGAGATGGTCCCCCAGAACCTCATCTGCACTGCAATTGCAGAGAGATATTTACGTCAGAGTCTCTAAATAGCGTACAACCAATTTTTAGCAGGTCTTTATGATATCTTTTTCGGCTAATAAGCTGCATCTTGTCTCCAAGTTTCATACTGTGGTACCTCCTTTACAGCAGTGATATCGAAATGACGTCCTTCGTGGAGTCATGTGGTAACGTACTCTCTTCTAAAAATAGCCGAAGGGGGCAATTTTCAGTCAGGGTCTATATCCCTTCGTTCCAGCATATCAAACTGTCCTTTTGTGAAAATTTACATACTGTAGTACCAGCTTATTAGCCGAAAAAGATATCATAAAGACATGCTGAGAATTGGTTGTACGCCGTTTCGAGTCTCTGACGTAAATCTCTACCTGCAATTGAAGGAAAATGGTCAGACTTATCTTGTAATGTTACAAAGTAAACAGAAAGAAAATTTTTCCTTATAGCACACATAAATCACCATAGCAAAAGTAGACAGAAAAACACTGGCAAGAGCATTGGTAATTTTCAGTACACTGCAGAGCACTGCAGTGCAACTGTTTGCATGTGAACCCTCTCCTGTAATTTTTCTTACAGTTGTGATTAACTAACAATGGTTCAGGCAAGGTCATCCACGTTGGATGCCAGCTCTGTTATCCTGAACGCGGTCGAGATCATTTATACCGAGTAAATTCTGCCATGTTACTAGTGTCTGTCTCCGTATCATTCTACAGAGCAGAGCGTAAGAAACCAACAGATTGCAGGGAAAACAAATCATACCCTATTAGTTGCAAGCTGAAAGGCATGCAAATGCAGCTTGGCTGTTACATTTAAATAATCACGTCGCTTTGACGCATTTCATGAACAGCAATCTACAGTTTATTGTTTCTTGCTCCCAGCTCTATCCACAACTTTCAAGCATTCAACCTCTGAAACAATGATATAGCAAGTGCTACCAAATGGGTATCTACAGATCGAGCCGTGATGTCGCAATGTCTGCATGCATCTGCTGCATTTTTACGTGGAGAAGCATGTAATGCGTGTATTTGCTTCTTCGTGTTTTTGCACTTTCTTCATCGGTTAAAAACTAGCTGCAACTGTTTTCCCCGTTGTGGCCAATATAGATTTTCCAGTCACATAATACATCGAAAGTCTTTCGCCAAGAAATAGAAACAGATCTGATTTTTACTGCTTACTTGTAGGTTGGGTCGAAGGTTTTTGTGAAAAAGAGAAGTCCATACCGTATCTTTTCTGCGTGAAAAAGAGAGGGTCATATCCTAACTTTTGTTGCAGATTTTCATTCTGCGGTTTGTAATAGTACTGTTTGTAAAGGTCTGTGGAAAAGTATCCCTCTCTAAAAATAGAAGAAGGGGACACTACTCAGTTGGGGTCAATATTCTATCTTTCTCAGTGTATCAAATTTCCACGTGGTGCAAAATTAATGCTATTGTACCCACTTACAACAAAGATATCGAAACAACATCGTTAGAGGTGTTTTGGAGTAAAGTACCCCAGTCTAACAATAGCTCATGGGGGCAATTTTCAGTTGAGGTTCATATCCTATCTTTTCCAGCGTATCAAACTGTCCTTAATTACAATACTGTAAATACTGTCATTCTATCAATAAAGGTCTCGGGCAAATACCCCAGTCTAAAAAAGAACAAGGGGACCAATTTCAGCTCAGGTTTATATCCTATCATTTCAAGGGTATCAGATTGCCACTTGATACAAAATTTCATGTTATTGTACTTACTCACAGCAGATATATCCTAATATCTAGAATAATGCCGCCAAAGCGATATTAGGCCATGTCTACGAATAGCCGAAGGGGGCAATTTGTAGTTAGGGTCCATATCCCATCTTTTTTAACTTATCAAACTGTCCCTTCTGCACTGTTTCATGCAAGTATCACAATTTTTACAATGCGACCAAAAAAGTGACATGTCATCTTAAATTCGTAAAAAGATATCTTGTTCTCTTCCTTATTTTCGTTTATCTTTAAGACAAAGACAAGCTACATCGCTGAAAGCCTCTCACTTCTTCGACAAATGAGGCTCGAATGGTATTCTATCGATGACGTCAACTTTAATATCAAGGAGGTGATATTCCAGAAACTGTTCATGAAAGTGGAACCCCTTTATTGATTGGTAGAGAGCCAGGGTGTACTTACTAATTGTAGTTAAAAAGATATATGAAAGACGAATGAGACTTCTTTAGTTCTCCACCTATACGTTTTATTAACCTGAAAATTTTCTTTTTATTGGAAAAAGGAAGGGGGAGGGAGGTTTTTAGGCTGAGCGCTGGACAGATTATTTCAACAATCATGACTTTTTTCTTTTGTTTGCTTCCCATTAAGCATACCAAAACACATATCATCACCCAAAACAAAGTGCATCCTTGCCGGAGGCAAGGCCCCGCAAGTCCACTGTCGTTAACAGATCTGAGAAACTGTAGACCGTGGTAAAGATTTTTTTTGCCCCCAAATTTACCTGAGAGGTGTGTCATAATTTAACTTACAGGTAAGATTAACTTTCGCATGAATCCCGTGATGAAAACGGCAATATTTTAGAAAATAACACGGTTAACACTTGAAACGAAAGAAGATCTTGAGTACATAAAATTCATTCTTCAGAAAAGTGTTAACCGTGGACATTTCCCTGAATTTCTAGAGTTTTGTAACTGGAATGAATCTGAAAGGGTACAATATCCTGTAAAAACTCCTTGCACACATACTGGCGAACTATTGTCTATTCTTATTCAACAGTACGACTTTTATCAGCATTTCAAAAAGCTGTTAACCGTGGGCAGTAGACATTTTCATACTACACTACATTCAAATTAAGGAAGGAACGCTCTCCTAATTCCTTGCATACGTTGATAATGACGGACACAGAAACATAATTGACACAAATTATTATACATTAATGAGACAAAGAAAGAACAAAAAAAGAGGGTAGGATGGGGGTTCCTTTGAGCACTACCATGTTGCCGTGTGTAAATGCGAAGGAGCGTGCCTTCAATTCAAGTCATGAAAGGTTTTGCAAGGTTTTGGAAGGGTTATGATAGATTAAGCCGAGCCATTTGAAGTCTCCTACAAGCATGTTATGAAACATCATCTAAATTAAATATATTTCATAGGCAAACCTACATATTTTCTCCTCTTTGATCGACAAATAGAGCCGGAAAGAAGAGAAATTGTCAGTAAAACACGTTTCTTCAAAAGTTCTGCAATGAACTATTTTTGCTTCATCACAGAGTAATTTTAGTCTACCGAATCATTGTGCGCTGAGGTTTGTTGTATAATGAAATTGCAATGATATTTACAAAATAATTGAAACGATATCACTCCTATTAGAGATAGCTACAGAATCAACCGTAGAAGCCCTATTCCGGCCTCTCCCAGCCCTACATCCCCCCCCCGAAAACTACATTGCAAGTAAAAATTTCGTGTTAGCAAAAATTTTTGTTAGCAAAAATGATCCAGCACCATCGAAAACCCTATGGCAAGATCAACTTTTGCTGACATAAATATCGGCTTTTGGAATTACTTTCAGACAATCACTGCCAAAAGTCTTGAGCACTAACGTCAGCTTTAAAAGGCAAATATAGCCACCCCCTTTCCCCTTAGGAACAATGTTGATTTACTATCAAAAAAAGTAAGGTATTATGGAGTACGCTTTTTCGTGTGCCTTTGTATGATATTTTTCTATACTTTCAACATTGTTTTAGGGAGAAAGGGGGACGGAAGTAGTTGTATTCAGGAAAACAAATGAAAAATAGAAAAGCACAGCGCAAAGTGTTGGGTGTTTCAAGTAATTTTGGCAAGATTGTACATAGTCATAAAAATGTAGCTATGAAACATTCTATGCGCATTATTCTATAATGCTATTACTGCCAACTCAAAATTGGCGAAAGATTCCTTAACAAAAAGTGAAATTCATTAATGAAATCAAAACCTTTTGTAACAGATTTGTAAGTAATGAATAAAAAAAATCATTTACATTAACACATTTGGGTGTTCGAGAAACAAGGAACAAATATTTAAAGAATATGACATTACTAAAATAGAACAAAGCCTTTGCATGGAGAGAAGTATTTCTACCTTTTTGCCATTTTGTAAAGTTATTTGCTTTTTTGGCAAAAATGCATTGTTCTATTTTGGGTACAAATATTTGCCAAATTTTTGCTGGTTGACGCTACCTGCTGCAGAGTGATTCATTGCATCAGCCCGTTACTCATTACAATAATTAACTGCTTGCCTTGTTTCCTATTGCAACAATACTATAAATGTTGAATGATCCATTTACCATCCGAATTGAGGAGATACTTTTGCAATAAAAGAAGGCTGGCAATAGAGGTGTTCTCGAACTTGTGTCGGCAATTTGAAGCGACAATAAAATGCATTAGTATGGAAAGACAGGTCCTGTACATGAACGACTTTCCTCTACGTTTCATTTTGCCCGATATCGTATAAGAAAAATGCTGGAAAAAGAGAAATACTTAATGTAGTAAACCCACTTATTTTGGCAATGAGAATACCGCAGTGGCGGCTCGTAGCATAATATTTTTGTTTGGCTGATGATGTAATTTTCGAAGTTTAAAGCAAGGAACACGCCAAGAGTATAACATTTCCCTTCTAACTAGGAGAAACTACCATCATCTTGACTAGCCTAGCGTTATTTGAAAGTTTTTACTTAAAGAGAAAGTATAACTATTAATGATATTATGTCAGCGGAAAAAAATTGTTCTTGGAATTCTGAACTTGAAAATGACGTCGAAGAAGCAAACATTTTCTAACATATTTGCTTAAAACCTTTTCGTCTGATACTACTCAGAGCATAAAACGTCGGAATAAGGATCCAAAAAACACGATGGAAAATAAATACCCAGTTGTGGATCGAAATAGGCCAATCAGAAAAACGCAAACACATGACCGGCATAGTCGTCTAATCACTGCTGTGTGCCTATAGAAAAATTGCAACTGCAGCCCAAGAGAGAAAACGAACTGCTTCTGTCCATACAATGGCGGCTTTTTCGTTCTTATCTAGATCGATTCCAAAATTGCTAGGCGGAAAGACGACCGGGCTTTGCCAATTATTTGGAGCATGTCGTCATTATAGAGTTTTGCTCAATCTGATTTGTCCAAAAGGTGTTAACCGATGGGAGAATCAACAGCTTTATGAAGCTGTATTGGCTACATCTACGAAAAACAATACCTCAAAAGGGGAAAAGCAACAACTTGTACAAGTGATTCAAAAAATTTATGGCATTAACTTTTCCTTCAGTGTCAATTCTCAAAAACGTAATTTCAAGAGGTCCTTACAAATTTGAGCCGATCGTAAACACAGTTAAACTCCCAAGTTTTCAAGAGTTCGGCAATGAAATTTTTGGTTGGTGGGAGAATCGGAATTTGTCCAGTAGAAGTACCTAACATAAAGTGAAATATATATAATTCTCTTGTTAACAAAATACAGTAAATAACAAGCTTCTTTCACAGCCGCTACTCTACAAGTTACGCCGTCAATCACTATTCTTTTGTGACGTTTATTGGAAAAATTTGTAAAGAATAAGGGCATAATAATACAAAAGAAATGATGCAAAGTTCATTATGTTTTTTTTGCTAAAATGGAACAAAATACTTTCATAGCGAGACACATTTTTTAGCTATTTTCTAACTGTTTTGCATATTGACACATATGCATGTTTCTCTTTCTAGACAAATATTTGCCAAATTTTTGCTGGTCGACCAGCCATTGGCTGTCTGCACAAACCCGTTTCAAATTACACTAATTAAGTGTTTGCCTAATGGCCTTTTTTATAACACAAACAATGTTGAATGATCTTATTCACAGCCGAAGTGAGAAGATATTTTGCAAAGAAAGAAGGCTGAGGGTTCACGTTCTAACAAATCTTGTATCGAAAATACAATGATTTAGTATGCTAAACCCGGCACATTGGATGATAGACATTCCTGTGATTTTCAGACATAACGGTGATGCAAAATCTCGCATTTTCCCGTTTCTTGAAGTTAAAATAGTTTAAGCCAATTAAAAGAGATAATTTGTGTAAGAAGAAAGCAGGGAATAGATGGATTCGTAAAGTAGTAAACATGGTAATTTTTGCAGTAACAATACAATATGCCTGCTTGAGCATGCAAATACAAGAACAGAACATGAAAAATATTCATCTACCTTGATTGCTAGAGAAAACTTTTTTTGCAATAGCTATATGATATGATGAGGAATAAGGAAGCCGTGGCCTATTCTCTCCTAAATGCTCTTTTTAAACATATTAACATTTGCACTTCTCACTCCGTAAGAAGTCGTCTTAAAATGTTTCAAATTCTATAACTGATTTTAAATACGCCTTGCAAAATTGCATTGATAGTTTCTGAAAAATTTCATAGAGTTACATTAAAGCATTTATCAAAGAGAAAATGCGGCAATTTTAAGACTAAATTTGTTTGTATTTGTAGAAAAAGAGATCAATGACTTGATTGCCATTTTTCCTAGTGAAAATGCTCAGTCTGTTACTGTGACGATAAAGAAAGAAACCAGTCAAAAGACAGCAAAATATAGAGCTATTTTAAGCCAGTCCTTAATAAATTATTTCTTGCACAGTTGAGTATGATGTTATCTATAATAATCAATACTGAGGAGACCAAATAAGGACCTCTTCAGCTCCAAAGGGTTAAAGGGATAATTCTTTTTCAAAAGTAGGGGTTTATCAGATGGTAACACAGGCTCGCAGCGCTGATTGACATTCATGTTATTAACCCGCATTTCTGATTGGAATATTTTGATCCACTTCAATTACGTATTTCCTAACTCAGTATTTTTGATCTAAAAATTGCTAGACACTGATGTCAACCATGAATTCTGACTGGTCAGGTGCCCGCTAATGAGTTGATGATTACCTGTTTCATGGTAACAGGAGCCCTATAGAATTACGTTATATTGCATTGATCAACTTTGTTATAAATAAGCTTCACGGCTTCCATGATTAGCAGTCTTCAGAGTCCAAATTAATTTATCGTCGACAGATCAGGTAAGAAGTTTTTTCTTTGAAATATATTCCTCCGATTTCTGTTTCAGTTTTCATTACGTTTCAGTAACATTAACTTTTCAATTCAACAATTAATGCCAGTAAGCATTAAATTTAAATGGACAGATGTTGGTCTTTCCTAGGAAAGTAGAGAGGGGATACTGTTAGGCTTCGAAATTCTAAAGCTAAAATTAAAAACAAAATAGATGCTTGAAGAAGAAGCTTGAAGTCCTGAAATTGACATAGGGGTGTTTTCCAAAACTATATTAATAAGCATGATATATTTTCAATTGTATCAAAAGTGGAATTCTGCTATAAGGATTGATAACCTAAGTTAGTAATAAGGAGGTCTCGTTAAACAAAAGAAGGGTAAAGTAATTTTGTAGAATTCCTATCAACCATGGGTTAGTTTATCTCTAGGCTCCCCCTAAAATAAACATCTTGGGCTCAGTCAAATATACACACCGCTACGAGTAAAGTGACAAACCCAATTTTATTAGTAAAGCCTTCTTGTGCCCTGCGATCAATCAAGCAGAGAAATGAGCAAAGCTTAACTAAATCAAAATTCAATTTTCTGATACATTTTTTTTGACGGAGTGAACTCTAAACAGAAGTAGCATTATCAAGATCTTTTAGTGCAATTATTAGTAAAGCCTTCTTGTGCCCTGCGATCAATCAAGCAGAGAAATGAGCAAAGCTTAACTAAATCAAAATTCAATTTTCTGATACATTTTTTTTGACGGAGTGAACTCTAAACAGAAGTAGCATTATCAAGATCTTTTAGTGCAATTATTAGTAAAGCCTTCTTGTGCCCTGCGATCAATCAAGCAGAGAAATGAGCAAAGCTTAACTAAATCAAAATTCAATTTTCTGATACATTTTTTTTGACGGAGTGAACTCTAAACAGAAGTAGCATTATCAAGATCTTTTAGTGCATTTATTAGTAAAGCCTTCTTGTGCCCAACGAGAAATCAAGCAAAGGATTGAGCAAAGGTTACCTGAATCAATATTCAATTTTGTGATACATTTTTTTTATTTTGATGGAGTGAACTCTAAACAGAAGTAGCATTATCAAGATCTTTTAGTGCATTTATTAGTAAAGCCTTCTTGTGCCCAACGAGAAATCAAGCAAAGGATTGAGCAAAGGTTACCTGAATCAAAATTCAATTTTGCTATACATTTTTTTCATTTTGACGGAGTGAACTCTAAACAGAAGTAATATTATCAAGATCTTTTAGTGCATTTATTAGTAAAGCCTTCTTGTGCCTGGCGATCAATCAAGCAGAGAAATAAGCAAAGCTTAACTGAATCAAAATTCAATTTTCTGATACATTTTGTTTATTTTGACGGAGAGAACTCTAAACAGAAGTAACATTATCAAGATCTTTTAGTGCATTTATTAGTAAAGCCCTCTTGTGCCCAACGAGCAATCAAGCAGAGAAATGAGCAAAGCTAAACTGAATCAAAATTCAATTGATAGATTTTTTTTATTTTGACGGAGTGAACTCTAAACAGAAGTAATATTATCAAGATCTTTTAGTGCATTTATAAGTAAAGCCTTCTTGTGCCTGGCGATCAATCAAGCAGAGAAATAAGCAAAGCTAAACTGAATCAAAATTCAATTTTGTGATACATTTTTTTATTTTGACGGAGTGAACTCTAAACAGAAGTAATATTATCAAGATCTTTTAGTGCATTTATAAGTAAAGCCTTCTTGTGCCTGGCGATCAATCAAGCAGAGAAATAAGCAAAGCTAAACTGAATCAAAATTCAATTTTGTGATACATTTTTTTTATTTTGACGGAGTGAACTCTAAACAGAAGTAATATTATCAAGATCTTTTAGTGCATTTATTAGTAAAGCCTTCTTGTGCCTGGCGATCAATCAAGCAGAGAAATAAGCAAAGCTAAACTGAATCAAAATTCAATTTTGTGATACATTTTTTTATTTTGACGGAGTGAACTCTAAACAGAAGTAATATTATCAAGATCTTTTAGTGCATTTATTAGTAAAGCCTTCTTGTGCCTGGCGATCAATCAAGCAGAGAAATAAGCAAAGCTTACCTGAATCAAAATTCAATTTTGTGATACATTTTGTTTATTTTGACGGAGAGAACTCTAAACAGAAGTAACATTATCAAGATCTTCTAGTGCATTTATTAGTGAAGCCTTCTTGTGCCCAACGAGCAATCAAGCAGAGAAATGAGCAAAGCTAAACTGAATCAAAATTCAATTTTCTGATACATTTTGTTTATTTTGACGGAGAGAACTCTAAACAGAAGTAACATTATCAAGATCTTTTAGTGCATTTATTAGTAAAGCCTTCTTGTGCCCAACGAGCAATCAAGCAGAGAAATGAGCAAAGCTAAACTGAATCAAAATTCAATTTTCTGATACATTTTGTTTATTTTGACGGAGTGAACTCTAAACAGAAGTAATATTATCAAGATCTTTTAGTGCATTTATAAGTAAAGCCTTCTTGTGCCCTGCGATCAATCAAGCAGAGAAATGAGCAAAGCTTAACTAAATCAAAATTCAATTTTCTGATACATT
>NW_027019317.1:14575051-14781848 GCF_013076305.1 Rhopilema esculentum
ATTATCAAGATCTTTTAGTGCAATTATTAGTAAAGCCTTCTTGTGCCCTGCGATCAATCAAGCAGAGAAATGAGCAAAGCTTAACTAAATCAAAATTCAATTTTCTGATACATTTTTTTTGACGGAGTGAACTCTAAACAGAAGTAGCATTATCAAGATCTTTTAGTGCAATTATTAGTAAAGCCTTCTTGTGCCCTGCGATCAATCAAGCAGAGAAATGAGCAAAGCTTAACTAAATCAAAATTCAATTTTCTGATACATTTTTTTTGACGGAGTGAACTCTAAACAGAAGTAGCATTATCAAGATCTTTTAGTGCATTTATTAGTAAAGCCTTCTTGTGCCCAACGAGAAATCAAGCAAAGGATTGAGCAAAGGTTACCTGAATCAATATTCAATTTTGTGATACATTTTTTTTATTTTGATGGAGTGAACTCTAAACAGAAGTAGCATTATCAAGATCTTTTAGTGCATTTATTAGTAAAGCCTTCTTGTGCCCAACGAGAAATCAAGCAAAGGATTGAGCAAAGGTTACCTGAATCAAAATTCAATTTTGCTATACATTTTTTTCATTTTGACGGAGTGAACTCTAAACAGAAGTAATATTATCAAGATCTTTTAGTGCATTTATTAGTAAAGCCTTCTTGTGCCTGGCGATCAATCAAGCAGAGAAATAAGCAAAGCTTAACTGAATCAAAATTCAATTTTCTGATACATTTTGTTTATTTTGACGGAGAGAACTCTAAACAGAAGTAACATTATCAAGATCTTTTAGTGCATTTATTAGTAAAGCCCTCTTGTGCCCAACGAGCAATCAAGCAGAGAAATGAGCAAAGCTAAACTGAATCAAAATTCAATTGATAGATTTTTTTTATTTTGACGGAGTGAACTCTAAACAGAAGTAATATTATCAAGATCTTTTAGTGCATTTATAAGTAAAGCCTTCTTGTGCCTGGCGATCAATCAAGCAGAGAAATAAGCAAAGCTAAACTGAATCAAAATTCAATTTTGTGATACATTTTTTTATTTTGACGGAGTGAACTCTAAACAGAAGTAATATTATCAAGATCTTTTAGTGCATTTATAAGTAAAGCCTTCTTGTGCCTGGCGATCAATCAAGCAGAGAAATAAGCAAAGCTAAACTGAATCAAAATTCAATTTTGTGATACATTTTTTTTATTTTGACGGAGTGAACTCTAAACAGAAGTAATATTATCAAGATCTTTTAGTGCATTTATTAGTAAAGCCTTCTTGTGCCTGGCGATCAATCAAGCAGAGAAATAAGCAAAGCTAAACTGAATCAAAATTCAATTTTGTGATACATTTTTTTATTTTGACGGAGTGAACTCTAAACAGAAGTAATATTATCAAGATCTTTTAGTGCATTTATTAGTAAAGCCTTCTTGTGCCTGGCGATCAATCAAGCAGAGAAATAAGCAAAGCTTACCTGAATCAAAATTCAATTTTGTGATACATTTTGTTTATTTTGACGGAGAGAACTCTAAACAGAAGTAACATTATCAAGATCTTCTAGTGCATTTATTAGTGAAGCCTTCTTGTGCCCAACGAGCAATCAAGCAGAGAAATGAGCAAAGCTAAACTGAATCAAAATTCAATTTTGTTATACATTTTTTTTATTTTGACGGAGAGAACTCTAAACAGAAGTAACATTATCAAGATCTTCTAGTGCATTTATTAGTAAAGCCTTCTTGTGCCCAACGAGGAATCAAGCAGAGAAATGAGCAAAGCTAAACTGAATCAAAATTCAATTTTCTGATACATTTTGTTTATTTTGACGGAGAGAACTCTAAACAGAAGTAACATTATCAAGATCTTCTAGTGCATTTATTAGTGAAGCCTTCTTGTGCCCAACGAGCAATCAAGCAGAGAAATGAGCAAAGCTAAACTGAATCAAAATTCAATTTTGTGATACTTTTTTTTTATTTTGAAGGAGTAAACTTTAGGCAGAGGTAGCATGTTCGAGACCTGTTTTACTTGTTTGTTGGTGAAGTCGAGATTTAATGAGTAAATGTCAATCATGAATATCTACGGGTCAGGGTTCCCATTGTCTTAATCTAGCGGGTAATTGTTTACCTGTTTGGTGGTTACAGGACCCTTACTGCATTGCGAAATAATACGTTATATAGTTTTGTGTTAAAAACATTTCACGGCTTCGATGATAAGCATTCTTCAGAGCGCAAAGAATAGACGGTCGTGCTTCAGGTAGGAGTTTTTTTCTTGAAAAATATTCACAATTGTGACAGTTCTGCTCTTGTTTTCTTTACGGCAAAGTTACAATTATCTCTCATTGAAGAGTCACTGTTTGCGAGCATAAAGTTCTATTTAACCAATGTTACCAAGCTCTAATTCTTTCAATAAATTCAACCTTTAAACTTTTTTTCTTTTTCTCTGCAGAATTCAAAAGCCATGCAAGTACTATTTATCAGCCTTCTTCTTTGCCTGGTTTTACCACAACCAGGGATAACAAAAGAGTCAAAAAGTATGTATAAGTCTTGATTTTTCATCTTATCGTTCGGTTTAATCCTTCTTCATTAAGTTCCTTGGATTCAACGGTCCATGTCACATCATTTTCCAACGATATTTGACGTTTATTCTTTTTGAGGACAGGCGATGTTTCGCTGAAAAAATATCAGATTTGAGAAAATAAATGGATATACTTTAAAATTTTGACTTTAAGGTATTAGCTTAATGGGTTTTTGATTCAATAGCTTAAATGATGAATGCCAGATCAGACTTTTTAGTAACAATGGTTCAATTATACATCCTTTAGGTTAATTTTGTTTTAATTGTCCTTTCGAATTAGATTTGTTTTTATGAAACCGTTTGTTTGCTTGAGAAGATTTGTTTGTATTCCCTTGGTGGGCATTGTTAAGTCAATGGCAATGTCGTGTTGGAAGAAAATGGCTGTTATAAGTAGAAAGAAGTTCTGTATGCATCAAGTTACCCCCTCACTCGATAATCGCATTAATTTAGGCAAAAAGTTACAAAACAACAAATCTGCTCTTTGTGAATATTAGTTTTGATGTCAAAACGCTGTAAGTCAAAACTAACATCAAGCAATTAGCAAAGTGCCGTTGGAAGCCGGGGGCTTGGATGCTGCAGCAATCACTGTTAAACTGCTTTAATTTCTATTTCAAAAGTGTAAAATGGGCAGCCTCCTCAACCCTGCCCCTACCCCTCCAAGTTAGGCATGGCGCACAAAAGCAATCTCATAAGTGCCGAGTAATTAGGAAGTTTTTCACGCCACATTGGTGATTCCCAATTCCAGTGCCTTCTTATTGCAGAGTTTTTCTACAGAGAAACTTTGTCAAAACACAAGCGTCCCGGGCTCTTGATACACGTCTGTGGAAGTTTCCAATAAGCAGAGCACGGTTTCCAATAGGATTTCAGTGTGTTTATTATTTGATTTCTTGGACTATTATACGCGTTTATCGTTTGTGTCTCTTTTAGGTAGTGGAGGACAATGCGACACAGATCTTGATTGCCAGAACAAGGGACTGTGTCTTTCATCGAAAGATGACGAGAAAAAAATGTCTGAAGACGATGATAAAGTTTTTGGAAAATGCTTCTGTTTCGAAGGCCGCAGTGGAAAGAACTGTGGTAAGTGTGATGTGTTATCACAATGTTAAATGTGTGAAGTTTGCTTATAAGTAGAGAAACTTTTACCTATGAACATTAATTCGATTTATGTTTTATTTTTGTACTAACAAAATCGGCATGTTAATGTTAAAAATTTTTTTCAGCTGTTTACCTGATTTAACCCAAAACTTTAATCCAAAGCTATTGCCAATTGTTATTGCAAAACAGAAAGTAATTGATGATTTTAATACTATTGATAATATTGCGATCCGCTTTAGAAACTACTGAAAAAGTTCTGTTGATGCAAAATCTAGTTTTAGAACCAACTGGGTCCATTTTTTCCAATAAATCGTAACGCAATGAAGGATGGCTTACTTTCTTTTCCTTTTAGCTATATTTGCCAGTCTGTGTTCATTGCCAGTCTGCGATTTTCAAATGTTTGCGATCTTTGCCAGTTTTGGGATCCTCGCCAGTCTGCGATCTTCGCCAGTCAATATAAATAATCAATATTATATTTTACACGAGTTACCTTTCAGCAAAAAAAGAACTATTTACAATATTTGTTTAACAATAATAAGAGGAAAAAAATAAAACAAAAATCTGCGATATTCACCTGTGTGAGATCTGTGTAAGAAAATAGAAAATTGCAAGCTTCTTCCGAATCTTCAAAGATGACTTCACCAAAAATATATCTAACATAGACCAATTTCTACATTTCCTGAAGTTTCCGGATTATTTGGAAAAATAGGCTTTGATCAGCTATTTTTTACCCTGAATGAATTTCTCTGCTCAGAACAGTCGGTTTTTAGGCTTTTTTATATCGTTGATTTACTGTTTGGAACCATAAAAACCATTAAATAAAGTTGGTCCTTTTCTAGCCATCTTTAAAACTAGATAAATAACGTTTTTGTTAGAGGTGAAAGAGGTGAAATAGTGAAAGAGGTCAACAGTCCTAAAAGCGCATACGTTTTGCTTCAGGGCGCCTTCGCTTCATTTCTAAGATTTTAGTCACGATTCATCAAATGAAGCTACATTCTATTATAAATGAATGTCTTTGATCACTTTGTTTTGTGTACTGGCCTTTTAGAACATGTCTTCAATGAGACGGGGTCTTGAGTAGAAGGTAAATAGATCATTTGGTTGTAAAACGTAAGTAAGTACACGATGAAACGAAAAAGAGAACATTTAGAATTAACCAAAATAACATTTGATGCTGAGTTTTTTAATTTCGCAGTTCACGCTAGCTCATTTTTTTTTACGCCTATCAAAATGTTTACTTTCCCTGAGCAACTTAAGAATGAAAAACAAAAGTTGCGATCCGATTGAACAACTTTGTCGTTTGTGCCGATCATAATTCCCCAAGGGAGGGATTTTTATAGCCTTTTGAGTCCTGGCCAAACCAGTATAACATTTTGTCTAACAAATCCAAACAATAAATGTTGACGACATTTTGGGGATTTGTTCAGTATTGTTGGAAATAGGAGTGGCTAAATCAGAGCAACATGTCATCCAATATTTGATCTCTCTCTCTCGTTAATGGCATTCGCAGCTTCCAGGCCAAAACAAAAAAAAGGGGCGAGCTTTCCTTTCTGCGCTTGCGTGAATGTGATTTGGTTGTATAGGATGGCCAAACCATAATAAGCTGCTGTAATAAGGTTTCTTTTATTCCATTGTTCTTGACTTCAGTTATTGAAACAATATCCAATATCTAATAAAAATGATGAAGAGATTTTTCTAGTATCATCTTAAAAAATATCATATGAGGATAGAGAAATCTGCATAGCAAAAAAATTAAAATGTTTATCACTTTTAGAAATCGATGAAGCAACTGGAAAAACCTCAAAAAAAACCCACCTCAGCCATCTACAGCCAGCCACAGAAATGGCCTCGAGGAGATTCGCCCTTTTTTTCCCTTCTATGTTAAAAGCAACAGGACTGGAACCGAAGGAAGTGGCCAAAGAAGGGGCGGTTTTTTCTTTGTTCAACCCTAGGACATCCCGTTTTGTGACTATCGGGAAGAAGGATTTCATGGTGACTGACCCCAGTTCTGATGGAGAGGGGCGATGGTTCAAACTGGAAGATGTTGGGGATGGAAAATATAAAATAATTGCAAGAGATAGCGATGACACGACAAATAAAGGTTATTTGTACCTATCACAAGTGACCAGGGGGATTAAAAAGAAGAATCGTCGTGTAATGAGAAGTGATGGTTTTGGGGCGGGAGAAGAATACAAATTCAAGTTCATCGAGCACAAAAAGCAAAATGGCATTTACAAAATCCAATGCGATGGACAATTACTTTATGCCTCAGAAGGAGGACATAATTTCAAAGGGGATGTCAGACCCGACCGGGCAAGTTCTGAAGAGATTTGGTTTCAGCTTAATTTTGAAGAGGTATGTGATTGAAATAATTAGTAAATGAACCATTTTAGTAAATTCGATTGAATATCTGACATCGATTTAAAATTTAACTGAATTTGCAAAATGCTGAAGCCGACCCATTTGGAAGAAAGCAAACTTTTAAAATCACAATACTATTCGTTTACAGGAGCACATATGGCACCGTTCCATTTCTTCTTAAGTTTTGTACGAATTACCAAATAAGACCCAAAATAATTTTTAGACCTCCCAGCACTTCCAACTCTACTATTTCTCTTGCCAATCAATATTAATTTTTCCCAAATTTCTTTCAAGTCCTTCGTATTTTTCTTCGATAATTATTGTCCTTCGCAGCTCTTCTATTTTCTCCTCAGCCATCCACTTTCCTCCCTTTAGCATTATCATTTTAGACCTAAGCTCTTCCCATGTCCTCTACTTTTCTTATCAGTGGTTAATAGTGTTTTTCACTTTTAAAAATTACCAACCCAATCATCATTAGTCCTCCAAAGCTCTTCCGTTTGCGCCCCAGTCCGCCACCTTCCCTAGGGACTGATAATACGGATTTAGAAGGCTTTAGAGCTATTCAAGATTTAGATAGATTTGGAGTGACATGCTAAATCCAAGATTAAAGCCGAAAACCCACTCCGGAAAATGTCATGAAGCAAGAATCCCGTGGAGATAATGTCAACGTGCATTCCAATCTGAAACGATCCGCGGATCGAAAAAACAACACCATCTGATCCGATCCGCGGATCATATTCCGGCGTTGGTTTTCGGCTTAAGACGGTATTGCGTTCGAAAATTTGCAAGAGAAAAAGGGAAACAATGATTGCAATTTCACCGAATCATTATTTTATAGAATTTTTCTGGGGGATTCGTTCCTTTTGCCTTTGCGGTCGTTTACGCCGCTAACGGTCGAAAAAGCATTCTCGATTGGAGAACTTGTTATCTGTGAAGAATTAGCACTGACCAAACCCAGAATCTAGCTATATATATAGGCCTTTGGTGTAATTTTTGTATAGTAAGCGGGACTTTGAAACTCTTTTGCTAGGATTGCTGTTTGTCGACAAGAAAGACAAAATTGCAAAAGAATGATGAAATCGGTCCCAAAAGGAATTTGGTCTAAGGATATAGATACCGCTACAGCAATTTTAGGGATTATTTTGAGCTTATAGTATTATCACAAAGCTCTAAGGTATCGTGGTTATAATAGGGGCGGATCCAGAAAAAAAGTTTAAATGGTGCTAAGTTTTGGGTGGGGCTGGTGCCACGCCCTTCACAATTTATGGTGACTAGAATTTCTTTTGGATGTTCAAAGAGTGAGGGTTGTCAATACCTGTTTTCTAAATAGTTGATTTGCAATTAAAGCAATTTTTTTCAATTTCTGGCAATGTGCTATTTGAAATGAAACCAATACATAAAATACAAAAGTAATGATAAAAAGAGACAATTATAATTGCTTTGCTCATAGTTGAAATGAAAACAATGAATATTTGATTTCTTCTTCCATCATTCTGACTACTTTGTCAACTTTTTTTAAATACATCTATTTCCAATAGATGAAATAAATATCATTATTGTTTTTGTCAGTTTATGTACTAATATCAGGTTAATGATTATGGGAAAAATACAATATCTAGGCAACCAGTAGATCTGTAAGGCTGAGCTCTTGGCTACTTAATTAAGATTCAAGTGTTTTTCAAATCGTTTATGGAAACCAAGTTGAAAAATTGCATTGCAGAGGTCTATGGACAAAATAACCTTTTTTAAATGTATGCAATGTTCTCATGCATCTAGGATTGAAATCATTTACCATGCCTGGAATATAAAAGATACAGAAAACAGGATGCTCACAAAATACATTTTTCCAAGCTTTTTGTTGATAATAAGAGCCCAATTTAAATCTAGGAAAGTTGTAAAAAATAGTTCTTTCCTTCCCCCCATCCTGACCACATACTAAACCTCTCATTAGTATCTGCTACCAATTACATTTTTGAAAATACTTTTTCAAAACTTCTGGAATTCAAAATAATACCAAATGATAAAATCAAATATATTAGAATTAAGATAAGAAAAGGTGTAGGCCAGAACATCCTATAAGACTATAAATTTTCATCCTACTTTTTCATCTTATGTAACTCAAACTCAAACTCAAAAACATGTTTTCAGCAAATCAATTAATTACATGTTACGTCTTTTAAGTAAGTTGTTCAAAATTCAATTATTAAATCCAAACTTACAATAAGAACATTAAAGAAAAAAAAACCTTATATATAATTAAATCAGCTGACGGACACATGAAAAAATTTCAAGATAGAGCTATCAAAGCCATGTGCCCGGTTGACGTGATTTGACGACGAGTTTACAATTAATTTTGGTTTGAATAACAGTAAGAATGAGATAATAGAAATGCAAACGACACTAGAAAAAAAGCAAAGGAAATGAATAAAGAAAAGAAAAACTACATTAAAGATAAAAATGGGAAACTTAGGTTTACAAACAATCTTTTGGTGGTACAAAACTTGTAAATGGCTTTGAAAAAAGCAAAAATTTAGTAAACTAAAGCTTTTCGTCTGACACTCTTCAGAGTTTAAAACGTCAGAACATAGATCGAAAACTCTACGCTAAGAAATATATATACCCAGTTGTGGATCGAAATAGGCCAATCAGAAACACGGGCACATGACTGTAAAGGTTGACCAATCAGTGCTGCTTGCCTATTAGAATGTTACCAATGGAGTCCTAAGGTGAAAACGAACTCCTTTTGTCTACACAGTAGCGGTTTTTTCGTGCTTATGTAGATAGATTCTAAAACTGCTAGGTGGAACGACGATCGGGCTTTACCAATAATCCGAAACATGTCGCCATTATAGTTTTTTGCACAAACTGGGTTTTCTAGCAAATGCTGCCCGATAGCAGAATCGCAGGTCTTATTAGTAATTTTGGATTTGCAAGACCGAGGTGGCTGTTCTCTTTGGGGATGTGTTTTGTTTCTAATATTAGATGAAACGTGTTGTTTTATCCTATCCTCCAATCTTTGGGTGGTGCGTCCTACGTAGCCAGAATCACACTGGCACGTAAATTCATAAACAGCAGAAATTTTTTTTTGTGGCAGGAACGCAGTCCTTTTGAATGGACGGAAGGGCCTTTTTCGTACAATAAACAACACGTGGGTTAACCGCGAAGAAACAATTAGTTATGGCCTGTTTTATTTGGCTTTCAAAACGTAGGGAGCTGTTACCGATCCAGGGTAGTTTTGGATAGACCGGGCACTTTTGAGGACCAAATTTTACGTCAGCCGAGAAATTTCCTATCTTCTCCTTTTAGTAAACTGAAATAACATGTTCTGGATAGCCGTTCTCCAGAAAAATCTTAGTTAGTTTTTCAAGTTCCGAGTCGAGTTTAGACTTGGAACAGATCATCAGTGCCCTATGTGTAAGCGTTTTGATGAGGCTGATTTTTCTTTGTTTTGGGCAAAACGAACTCCATCGAGTGTATAACCCCGAAAATGTGGGTTTACGGGTTCTAATAGGCAAGCGGCACTGATTGGTCAACCTTTACAGTCATGTGCTCGTGTTTCTGATTGGCCTATTTCGATTCACAACTGGGTATATATATTTCTTAGCGTAGAGTTTTCGATCTATGTTCTGACGTTTTAAACTCTGAAGAGTGTCAGACGAAAAGCTTTAGTTTACTAAATGTTTGCTTTTTTCAAAGCCAAAACTTAGGTTTATTGTATGTGCTGGTATTTTCACCATATTCAATTAGATAAGACTTTCTAAAAGGTAGTGTTTCATTTTATTTTTGAAAGATATTTTGTTGTTGGCTTCCTTCAAATCTAGTGGCAAAGAGTTCCAGAGCTTAATACCGTCAAATGTAAGAAAATTTCTTTTAGAGTTGGTTGATATTGCTTGTAGGGAAAAACCAAGGCCTGAAGACTGTCTTGTATTGTAACGATGAAGTTTTTTTGTTTTTAGACATTCATGTCCAAGAGTAGTGTAACTGTTGTCTTTATTAATTTGCAACATAAATTTTGCTGTCCCAAGTTTGTATAGTTTGTCAAAGTTCAGTAGCCTTAAGCGTTTAAAAATGGGGTCACTGTAAGCAGTATACGGAGCAAAGTCAGTAACTCTAATAGCTTTTCGTAAGTTGCGTTTCAGGGGTTCTAAAATCGATTTTCTTGCACATCCCCAATTCAGTATACCATAGAGTGCATGGGATTGAATCAATTTTAATAGTTTTATAGCATTCTTAAAGTGTCTTTGGGGGCAAAATGTCTTAGTTTATAAAGAATCCCAATATCTTTAGATACTTTAATGTTCACTTCCTTTATATGTTGTTTCCAATTTAACTTTTCATCTATTATAATTCCAAGATATTTTGTATAATTTTCTTGTTTAAGTTTCACATTATTTATACTGAGATTTCTTGTTTTTACTACTTTTTTGGGACTAATAATCAGAAAGTTAGATTTAGAAAAGAAATAACCACTCAGATACTTTTGCAAGTTGAGAGTTTACAAGTCTTTCAATAAGATCAAGGTCTTTATCAGCGAACAAAATACTGGTGTCATCAGCAAATGGACGGAAGTCTTATTCTTTTGAAGAGTTATATATATCATTAATGTAAAGCAGAAATAATAGGGGTCCAAGTACACAAGTAAGCTTTTCATTGCATGGTTTATCATATCACCGTTCAATTAAACATTATGATGTCTTCTCAATTACCTAAACTTTAAAATGGAAAATCTAAATATACAGCACCGGAAACAAAATTTACCTTGCTGTCATCCAGTCTTAACAGTGTGACATGTGCACACAAAATATTGCACATGCACACATTCATTTGCTCTCGCAAAAACAAGATCTTGTCAAAAGCTACCACGAGCATTTCATGCTCTACAGACTGGGCTCTCATTACAAACGCAGAGGTTTAAAATTCGATCACTTGCATCAAGTTTATAAAAATCAAATACAGGCCTCACCTCATCATTGCACACGCTTTTGTTCTGTTAAAATGTCAAAAGAAATCGCTTCAGTTCTATTGTGAGCCGTGGCGGACTGGCAACCGTTTGACCAACCGGGAAAAACAGCCAATAGGTGCTAAAGTTGCATAACTTTGGGTCTTGTAAAATGAGCTCAGAAAAACTTTGCTTTACCTGAGAATCAGTTTGTTGCAGACACTGTCATAGGAAACGAAACAAGGGGTTGGGGGCTGGCCCTCAGAAATTCTTTTAAATCACCCTATTTAGAATGTCAGAACATGCCCCATGTCGAAAATCAAAGTTTTTTATTCATTGGCATGAAGAAGAGTCTCAGTGAAATTAAATGTATTTGAAACGTCTACACGGCTAATAAAATTGCAGGTATCAAATGAAGTATTGCCCCCAATTTTAGGTATCAAATGATGACAGCGGCGGTTTTAAGGTGGGTCAAGGCGGGCCATGGCCCCAGGCCCCACGATTATGGTAGCCAAAAGGTGTCCTACACCTAGGACAAAGAAAGAAATTGTAAAGAGCAAGGACCCCGCAGATGTCTTTGGCCCCGGGCCCCGCAGTCCCTGAAACCGCTGCTGAATGATGATATCAAATGATAGATTTTGAAAGTTGAACCAAAGCCCAAAGCCATTTTTCAGCTAGGGAGACACTTTTTTCAAGATTTTACAAAGAAAGCAACTTCTCTGGCCTAGGAGATGAGGTTTTTTCGATTAAACTCGATCTCGAAAGCTTTAGAAATTTGATGAAATACATGACTTTATTCTCATAGATTTTCAAAAGTTTTGCAGCATATCTTTGAAAAAAAGTAGAGGTACCTTAACACCTGCTAGCCTAAAAACTGTGTTGCTCCTGCTTCCACGCTACAGTTGTAAATCATTTACAAAAGATATGATTTATGATCAGGTATTGAACACGTGCTTAAAAACTGTAGACTTGTCCGAAAAATATATGATAAAAAATCTTGGACAAATGGATTTCAAGAGATCTTGCTGCCGTCAGTTTTGCGCAAATTGATGATTTTGCAGATTGATGGCTTCTTCGGTATGAGAAACTGTGCGTAGACATGGTAAAATGGATAAAGAACTTCTTAAGAAAAGTCTCTATTCCAGGACAAAAGTTTGAAGAAAGATTAGAATACTTAAATGATAAAATTTGAAACCAGTTTTATCAAAACAGCCGGTTTAACTTTCCGTTAAGTTTACAGAAGGCTCGTACATAAGGGCATCAATCCTCAATAAATTCTGTATAGAGTTTTCAAAAAGTTGTCAAGATTTTTGGCTTCAATTAGTCATAGTTTTTTTAGGGAACAAAACTGCTGGTTGTAACGTACAAAAAACATGATGTCTACGAGATTTTAGTAGAATTGCAAAGTAAAATAGCTTGCGAACAACAGGACGTTGAGAAAGTATTGTTCTTTATCCAGTTATAACTATTTTGATTGGAAAGAGCACTGGGTAATGCTCAATTAATTTTTCCAATGTACGAGCCCTCTCAGTTATTCAATATCAGATACTCGAAATAATTCGCATTAGTCACAAGTCAAAAAACTAATATGGTTAGTCAAAAGTCATGGGTTTTAAAAACAGTATGCTAATTAGCTAGTGAAAACCCCTACTACACACTCAACAGATATCGAATTAATTAAAGTATTGCGCACTTGCTTGAAAAATATTAAAGCCAACGAGGGTTGGAAGTGAGAGTAGGCTTTCTGGCTGTTACCACAGTTACTGCTGTCAATAATAAAAATATGAACAATTTTTTGGCGCTACTAAATTTGAAAATGGCTTTGAAAAAAGCAAACATTTTTAACATATCAAAAGCTTTTTCGTCTGAACCTCTTTAGAGTTTAAAACGTAAGAATAAGTGTCGAAAAGAACAAGATAGAGAATAAATACCCATTTGTGGATCAAATTCTCCATCTTGTTTTTTTTGGACCCTTATTTCAACGTTATATGCTCTGAGGATTTTCAGACAAAAGAATTTGTTTAAAATTTTTTGCTTTTTTCAAAGCCATTTTCAAAACAAAATATGTTTTTCTCAAGGTTTTCAAAAATTTTGCAGAAACTGCTGATGAAAATTTTGTTTTCAATGAATTTTCTAAACTTTTCAGGGAAACTACTTTATACAGGAGGTCAATTTATGATTGTAATCAGTTTTAGTTTTATCCGAAGGCTAGTTGCCTTTTGAAAGTTCTCAAGTTTTTGAAAAAATAACTTGGGGGCAAAGGACGCAACGGAAAATTTCCCGGTGTCCCGGTGGTAGCTTCTGGTTGTGAGTTCCGATCACCATTTCTAGACAACGAATAACTACAGCACAGGCACCGCGTAGCAGGGGGCGCTGGGGGGGCAAAAAATGACAAATACTAAGTGAGAAACTACCAGTAAAGCCTCTTTTTATTCGGTTTTAGCCCCCCCCCACTTTTTTTAGACCCCCCACTTTTCTTAACGCTCCGCGGTGCTTGAAACACGCTTCTTCCGCCTGCCTAAATTAAAATTTGAACTATGTTTGACAATAGGGGGTGCTCCCGCCAAAAGTGAGCACCCTCAACCCGCATTATCAGAAGCCGATTGGTTGGAAATTTAAGGAGTGCTCAAGCACCAAAGCATCCCACCCTAGATCCACCTCTGATTTATAATGCTTATGAAAGGAAGGGTATACGGGGAATTAACTGAAGATGAAAACTACTAGGCCAAAAAAAAACAATTAGAACTTATATTCTTGCAAGGGAAGAAAGTGGACAACAACAAAAACTTCGAAAAATATAGAAAAATGCCTGTTCAAAAATTACCTTTGATTATCGTAAAGATGCTTATTGTTTTGATTTTGAGTGGAAGTTGTAGTCTCATATTCGAGCCCCTAACAATCTCTGGTACAATCTGTTTTGGACCAGTGGTAAGAAGCCGTGAGGAGCCGTTGTGGCTGTTTTGTGATTGCTGTGCAAACTTGTCCATATAAAATGCGAGGAATGAAAAAGTCACAAGGATAACCTCCATTTTCATTTCTTCCATTTTTCCTATCCTGAAATAGCGGCCTTCTTGCCAAATGTGCAACCTCAAACAGTGTCAGTATTTGAGTTGGATCTACCTGATAAGCACGCTTTTCGCTAAAAAAAGAGAGCTGCAGCTATTAAAAACTTCCATTCGAAATTAAAATAAACCAAGATCATAACGATGATTGCCTTAGTCCTTTGACCTTGAAATTTTTCATTCATTGCACCTCAAAAAATTCAACGGCATCGTTTCTAACATCTTAAACCCTATAATGTGATTTTGTGATTGTGAAGCATGTAATACAAGATTTGTCTGTGGCCTTCCCTAATATGGGTCTGTTACAAAACTATTTATATTTCCAGGAAATAAGAAAAGCCTGCTACTTCAGCTACTTTTAAGACATCTTTAATGCTTATTTTCTCAATAAAGCGATTTATCTAGTTTATATATTTCTTTGAGCTGTCAAAGCGCCAACACGATATGATAGCAGAAAGTATGTTTGGTGATAAAGAATTATGTGCTGTCAGAGCAGTAAGTAGCGTGTTATCGCAGCGAGCCAGGTATGGTGCCTTATAGGTTTGATTTTCAGTTCGGATTTAAGCATATTACTAATTGTTGAATTTCAGAACAAATCTATCAAAGTTGTGAAGCCAAAAGACAAGTTAAGACCCGATGTAATAACTGACGATAATGCAATTCAAGTTGACTATGATGAATTCGAAAATGGTGGTAGTAGTGAGGTGAAGAAAACAATTAACAAGGCGGAAAAGATTACAAGACTTGAGTCAATATTAAAGAAATTGTCAACTACTGGAAAGATAGGAACAGGAAAAGGTAAGGGAAATGCTTCTTTTCCTTTTTCTCTTTCTCTTCTTTCTCTTGCATTTTGTTTATATCCAAATACAATGTGACATTGTATTTTTCTAATTTCCTTTAGATATTCTAGCCATTTTCTTTTGATTTTGTTTAAATGAGAATTATAAACTTATCATATTCCTACTTCGCCTCCTACATATAATCAAAATCTTTTTCATTTCATCATTCTTATGAGTGAAAGCCTTTTTGTGTATTTAGCAATTTTTCCGGTATATAAAGACTGGTAGATGATCTGAAGAAACCAATCCACGAATCATTCTCAAAGTTCTCACTACCTTAAGGACATCTTCAAATCACTGTGCTATTCAATTAGTTTTTATTTATGTAAATGGGTGTTTTTGTGTTCTCAAGAGGTACTTTTTGATATTTAAAGAGTATCTAAAATATATTCCTCATTTTTATTTGCTACTCTAGGTGTACCCTTTGTCAGTGGTGAGCTAAGTGTGACAGGAGAGTATTCAAAAACAAATACGAAGGGCAAGGACAACGAATCAAGCTCAACAGTAGAGTTCACCATCCCTAAAGAAAAGAAAGTTTGTGTTACTTACATCTACAGAATCTTACCAAGATATGACGAGCAGGAGCTTGAAATCACCAACAATGGCAAGAAATTCAAAGGATTCAAGTTAATCGAGTCCGGAAGTACAGGCTCCTTTGCGATGAAACTTAGGGAAGTTGAGCTTAGTGTCGAATGTTAACTTCTTTAAGAACAGCTTTTGCCAGATTTACTGTATTGCATAAAATACAAGAGCTGGGGATGCAATATTGCTTTTCTTTTTGTGTAATATCTGGATTCTCTATCTGGTGTAAATCTATATGCAAAACTGTAGCTTTGCATAGCAAATGATTCAGAACAAAATATTTAAGAAATGTATTCTTCAAGTGGCGTTTCTGCGGGGGCGTTGCCTTCTACTTATTTGCAGATGATACCAATATCTACTGTCAAGCTAATAATCTTGATTTGCTTCAAAGAACAGTTAATAATGAATTGAAAAAAATTAAATTTTGGCCTGATGTTAACAAATTATCATTGAATATTGATAAGACAAATTTTATTACCTTCAAGTCTATTCAGAACCCCTCCTCTCAAATAATCAATATCAAAATTGGAACTTTTCCTATCAAAAATATTTGCTATGCTATATTTCTTGGAGTCCTCTTAGGTGAAAATCTTTTTTGGAAATATAATTTGACTGAGCTTTCTAAAAAACTGGCAAGAATTTGTGGCATGTTCTTCAAAGTAAGACACTTCTTACCAATAAATGTTTAGATATGTCTTCACAATTCTTTATTTTTATCTTTTATTCAAAATGGAATTTTAGTTTGGGGTTTTACATATGAAACTTATATCAATCCAGTATTCCCATTACAGAAACGGGTTATAAGGGCAATTGCATTCGAAAACTTTACTTCGCACTCAACTCCTATCTTCTCCGGTTTGAAAATCTTAAACTTCATGATCTCTTTCAACTTAAACTTCTGACTTTTGTCTATGATTCTGTCAATAAAATCTCCCCTACTTGTTTCCACAACTCGTTTAAATCTGTGGCGTCCATTCATCAATATGGTACACCACAGGCTCGCAAGGACAATATATTTTTAACTCAAAAAAATACCAATCAATATGGGCTCAGATCCATACCTCACCGTGGATCAAAGTGATGGAATGAAGTTCCTTTAGATATAAAACGGTCACCATCTGTTCATATCTTTCATCCGAGACTCAAAGCCTTTCTTTTTGAAAAGAATTATTGTATCAGATTATAGATAGTAATCATCACTTTTTTCCTCAAAACGTTTCTTAGTTATATCCATGAATTAAAATTTTCCTATAAGGGAGTGAACTCTCCTCGATTAGCTTTGCTACTGAGAGACCTCCTCCTCAAAAATGCCTCTTCATGCAAATTTTCTAAATTTTCTGTAGTTGTGTTTGGTCTTTAAACTTGTATTGCAACTTGTAGCCTATAGTTTATTTTAATGTTTTGACAATATTATATATGAACTGAACTGAACTGAACTGAACTGAACTGAACTGAACTGAACTGAACTGAACTGTTCGAAATTTTTGGCTAAGAGAACGAACGTGGCTGATTGTACAAAAAACTAACTTCTTTGAATCTAGCGCCAAAGTCTCCTTACATTTTTCTGATAACTGTCTAGATATGTAGAAACTGAGCCTTTTACAACTGTATAAAATTGACCGATGTTTGCTTGGAAATAGCGTACTTTTGATATATTCAGCCTAACAAAATACTGGGCTAATATTACCCAAACCATGGCTCGAAGGGTAATAATCATTTTTTCTCTAACAAACTAAATTCTGCACTTGACACACAACAACTCTTGGAACCACCAATTCTACAGCTTATGCACAAATTTTTATCATCAAACTCTATAGCATAAATTCTTTTCGAATTGCTTTCGCCCTCCTTCGATGAATGCAAGGACGCCGTCGAGGTCAAACTGGAAAAACCAGACCCTATGACACTAGGCCCCCTATGACTCCTAGGACCATTTACTACGAAGAACCAAAATCATATTCATTATTACCAATAAATTTAGCATTGTTAGTGAAATCCCGCTATTTGGATTAATAACATACCTTTGCAATAGCATGAAGTCGTCAGAAAAAATAAATTTTTGTAGAACCTCCACCAACAATATGTCAGTTTACCTCCCGAAGTCTCCCCTTATTATTAAGATCTTTTGGCACATTGCATTTTCAAAAAAATCCAAAAACAACACTCGTTGTTTCACTTATATAGTTGGCCAAAAGAAAATCAATATCTTTTATATTTGCCTCAATATATTCTTGATTGTTAGAATAATGATAAAACCTAACTGGGATTAAATCATTGGTTGCTGGCAAAGTTATTCCGAAAACATCTATGTTTGACGCATTTGGCTAATGGCTATCTCATATGATCTTGAAAGGCGATTATTTTCACTTCCCAATGCTTGAAAAGGATAACCATGATCTTAGTTTTTGCTTGAGGTGCAGATGTCAGCTTCAAGAAAACGGATTATTAAGAGACAATTTCGTCTAGAAGTAACAAATCAAAAATTCCAAAGGCAAAAATTTCAATTTCAAAATGATTTGATGTAGTTATTTAAGATGAATCAACGATCGTCAGTAAAAGAATAGTCAAATTTTGTATGGCAAATTTGCAGATGAAACACGACACAAAATTCACAAAAGATATGCGATAAGCAAACATTAGATAAAACGATAAGATCTCTCAAAATTCACTGCACAACAACGTGTTCCTCAACTCGTCTCTCTCACTGGTTCGATCATCTCAAAACAATAACAATTTCGATAAAACAATAAAGTTAAGTTTGAAGCTTCACAGTTCTCATTGTATTTCATTCATTTCATTTCAAATGTTTAAGGAGGGTAGCCCTTCAGCAATGCTGATTTTCAAGGGGCCCTCCACTTAAAATACTTACAGAAATTATTATAAAAAACAAATTATGCTAATTACAATTCAATATTTACAATCTAAAAGAAATCCTATTTTAACTTGAGTTTAATTTTACTACAAATATCTATAACGAAAGGCGAAATGGTAATTTCCAATATACAATTTACAATTTTCAATTACGCCTATTTACAATTTCACAAGAATTTTTTTAAGTTGGTCAAAGAAAATGCCTGTTTACAATCAGCTGAAAGGCCATTCCAAGACCCAGCACCTCTAAAAGAGAAGCATTTCTGCCCATTTTTGGAGCTTTTCTTTTGTAGCCTTAGGTCAGTTGATGTATTCCTAAGATTCCTAGAATTTAACTTGGATTTCTCTGTGAAAGATCACACATGCATTGTGGAGCCAGTCCATGAATTGATTTGAAGACCATGATAATTGACTCGTTAGCGATTAGCTCGTCTATGGTCATCCAGCCCAGCTTCTTTATGAGTAGTTGGCTCGGTGCATCAAAACTGCTGCCAGATACAATACGAGCAGCCCGGTTTTGTAGTTTTTGTAAGCGTTTGATTTCGGTAAGACCACAACAGCCCAACACCGAACAACAATAGCGAAAGTGTGGCTCCACAATACTTGTGTACATAGTCTTCAGAGTCTCTTTTGGCAGAAAGGATTTTGCATGCTTTAAACAGCCAATTCCTCTGGAGACCATGGAACAAATTGTTTTAGTGTGTTCCTTCCAATCTAATATGTTATCGATCTGTATTCCAAGATATTTGGTTTTTTGAACAACATCAAGCTCATTGTTCTGAATTTTTAGCTTTAAAGATTCGTCTTGATTCTTCAATGATTTATGCTTAGGTTTGGTGGAAATAAGCAAGGCATGTGTTTTCATTACATTCAGTGAAAGTTTGTTGCCCTTGAGCCATTTTTCAACGTGTGCAAGGTCATTATTGATGGCCTCATTCAGCTGAGTGATATCATGCGATTGATGCCAAAGACTCGTGTCATCTGCATACATAGACCCATTTGTTTTCCTCATTAATGTTCCCGACATCTGTTTTTTTGCGAACATCATTTGAAAATCTAACTGCCCAAGACGGTTTTAGAGATGTGCGGCGCAATTAGATCCTCAACATTTTCAGTACCGTGGCGTGAGGCATTGAAATGGACAGGTGGCATGGGATCAAGGGTTAACGCCTCTGTTTGAGACCAAGCGTTTGATCTATAGCTTTCTAACGACGCCTGGTTGCAAAGAAAGTATTATTCATTTAGGAATTTTCTAGCATTTCCGAATCGAAAACATACAAATCAATTCTCAATGAATTCTCATCATAATTCAAATGTGTATATGATGCACGACTTTCTTCTCGACCAGGTTTTTTTGTGCGACTTTGGGCTGACCTTGTTGGGGATACGAATACCCTGGATACCAGACTCGGTTCAGTCTGGTTCAGTATGCCCCTCTCCTCATTCTGCTGTGCTGATATCAACCAATCAGGAGCAAGTGTACAGATTTCTGTACGTTCAAAGGTCACACAGCGAAACAACAAACGTTGCTCCGATGTAAAACATGGAACAGAACACAACATAAATTAATGCTGGGGACCGTAACGATTGAGTTTGAAGACGCTGTTTAAACAGTACTCAATTTTCCACATGTTGTGGAACTTAACAAAGAACAGTTAATAGCATTGAAAGAATTGTTTGTAGACAGAAGAGACACCTTTGTCATATTGCTTTGGAAAGTCTCTGATATTCGAGGCAGTGCCTTTGCTTCTCATTGCAAAAAACACTAGGCCTTGCAGTGAAATGTAGTAAATAAGGAACGAGCAGGTCGCCGAGAACAAACAACAACAAACACCAGTAAATTAGTTATGGCTCATATTCCGCCCCAGCATACGGGGCTTCACTTGTCGCATTGGCCATTTGCTGTGATGAACTTCTAAAGTGCTGATGCTAACTGCCGCGGTGTGCAAGCGCACTGCCTTCACAATGAGGAAGTAGACTTTGAAATTAGACACAATTTATGAGGAAAATTACAAAAAGTATTTTAAGTTTTAAACGAGAATTAATTATTAACGTTTTATAACCGAATTGTGTTAACTTTAATTTCATGCTTCGCACATGCCTTTGTTGCCAAATGGCATTTTACACCTGATTGGATTGGAATCTTTAGGCAGAAAAGTCTATTATCATTGTATTATTAACGTCTATTCCGCAGACCTATGTAAATGCTTTCCCAATACATTTCCTTTATAAAGCTTTCCGAGACTCCACTCACTATTCAGTTTCGTTTGAAATGAAAACCAGACTTTTGAAAAGTGTATTGATGGGACATGCGCAGTAGAGTTCGCGAATGCCAGCGTTTTGGAGGGAAAGTTTGTGAAACTTCTATCTCAACGAAAAGTGAACCGAGGGGCGTTTTTAAGCGAGCTAGGTATCAATATGAACAAACGAGTAAAGGAAACAAAATTTTAATTGACCACACACTCTTACAACTGACCTCTATGCCAGGATGCTGCCAGTCTGCAGTCTGTAACAACGAAAATCGTAAAATACCATGTGGAGAAAATCACTCCGTGTATGTCGGATACATCCTTGGTTGAAAATTCTATTGTTTCGCATGAAAATCCATGGAAATCATTTTGTTTTCGTTAAAATCTTGCAAATCATTTGCAAAAGTGAATGCCCCTCATACCTAACTTGCTTCACACACTGAATTTAAGCATTTTCGGATTGGATCTTCTAATGTAGAATATAACTATTTATGTTTTCATTCTGATGATGATGCTTCCTCTCCTTTATTCATTTTGATTTGATTAACACGACCCCTTTGCTGCACATTGCAGAGAAGCAAGAATCTTTACTAAAAGGGAAATCCAGATTAAAAAAATCTAAACGTTTGTGCTTTAAGTAGCCCTTAGTCCCACATGCGACAAATAAACTGATAATTTTTTTCTATGTTGAACCGGGTTTTATTAGGGGTTGTTGCACAAAACATAAACTTCTGACACTGATGTGTCCTTATGTCTTTTTCCAAACAAACTCCTAATGTCAAGAAGCAAAGGTCTAATAACAATGATAAATTCATAACACTTTGTTTGAAAGAAACATAAACGTTTTGCTAGTTTTTGCAAAGTATGCCCATAAACTCTAAAATGTAGTCTAAAGGAACCCATATCTGTTATTTGTAATAAAAAGAGACTCAAGTTGTTTGTCAGCTGCTGCAAGGCCATTTCGCAAAATTTCAGAAAAAAATGTTACAGTATAAATGAAAATTGTATTGCACTTAGAAACAGGCACGAAGCCAGCACCAAAAAGGTGGGCGGACAACAGGGGCAAGGTCAAAAATTTTTTTTGGAGGGATAGTATTGCATTTTGCTAACAAAAAGGGTGTGTCTCACTCTTTCAGTGTGTGGTCATCAAATAAGTAATTTTATATGCTGCTTTTATGTGTTTCTATTTTTATTATTCAGAACTCTGAAGTATTTTCAGTAAATACTTTAAAAGTTTAACTGCTACAGAAACTTTAGCACGTTACAACTTTTTCATTCAAAGATCATAATTATACTACAGATTGAGAAAAATATATGTGCCGAAGAACAAAGTACCGTCCTTTGGCGATGCCCTTGGTGGGCAATGCCAAGCTCACTGCTTGCTTTTTAATGTGCCCCCACTCCTTGGCTCCGTGCCTACTTGAAAAGTTACTATGGAATTCAAGGGTCAAAATATTTATAATAAATTGGATTTTCTTATTTCATTGAAATATAATGAATTTTATTTTAAATTGGCCAGCGCAATGCACTCTTTTCCAAGCTGTAAGTAATTTGATACAACGTTTATCATTACTCACTGTATGATAACTGCATCTTGTTAAAGCAGGAAATTTTCATGTATTCTTACAGATAATTGTCAACCTGTACTACATTTCCTTTATAACCGAATGGGAAATAATACTATGGGAAGCCCCCTCCTGCCAATATGGATTTTTTCAAACAACACTACAACAACAGTTCAAAATTGAAAGACGGAAGGCTTCAGTTTAATCCAGAGAGGTAAAAGGGGGAGTCTATCTTTCTCTGTGCTGTCGAGGAAAGCTGAATGCTTCGTGTATGCAAAATTTATAATGAATTAGAATGCTATAGGTTACCAATAAATTTGGTAACCTATAGCATTCTAATTAATTAAAAAAATGCTCATAAGAACCAATAAATTTTGTTTCTATTACGTGAATTCTCCTCCTCTTTCCCTAATAGATCAAGAATGTATGGCATATCGTTGGAGTTATCTGTTTGCTCTTTTTTCATTCTGCATATGTATGAGTTTGACTTGTTTTGATGTTTGTTTAACTTTTATTTTCTTTGGAAACATAAGTGATCTGTCTACCTTTATGCTTCAAACTATTCACTGTGCATTGTGCTAGCGAAAGTAATCATTAACTGCTTTATTCAGCGACGTGCGGGTTAAAGAAAAGTTCTTACTTCAAATACATGGTTTCAGAATTCTGTTAATCCTAATGTTATGGTACCACTTTGTTAATGGACGTCAGAAATTAATTTACTTTAGAATACTATAAGATTTTGAGTAGTTTATGATATGTTAAAAGGAGCAAGGGTTTTTCTCAGTCAATTGCATCAGTTCTTCCCCTTGCCTTTTTCCCTTGCCAGTTGCTTTAAATTAACATGTTTCAAACAACCAGGAACACTAAACAAATTATAATTTTTTTAGATACCCTTATGCTTTTAGATTTTCTTTGAGACTGAGCAACGAAATTGGCTGATTTTTGCGGTTGCAAAAAAGTCGTGCGGGAGGTATAATTTCTAGAGTTAAATCTCTAAAGAACTTTTCGATCTGAAAAATGGTTATAACTGCAAGCATCTAGAACTAAAAAGCCGGTTCCATTCATTTGCAGCCAATACTCGCATAGATTGTTTGCCATTCGCGTGTCAAGTGCTTCATTTAGTAGTTTCCGCATATGCTGTCTCGTCCCTTTTGAAAATTATTTTTTTCAAACAAATTGAACAGCAGATACAAACAACTGGTAGAATTTCGCCGTGGTCTTGAAAAATACCATGTTGTCAGTTACCTCTAAAGCTAGGTAACAAGCAGCACTTAACTTCCCATAATGGCATGCCTTTTGAATGTAAAAAAAGTCTGGAGCTAATAGTGAATTGCAATTGACGCTTCTACCGAGAAACTTTAGGGGAATTGGGCACAAGACACATTTTTACCTTAAAAAGGCCTGGATTTTTAGATTTAGTGCCAACAAGAAATCTATAAATCATCAAATAATTAATTTTTTTACCTATATTTATACCAAGGAATATCATATGTAACCAACAAAGTAACTACCTTTGCTTGATCCTTTATTGATTTTGTGACATGAAGGTCTCTGAAATACCTAAAGCGTTTCATCCACCGAGCGGATTTTACCTGAAATTTTCTATTGAGATACTTTTGGGGGGGGGGGTGTGACAGCCCCCACACCCCTCGGTCGCGACGTCCCTGCTTTCAGCTTGCATCTTGTAGGGAGTATGTTTTGTTTTCCCTGCAATTTGTTGGATTTTTGCGCTCTGCTCTGTAGAATGATACGGGACAGACGCTAGTAGCATGGCAGAAAAATCAACTTTAAGAAAAATCACACGGAATATTTCATATGCAAGCAATTTACTCTGCAGTGTACTTAAATTTGCCAATGCTCATGCCAGTGTTTTGATGTCTAGTTCTAGTATGGTGATATTTGTGTATTATTACAAAAAAACGTTAATTCGGTTTACTTGTAGCATTACAAGATTTGTGTCATAATATATGACAACCAGTGAGTTTTTAGCCGGGATCCAAACAATACTGTCTCTTGTCTCTAAAGTTTCACATTGTTGTACCAAAGTACGAATGAAATACGAAAATACTGTCTAATAAAGTCTGAGGCAAAGTATCTTAGTCTAAAAATAGAACTAGAAATAGCTCTTGCTAGTACTGCCCGCAAACAATTAGTTCCTTGATAATGATTGTTTTGAAAATTTAGGTCAGGACATTCGAAGAAGACACCTTCTTGGGTTTTCACAATATTATAAGAACAGCTACTGTAGTTGATGCTAAACTATTCTTTTTATCAAGAATTTTTGGTGTTCAGTTTGCTTTTGATTTAAGTCCAACACCCTTTTGAAAATCATGAAATTTTTCGAGGGTTTGACATTTATTTTTCGTTTTCGTGAAGTAAATAAAGACGTATGAAAATGGACACGTGATAGAACGGGTACAGCTAAAATCGATTACGATAAAGGATTCGTACAGCGATGTACAGGCGATAATCACGACAATCATAACTTTTGCTCGTACGGTCTCGAGTTTTTGGGAGAAAGGTGTGGCATTCGACTGGTTTTGATTCCCAAAACTTCGAATCAAAACTTCCATCCATTGCGGAGAACCGAGCTGTAATGCAGCACCGTTTTCGTGCCAAAAAACCGAAGGCTTTTAGCAGAGTCTTCGCAGAGCAATGCTCCGAAGATAATTGCCTTCCGCACAAAGAGGTGGCGGTTAACGACCTCCTCGACAAAGCCGATTGATTGACAATGAAATTGATTGACAGTTGTCATGGCAGCAGAAAAGTGACAAAATCTGCTGCCAAAGTGCTGACAACATGAACTGAAGCTTCCATATGCTACTTATACGCGGGGTCGACTATAAGCCCTTCACTCGCGCGCGCGAGTTGCGGGCAACAAGGGGCCTTTTTAAAGTTGGGGTTCATATCCTATCTTTATCAGCGTATCAAACCGCCCCTTTTTGCGAAATTTCATGTTGGTATCACAATTTGCACAATTGTTTGACTAACAGCCCTGACTATATTAAGGAACTTTTGGTACTACAATTTGACGATTTGAGGGCTACGAATCAGGAACTTTAGGAACTAGGCCTAAAAAAGCGTGGAACTAGGCTATTATCAAAGAGCCTTGGTATGATTATGACTTCCAGAAAGCGTTTCTGTTCTGAAAGAGAAAATTGGACACTTCAGCAAAGTGGTGACACTCAAATTTCACTTTTGAGCACTTATAGCAGAAATGAGTTGGCAAAGTTTCTGATCACCTAAGCAGCAAATGTTTTTCACACAAGGCCAGAAATAAAAATCAGACTCATTTCTATATTCATTGGAAGTATTTTTCCTTGCTATGACGTACAGACTTTTGTTCAATGTTTAAAACTTTTGGATTTTAGGGACAATTGTTCATAGTATATTGTATGTAATGTTACAACTTGGTATTCTTATAAAGGAAACAACGAGTGCATCTTCGAGAAAAGATACGGTCCTGGGTCCTGGGTCCTGGGTCCTGGGTCCTGGGTCCTGGGTCCTGGGTCCTGGGTCCTGGGTCCTGGGTCCTGGGTCCTGGGTCCTGGGTCCTGGGTCCTGGGTCCTCAAGGTCATGAGTCCTTGTTATCCTGTATGCCACTTTAAAATGCTCTCAAAAACTTTTTGACAAACAAAGCAAAACAAGTCTGCCCTAGGAACCTGCAAAGAAAACTCCTTAGTTTCATAATAAAAAATGCTACACAAGACCAGTTTTCTGTGTGCTGTAGTGTAGCCATATTTTGCTTAGAAGGCCACTCCATTCTAGGTCTTTACAACAAAGATACTATACAAACAACAACAGGACGATATATCTTCGAGCAACTTCTGTTTCATCCAAGCGAGTGTGGAACCAGTTTTTTGAGATAAAATGGAAACAACTGTGCATGCCTTATTGATACACTTTTCTCAGATTGGATTTAAACTTTGAGGGACAAGCAAAAGGAAAGACAATAGTATTTTCAGGTCATATCCGCAAAAAGAGTCACAGCCTCTTCCCATCCAACTTCCAAAATGCTCAACACACTGCATTACTAAAATTCCTTTTTCTAGAATATAAAGCTTGGAAATGGCTTTGATAAATGCAAACATTTTACAAGATACTTGAAGCTTTTTGGTCTGACACTCCTCTGATCATATATCACCAGAATAAGGTTCTGAAAGAACAAGATTGAAAATATTTATCAAAATATATTTGATGTTGATCGATTCCAAAGCTACAAGACGACCGGTCTCTGCCGATAGAGATTGACACAATCTTGGTTGTCTAACAGGTGTTGTCCAATAGCAGAATTACTTGTTTCAACGGTGTTTCTAGATCTAGAAGATTGAGGAGGCATTTTATTTCTTATGTTGGAAGGAACATGTCTTTTTAACCTATCCCCAACTCTTTGGGATGTGCATCCTACGAAACACAAAAATTCACAAACACTGGCACAAAAATTCATAGACAACGGAATCTTTTTGGATTGTAGGAACGCAATCCTTTTGAGTGGATGAGACACCATATGATTTGAACTGACTTCTATCTGACACTATACCCAATGCAAGTTAACTTAATCGACAAAAAAAACAAAAAACAGACCCACAATTCGATTATCCACAATTTTTCAAAAAACTAAGAATTTCAACTATATAAAATTAAGTTCCTTGGACACCCTTCAATTAAAAAACATCAACCTAAAAATGTCCTTTTCTAAATTTCGCAAAACTGCCCATATAGGCAGGGCATTCCTCTCAACCATCAACCGCATTGCCTAACCTTTGTTTTCTCGGCGGATTATGAATTTATATAGTATAACGAATAATTTAAGCCCTTACAATATTTTCAAAATTTCATCAAAGTCACGTTACCGATGACGTCGAAAAAGTTATGTTTCCTAGATTCAAAATAATTGTAACTTCTTGAGTATACGTCTGACTTCAATATAAACGCTAGATTCGGGCTCGCTTGAAGGAAAGCTCTCCAATGATATATACACATCACTATTTTAAAGATGTCAGCAATTTTCAATGATGACGTCATCACTTTCAAAATGGCCGTCGAACAGTACATTCTAAGACAAAAGCTCTGATCTAATCAAACGCATTTCTGGATCGTTTTGTGGCAATTTTTTGTGAGGTAGTTATTCTGCATCACTCAATTTAACGTTTCAAGGTACATATATATTCGCCTCAAATCCATATACCGCCAGAATCCTCCAACGAACTAAAGTCATAAACTTCTAGCCTGCGTGCAGACTCCGTTGACAAAATTGAAAATAGGAGAAAAAGTAGAGTCTGCGAAGCTGAGCCGATTTTCTTGTTCACAGGTTCCTCAAAATCAAGGAACCGAATTTGATTGGTTGGGGAAATTTTAAATTCTTTTTTTTCATCTTTCAAAAAGGCGCCTTCGAGCAGAAGTATAAATGAATGGCATCTGGTTAATAGAATAGGTCTGTTTGTTCTTTTGAACAACTTAAATTACAGAAAAACATTGCACGCTAATGGAGTTGGTGTTCTAGTGCTTAGAATGAAATGTTGATGTCAGTGAACAAGAAAAGCAGCTCTGTTGCGCAGACTCTACTTTCTCTCCTCTTTTAAATTTCCAAGTCTGCACGCAGGCTATAAAATTCTCGTTCACTCTCTAGTTTATCAGAAAGTTCAGTGCTACTTAGGTCAGAGTCTGCCTGGTCTGTTGTTTCTTTGTATTTGTTACAAGTGCACGCACATATTGAAAATCTTGTTACTTGACATTATGTCCCTGTTTAATTTGAACCTTTCTCGTGGGCCAATAGTTATGCCTGTCATTTCTACAGAACTTTCAGATATGACTCTTGCATCGAAAAATCAATGACGAAATCTCAAACAGGCGTTCCTCTTGTGTAGAATCTTCTGCTTAATTCTCATTTTGTGGAAACTACCCGCCAGAACTAAGACACCTTTATACATTAGCAAGACTTTTCCAAATAATATGAAAATTTTGGCGTAGCTCATCTAAACCTGCAAATGATGGAGATTTCAATCTTGAAAACTTTGAAAAAAAAAAACGTGCCAAACTAGACGAAAGTCAAGTAATTGATTAACTTAACTATTAGGGGCTACTCTATGCCTTAACCCTTTATATATCCACTGTAACATCATAACCCTGGTTTCATGAGTGAGATTTTTGAAACAAGAAATGTACATTATGATTTGCGAACTAAAAATAATATTTGCATTCCAAAAGCCAGGACAACTTCTTATGGTATAGAAACTGTGAGATATTTAGGTCAGAAACTGTGGCAAACACTACCTCACAGTATAAGAGAGTCCCAATCATTGGCAACATTTAAAAAAGAATTAAGAGCACACCCTATAGAATGCGACTGTAGATTGTGTAAAAAATTTATTGCTGGGTTAGGTTTTATTTAGAACATTATACCATAAACAACAAGAGCACATTTTGTTCTAGACCAATCAACGGGTTTGTTTACAAAATGTCATTAGCCAATCACCGGCCTCCATTTCGAGCTTGATTTTTGAATGTTTCAAACCAAAACACAGTTGCTGTGGAGAAAAACCTACCCCCATACTTTTGCCTGGGAAAAAAATTTACGTTCTTTAACCCAGAAGATTTTTCAAACTTAGTTTCTAGAGTATTTTTTTCGTACAAATCTCGGAGCCCTAAGCAGAAACACAAACAGTGTCTAAAATATCTGAACTGAAACATCACCTATTTCCCACCAGAGACCTACCTCCAAAAATGCCCAGCCCCTAATTTACTTTATATGAAGCTTTCGTTAATTAAACAAGGAAACATTCTAAGATTTAAGTTACCTGATAGTTTGCGCAAGCAAATCACCCAGCTATCACCTGGGAATAATGTATTTTTTAAAAAAAATTAGGTTTTATAATTGCCTATTCCCTCCTCTACACTACCGCACGGGATGCCTAGGCCCTTTCTGAACATTCCTCCTGAGCATCACAGTCAATGAAACTCAAACCACTTTTGTGAAGCCATTAGACATCAGTCTATAGTTTGATGCCAAAAAGGCCAACATATTGGCAATACTTTCAATTCAATTTTTGAGAGATATCATCTTTTTAAAAAGTAACAAAGACCCACTTTTTCTAGACAGTCTCAAAGCCTTAAAACCTTACTGATACCTGCTAAAAGGTTTTTAGAACAAGGCATGATAACTTTAGAAATATCTTTGCTAAGTCAAATTTGGTTGTTTGAGAACCAATATGATCAAATTGGCCTTGAATTTTGTGGCAAGTGATACATTTTATAGCCTTTGGTCGTTTCAAAGCTATATTCAGCCGAACGTCCTTTCAAGGCATTTGAGGCACGCTACTGCCAATAGCGAAAATTTTGTTAACTCACTCCTCTCACGAAAGTATCTGGAAAGTTTCGAATTTACAATTTATAGATTTTTGATTGCAAAACTGTTTTCTGAATTTCCTTGAATCTTTCTATAAGTTTCTTTGGCCTTTGAACTATTTATTTGTCTAAAAAAATTATTTTATCCATGTGTAAGTAAATGTTGTGAGGGTTTTTGTCAAGCTGGTAGCGAAGGAAACGAAAATGAATCCCAGTCACCTGACACTTGACATCCGTTGATTTGCGTAAGGTAAGTAGCGCAAAGGTTTCTTATTTTAAGAAAAATATATAACAGATGAAAAGAGCAAAAGTTTTGCAACAGATTGATGACTTGTTTCATTTTGTAAGGGTTTCTCAAAAAATTATTATCATCAAATTAAAGAGTCGTTATCATCAGCCTGAATTTGTCTTTGTCCTAAAAGGAAATCGATTGTTGAACTGTCCTGATACTTTCGTGAGGGGAGTTTGCATTCAAGGAGATGAAGTGTGGTTTTGACAAAACTGCAGCATTGGTTTTCCGTGCACTGGATTGAACATTGCCGCAATGAATTGATGGACTTGGAAATTTCGAAATATTCGAAAAGATGGGTTTTCAAAAAGATGGACTTGGAGGCTTTCGAAAAATTCTTTATGGATTTAGTTCTCTTGTAACATACACACAATGGTCTCCGTTGAATTTGGTCCAAGATATTTGACCAATTTTTTCATAACATAAGGAAATGAGCAGTTTTAGACACCCAAGCATAAAGTTAAGTATCTGTGAGCTTACATAGAAATCTCACCAGGTTGTGCAAAGAAAGGCTTATTTTATTGCAAGCACAGGTACTTGTAGGTACAGTGTATATGGCCCATAAAACATAGAAATTTTTTACAAGTTTACTCCTTTTTGAGACAAATAGTTTTTGAAAAAAGAGAAATTCAAAGTGTTTTCTTTCAGTTGGGATAAATACATGCATGTATAGATGTCACCGACCAATTAGAAAACAAGCATAGCATTTGGTAACACTCTAGCAGTTCTGAAACGTTTTTACAAAGCAGAAATATCATTTAGAACTATGGTCATAAAGCCACAGAATTCATTTACAGAGGCAATTCTCGCTGAAGTAAATCGGTACAAGAATAAATTTTAATTCAAGGCTAATTTGATCATATTGGTTCTCAAACAACTAAATGTGATTTAGCAAAGATATTTCTAAAGTTATCATGCCTTGTTCTAAAAACCTTTTAGCAGGTATCAGTAAGATTTCAAGGCTTTGAGACTATCCAGGAAAAGTGGGTCTTTGTTACTTTTTAAAAAGATGATATCTCTAAAAAATTGAATTGAAAGTATTGCCAATATTTTGGCCTTTTTGGCTTCAAACTATAGACTGATGTCTAATGGCTTCACAAAAATGGTTTGAGTTTCATTGACTGTGATGCTCAGGAGGAATCCCGTGCGGTAGTGTAGAGGAGGGAATAGGCAATTATAAAGCCTAGTTTTTTTAAGAAAATACATTATTCCCAGGTGATAGCTGGGTGATTTGCTTGCGCAATCTATCAGGTAGCTTAAATCTTAGAAAGTTTCTTTGTTTAATTAACGAAAGCTTCATATAAAGTAAATTAGAGGCTGGGCATTTTTGGAGGTAGGTCTCTGGTTGGAAATAGGTGATGTTTCAGTGCAGATATTTTAGACACTGTTTGTGTTTCTGCTTAGGGCTCCGAGATTTGTACGAAAAAAATACTCTAGAAAATAAGTTTGAAAAATCTTCTGGGTTAAGGAACGTAAATTTTTTTCCCGGGCAAAAGTATGGGGGTAGGTTTTTCTCCACAGCAACTGTGTTTTGGTTTGAAACATTCAAAAATCAAGCTCGAAATGGAGGCCGGTGATTGGCTAATGACATTTTGTAAACAAACCCGTTGATTGGTTTAGAACAAAATGTGCTGTTGTTACCATAAACCTTTTTAATATTGTAACGCTGCATAAACATTTTAGCCATATACCATTTCAGTCGTTGCATAAACCTTTTTAATATTGTATCATATATTTTTATTTCATACTAACTCTTTATAGATAGTTGGCCTTAATTAGCTTCTTTATAGCTATCAGCCGTTCATTTAGTACGCCAACTTTAAACAAATTATTTATTATTATATATTATTATTATATAACCACTTACGCCTCATATCTTGTCAACATGGATATTCCACAATAGTATCAATAAAAGTGGCCCAAAATTGCGGAAATTACCAATTTCCCGTACTTGTGACTTGCGCATATGGTGACGTTATCAATACTTTGACACGTGTTGTAAAAACGTGTCACTCTTCAAGTATAAATCGTTGCAAAGTTACTTTGCCTGACTTAAACAAAGTTTACCAGCTGTAGCGATAGCAATTGAAAGAGGACGGTTGCCATGGGCTGAGTAAATGCTTCTTGCAGACTTTCTGCCTTCGAAACGAGTAGTTAAAGGCTTGTTTTTGTGTTCCTTGACCACGGTAATTGCTGCATTTGTCACCTTAATCTTTCCAGATTTGTTTTCAGCTTTGTTTTCTTGATCGACGTGAAGAATTCAACGCTGCAATTAATCAGGCGATCATTTGCGAAGCGATGCATATTCTCTTCTCCTATGATCGACGCTGCAAGGAGGTCGGTAGAACTTAATTGATCTAATTCTTCACCAGTTAAAGTCGATTTTACAGGAGCAACAGAAAACCGATTGGTGCCATAGCCTCGAAGAGCTCCCTAAGGCTATCATTATGCCTCTGAAGGAGCTTTGTCCCACCTGGAATGCTGTACTTGTGAATTGATGATGACTTTACGAAAAAGTGTTGCTTCAGAGCGTCTCTAAACTTGATATGAATGTGAGACGTAGCAATTCAAGTGTTAACCGCATTAAAGTTTCCTGAAGTCCCTGTATGGACCTGCAGTCCCTCTAGCTCCTTGATTAAATAGCTCTGTATGTAAATCGCAATGAATTGCAGAGAATTTGTTTAAAATTTCCGCCATATCCTTATTTGTTCCAATCTTAGAATGCTGTAGTTTGTTCACCCTGCAATGATTGAAGTGCAATGAAGAAGCAGATGTTGGTACGTACTGTAGCGGGCATAGTTGATGTAATTTAATGTAAATGTAAGCAGAATCATATTTCGCACTGCTTGCAAAAGTAGTTTAGTGTTGCTTTCTGCACAGCTGCTACCATGTTCAACAAAGCAGACAAATCGTCCAGCTTAGCGATTTCAAGATTTCAGTTTTTTGACGATTTCCAAGAATCAACAGTTTTTTGCATCAATCTGCCATTGCTTATGGGCATTTACTGTGTGTGTTTTTTGGAAAAGACGTTGGCGACCAATGAGTTGATGAAAGCAACCCATCAGCACCTTGATCTGACTATACAAGCCAGCATTCGTTCACATAATTTGGTTTATCTTTGCCTTCCCCACTTCACCCCATTTCATCAGAGTCAGTTCGCTGGTCGACGGCCATTTTGAAAGTGATGACGTCATCATTCAAAATTGCTGACACCTTTAAAATAGTGATTTGTATACATCATTAGAAAGATTTTCTTCAGGCAAGCCCGAATCTAGCGTTTATATTGAAGTCAGAGGAATACTCGAGAAGTTACATTGGTTTTGAGTCTAGGAAAAATTATTTTTTTTGACGTCATCGGTAATGTGACTTTGATGAATTTTTGAAAATGTTTTAAGGGCTCAAATTATTCGTTACACCATATAGTTCCATAATCAGCCGAGAAAATAAAGGTTAGGCACTGCAGTCGATGGTTGACAGGAATGATCTGCCTAAAAAAGGAGGAAAATTGTCATAGTTGTAAGAATAGGAATATTTATCTGGTTTTTCGGGATATCGTTGCGCTTTCTTGGTTTTCCACCGTCGAGGATGGTCGAGAATTCAAGATTTAGTGTTGAGAACATTATAGAAAAGGCATCTGTCATGGTCTCTTGACGTTGATTTGCTATAACAATCATTGTCTCGAGCAATAGGAGTGAGGTTTCTTCTCTCCGGCAATCTCGAACTTTGGCGAAATAAAGAGTGAGCGCATAGAAGACAAATTGCTGAATACCTTCTAAATATTGATTGATTTCTCCCTTAATTCATTTCTCCTTTACTGAACAAACAGCAATCTTTATCTTTAAAAAATTCCTTTAATTGTTGGAAACAATCATTTTTTGGTCAAAGTCAAGGAAACATTTGGTGATTTTTTCTACTTGCTATGCAAGGAGGTGCATCTAGCCACCTTGTCTGAATATAATTGTAAATTTGTAGAGTTGCCCATTTACAACGTTCTCAAAATATTGTTATCGATAAATAGAGTGGAAACAAATCAATATAGATTGTAAGCAAATATAATTACTTGCATTTTTCAATCATAACTGACTTTGCAAGGAGATTAATCCCATCTACTGCTATGACTGATTCGTTGCAAAATATCCTGCCACGATAGCCGAATGCATCGCCAGCTATTTCCTAACATTCTGAATAATTTTCAAATTGTACCGCACTTACTTATTCTTTGTTCTACCCATGATGCAAATGCGTGTCAAACTGGAGATTCAAGTTTCATGTTAATTTCAAAACATTTGAGCACTACAAAATATAATTATTATGTGTTTATGATAACAAACTGGCGGCGCCAATATACAAAACAATTATACGGATCACTGGCCCCTAATTCACTCTGCTTTTGAAAATAACTGACGTGCAAGTAAGCTTAGTATACATTAAGAGGTGTATGGAATAAAAAATAAACCTGCATAAGTAAATTGGAATTTAGCCAATGTTTTAGGTGTAAAAAGTTCGAAAAATGGAATCATATTTCGTCCTAAGAGTGTCGTCAAACTCACAAGTTGTTTAAATTAGTGACCAGAATATGCTGATAAAGGATTTTGTTTTCTTCACATTTAAGATTTTTAAAGATAACAACGCTAAAATTTATCGAGAAAGAAAATAACTACGCCTTCTCATTGACTAGATGATGGACAGCATTACTAATGAAATTACTTTTTTGGATGTGGAGAAAAAATTTGACGAGATCACTTCTGTTGATTTTTCGTTGATAAAACATCTCTTGGAATCTTGTTGACGTCAAGAAAAAGCTTTATTTTTTAGGAAAGGTAATTCATCCATCCAGATGATTGACATTGAAAACAAGTTTATACTCAAGATAACCTGTCTGCCAACACACTTTAAATTCAATATTCTTTAAGAAGGAGCTGTATCTTAGGGTACATTAATTTAAAGAGGGAAAAGCAAGAACTTGCACAAGTGGTTCAGCAAATTTCTGTAAGAAACTCCTTACAAACTTTTGATCGTAAACGTTTTCTCATAACTTCTCCATATATTCTTTATATCTACACGACATCAAAAGGATTTATATTTTCATCTCAAATATAGTTTTTAAAAATGTGCAAGTCGATAATCATTAGGCTCTTTCTCCCGATCACAACTTAAAGAGGTTCTCAAAACTTGAGTCAGTCGGGAAAAATGCATGGGGTGTCGGGGGGAGCAGGGCAAAGGTGGTGTGAAACTCTCAGTTTTTCAAGAGTTTGGTATTTAATTTTTCTTGTTCATGGTTCAAGTCGAAATTTGATCAGTAAAAGTACCAGCTAGCAGGAAAAGACAAGGACAACTTTTGTAAGAAAAGTGATCAATTACAAGCATCCACTCTTACAACTACACTACAAGTTATGTCACCAGGCAACAGATTATAATTGGGTAGTAATTTAGATTACGCAAATGACTAGTACATTTTATTATGGAAAATATGATGGTGATTGATTATTCTTTTATGCTTACTTGATCTCCCGCATTTTCTTTAAAATAGAGCACAACGTTCACTGATTTACGAAACATGGACAGTTTACATAGAATTTAGGAAATGAGATATTTATGAATATTATGATTTTGAACGAAGGCACGTTTCAGTTATTTCAAACAAAAATTTTTCATGGTCGAGCAGCCGGCATGCCACCTGCTTTCTAATGATTCAAACAATCTGCCCAGACCAGTTTCGCGTTACTGTACGGTATGTACATAACGGGGTTTCGTTGCTACAACTTGGTTGCTAGTGAAAATCTTTTATGCAATACTGGAATTCTGTGATGGATAAGGAGGTCTTGGCTAATTTAACCCCTTTTCCTGTTTTTTTTATTTATGCTTACATCTTTGCGGCTCAATAACATTTTTCGAATTCTATCATCGATTTCGCATATACTTTGGAAACTTGCATTTATAGTTCGTAGCAAATTACATAATATTTCATTGTAAGATTTATCTGTGAATAAATGTGACAGTGTCGAAGTTGATTTAGGGAACACTTCATCTTAAAAAGTTGGCATTTATCAGATTTCCTTATATTGAATTTCAGTGGCAATAAGGGCCAGCGGCACTGATCGGGAACCTTTCCTACTTACCCTGAATTCTCATCGGCATCATTTGATTCACAACTTAGTATTTGTTCGGGTGACGTGCCGGGGGAGTTGAAAACGTTTCGGCTGTTTTCACGTCACATGGTCTATGTTATTGTAGGAATTATCTTACCTCAATAGGTAGTTACAGTTATCTAGAATCATAAGACGAACAAAATTAAGAGATAAGAGTGTTTAGAGAAGAATGACAAAAAACCTCATGTTAAAATGATGCGATTATGGTGTAAAAATGTTTTCACAAAATTGATTGATTCTGTTAGCCTTTGCCCAAAAGTGCATGTGCATCTGACGCATGTCCATTGGCTTGAACAACAGACAAAATAATACCTGTAATCACGGGTGTCTAGACTTGTCACCTCGACAAGTTTGTGTATTTCTAACTTAGGATTAGCGATAAAGAAGTAACCGTACATTGATGTCAATCATGAATATCTACGGGTCAGTTGCCCCATTGTGTTAAGCCAGTGAGTAAATATTTACCCCTTTGATGAGTACATGACCCTTACATCATTTCGCAATGATACGTTACATAGTTCTGTGTTAAAACGTTTCACTGCTCCCATAACAAACAGTTTTTAGAGTGCAAAACAACACATGGTTGTACATCAGGTAAGAAGTTCTTTCCCTGACAAATCTTTTTAATGTTGAAATTTCTGCTTTCTCTTTCTTTACGGCATAGTTATAATAATTTTTCAATTCAAGAGCATCAAATTCAATTTAACCAATGGGACAAAGCTCTTATCCTTTTCATTGAATGAACCCTTTAAATCGCTTTATTTCATTGAATCAACCCTTTAAATCTATCTGCAGAAATCACCAGCCATGCAAGTGATATTTACCAGCCTTCTTTTTTGCCTGGTTTTGCTAATCCAAGGATTAACTACAGACTCAAAAAGTATGTATAAGTCTTAATTTTTATCTTATCGTTCGGTCTTAACCTCAACCATTAATTTGCTTGGAATCAACGGTCCACGTCACATCATCTTCCAACCATATGTGGCATGTGCCATACTTTCTTAACAAGGACCGTTAATGTTCCAATGAAACAAGATCAGTTTTGAAAAAAAAGATGCTCAAAGACGTCAAACTTGTCATGAAAATTGTCAGGCTCAAAGCGAAAGTTGCTTAAGAATTTTGTGGCTGGAAAAAGTTAATTTGTTTGTTTGAAACTGTTTCTTAATTAAAACATTTTGTTTGTTTCAACCGTTTGTTTGTATTTCTTTCAGTTCTAGACATATTTATAGATATATCTAGAAATCTTTCAGTTCTAGAGCAGTATTTATCAGTGTTCATTCCAACAGACTGGAGCTAATTTGTAAAGTCAATTCCAGTGTTGTGTGAGCAGAAAGTGGCAATCATAGGTAGAAAGAAGTTCTGTATGCACCACAGCTACCCCCTGACTTTATAATCGCTTAAATTTAGGTAAAAAGTCACAAGACAACAAATCGGCCCTTTATGGATATTTGTTTTGATGTTGGCGAAGAGTGAAAATCGTTAAAATCTAACCTCAAACTATAATGTTTGTAAATTTGCAAATACTTGTTACTCCGTGTTTTTATTTGTCTGCCATACATTAGAAGAGTAAAACCATATTTTCCGATTACACCTATCCCAAATGAGAGTGAGGAAGAGTGAGGAAGAGTGAGGAAGAGTGAGGAAGAGTGAGGAAGAGTGAGGAAGAGTGAGGAAGAGTGAGGAAGAGTGAGGAAGAGTGAGGAAGAGTGAGGAAGAGTGAGGAAGAGTGAGAAAGAGTGAGGAAGAGTGAGGAAGAGTGAGGAAGAGTGAGGAAGAGTGAGGAAGAGTGAGGAAGAGTGAGGAAGAGTGAGAAGAGTGAGGAAGAGTGAGAAAGAGTGAGGAAGAGTGAGGAAGAGTGAGGAAGAGTGAGGAAGAGTGAGGAAGAGTGAGGAAGAGTGAGGAAGAGTGAGGAAGAGTGAGGAAGAGTGAGGAAGAGTGAGGAAGAGGGAGGAAGAGTGAGGAAGAGTGAGGAAGAGTGAGGAAGAGTGAGGAAGAGTGAGGAAGAGTGAGGAAGAGTGAGGAAGAGTGAGGAAGAGTGAGGAAGAGTGAGGAAGAGTGAGGAAGAGTGAGGAAGAGTGAGGAACAGCAATGTTATTTTGGTAGAGGTAGTCACCTAAATTTGACATCAAACTGCTAGCTTATTCCAATTAAAAATGGCAATCTTCAGAATGAAGTTTGTATATACAATAGTTACTCCCTTACTTCGATGTGGATCAATTACACTCGTGGCGTTTTATATGCAAACGAAAAACAGCTATTCTAAGTGCGGAACAACAAGAGCAGATTTTGTTCTAGACCAATCAGCGGGTTTGTTCACAAAATGTCATTAGCCAATCACCGGCCTCTATTTCGAGCTTGATTTTTGAATGTTGCAAACCAAAACAAAGTTGCTGTGGAGAAAAACCTACCCCCATACTTTTGCCCGGGAAAAAAATTTACGTTCTTTAACCTAGAAGATTTTTCAAACTTAGTTTCTAGAGTACCAGGCACCTGAAAAATTTATGAATAAACTTTTCTGGATCAGATATGTTTCTGCGACTTAAGGACCATTTGGCTTGTAGTTTTCATCTGAAAAAAACCCATTTATGTAATGAAAGGCAAAGGAAAATCACCCCTCCTCCCATTCTCCAAGTTTGCAATTGCGCACAAAAGCAATCTTATCAGTGCTAAAAATTTAGGAGGCTATTCCTGCCACATTGCTGCGCACTTGAGAAGAAAGTTTAATTTGTGAAATTGAAGATGAATATGCTTTTCAGCTGATAAAACACTTTTTATTCAAAAGCTTCGTCGGTGTGCTTCTAGGGGACAATCTGTTTAGTGTTTCGGAACAGCTATCCAATGCAAGTTTTTTTTCTTCTGTAGAGCTTATCTACAAAAGAACTCTATCAGAATCAAATGGGCCGTCTCTTGATATTTGGAAGTTTCCAATAAGCAAGGCCCAGTTGCCAATAGTGGGATTTCACTGTGCTTATTGTTTGATTTCTTGGTCGATCTTACGAGTTTTATCATATGGGGCTCTATTTAGGTGGTAGTGGACAATGCGACACTGATCTTGATTGCAAGAACAAGGGACTGTGTCTGGCATCGAAAAAAGACGAGGAAAAGATTTCGGAAGGCGATGATAAAGAATTTGGAAAATGCTTCTGTTTCTAAGGCCGCACTGGAGAGAGCTGTGGTAAGTGAGATGTGTTATCGCAATGATTTTTGGGTGTAAAGTTTGTTTTTTTGTAGATAAACACTAACCTAAGAAAAAAAAGTAATTTAGATTTTATTTTGTATTAACCAAATCAGCATGTTAATATTGAAATTGGAAACTGTTTTTCTAGCTGTTTGCCTGATGTAACTCAAGGCTGAAAACCAAAGATATAACCAATTGCATGAAACAGACAAGAATTAGATGATATCTATGGTGATGATGATATGTTGATCCGCCAAAGAACTATTGCCAAAGTTCTTTTCATGAGCAATCTAATTTTAGAACCGACAAGAATCCCAATTTCTTTAAGACTTGTTTAAGACAGTCTATGAACATGGCCAATCTGCTATCGGGCCCAGTCTACTATCAGGCCCAGTCTACTGTCGGGCCCAGTCTGCGATCTGACCCTGTCTGTGCGATATTTCACTTCCAAATGATTCACCCTGACAAACCTAACAAAACAGTGAATAAGTTCAAAGTATATCAAAGTTCTAGTATTGAGGGTTCGTAAATCTTAGTTCTTAAAATTTTGATGCCTGTTCTTGCTCCAACATTGAGTAGTTCATATTCATATAATACATTTAATACATACAATTTAAATCATTTATACACAAAAATCCCTTCTGCATATCAAAGAGCTATCTATATAGATCAATTATTCAACCTTAATACAATGAATCGTTAATGCCTATTTCATGCTCTTCCAGGAAGTCGTGTTTTGATTAAACTTTAGCTCTTGAAGTATGATTTTAATTTTCTTTTGAACTGCTGGAGTGTTGGCAGTTATCTGATTGAGGTAGGGATGCTGTTCCACGCAGTAAGAGCTGAATAGTGTAAGCCTTTTCTCAAATATTCAAGGTTATATCTCGGAATTTGGATATTTTTGCAGTTTCTTGTAGGTTAAGTTTGCCTAGGTTGGGTTATCACATGTCAACCCAAAAAATATTTTCTAGGATGACGAAACTCATTAAGAATATTTCCTGTATTTTACATAAACACTTAATCTATTTGATTTCACGGTTATATGTTTTCTGTGAGTAAATGAAACTTATTTTTTCAATGTTCTCTAGAAAAAAAACCCAGCTGTTCATGAATTTGCAAAAGTATTTGTACAAGTTGCTAGTCAAAAATAAGCGGAATGCAACCTGAAACAAACAGATTTATTGCCACATTAATTATGGAGACCTTATGTTTCAACATTTGGAACGATGACACAAAAGAATAAACAGTCTGTCCAGAACTCCATTTTTCGCCTTATTTTACGATGTTTACAATTATTCAATTTGATCTGACCCACATTGTACGATCCTTTGACGGGTTTCAGTCTCATGTCAAAATTCTGAAGGAACAATGCTCATATCATTATACAAGAATTATTAAACCTAGCTGAACCAGGATAGTTTAAAGGCAATCTGTATCGTTGTGGATTGGTTAACGAGAACAATAGCTGAAACAAAAGCCTAAACACAATTCCAGCGCTCTGCCATATTTTTTACAATGCGATAAATTAAAGGGGGACTGGAAACAATAAAAATCCCTGTGTTCTTATAATCAATCAACGTCGTGAAAGATTGCCTTTAAGGGTATGTGATCAGTCTGTAACGCTTTGCAGGTAAAATCAAAAATCTCTCCTCATCTCTCATTTCTCATGCACTGTCCTTTTTTGAAGGATAATGAATGTTAAGCAACCTGTTTTGCTTCTCTTGTTTGATCAGCTAATTAAAGTGACTTTCTATGTTTGCGTCAATAGTGTTTTTGTCCTTTTGTTATTGTGTCTAGTCCATTAGAGTCGGTGTGTGCGTCATATGTTAAAAGACAAGGCTCTGGGGAATGGGCAAATCCGTAGTAGTTAAGGGTCCTTTTTGTTCTTCGTTGTTAATGCTCCTATGGATCATAGAGGTCCAAGCGTCACAGGGTCTGGTTTTTCCAGTATTTCCTCACGGAGTCCTTTCAAGCCTTCAGTCAGACGACCACCAATGAAGTCTACATTGTCAGTTCCCAAAATACACTTACTTGGTCTGACCGTGAGATGAGCGTCTGTTAGTGTCTTGAATAGCTCACCGAGTGTCTTCATATGTTCTTCCAAAGTTTTGTATCCACAAGAATATCATGCCAATTAAAGACAACTTTGTCGATGTCACTCAGTACCTTCTGAAGTCCACGTTATAAAGTTGCTCAACTGTTAACCATTCCGAAAGGCATTTTGCCTTTATTGGCATTTTACCTGTGACTTTCACTTGCAAGTATTCTTTGCTAAGAACTTATCCCAAGATGTAGCATTTTTTTAATATCTTTCATAAACTCTTGGTTTGTATGAAATGGAAGTAAATACTCTAAATTGGCTGCTCGGATGTCAATCGAGCAAACAATCGAGCAAAGTGCCTAACCTTACCTTAGTTTTTGCTCTTTATTTGGGTATTTTCTGCCTTGCTGAATATTTTAAGCCTTGGGTACAATTGGGTACAATACAAAAATGGTGACATCATTTTCCCCGGTCATTAAAATTTTTAATTCTCTTTTTTGAAAAATCGCTCCAAGCATCTTGTTTGGCACTGTAACAGGAGCAAAAAGAATAAACCATATCAGACTAGCCGATAACGAGTTATTGCTAATTAAAAATGGAATGAGTCATCAAAATGGCGGTTCTAAAGTTTCTAAGCACGTGGAATTCAAAGGCTGATGGTCTGACACCATTGTTATGAATTCATTTTATTCAAACAGTTCATCATCTCTTGTATCTTCATTGACATCGCTACTTCATTAACAAAACTTTCACATACTTTCTTATGTAACTTGTTAATGTTATCGATATAAATGTATTTCTTTAAGAAGGTTAACGTGGTACGTTTTTAACTTATCTCTTACTTTTACTTTGTCTTCGTTTTTAACTTGCCTCTTACTGTGAGAATGCGGAGAGCAAAAAAGTCCGAGTTGGGTACGACGGGTCAGCAAAAGAAAGAAAAGGGGACAATAGTTTATATACAGGAAGATAGTTGTTACCTATGCTATATGATGTGCTGTTGAGGTTCCTGATGTTTCCAGTGGCGCTTGTTGGTGATATAAAGAGTGCGTTTCATCAGATCTTAGTTTATGAGAAGGACAGAGACAGTATGAGATTCCTGCAAGTGGAAGATGTCACAAATGAGGAACATGTGCTTAAAGAGTACAGGTTTACTGAAGTAATTTTTGAAAGTTGTCCAAGTCCATATTTGTTAAAATGCAACATTGTAAAGGCACCTCAAGAAGTACGAAGAAGAAGAACCAGCAGTTGTCCAAAATGTCTCTATCCAAACATGTATTGTGATGACCTTGTGAGTGGAGCTGCTGACTGTACGCAAGCCATAGAGTTGAAAGATAAGATTACAGAGATTATGAGAAAAGGAGGTTTCCAACTCCATAAGTGGAAGACGAACTATGTGGATGTTAGAAAGCACATAGAGGAGAACAGTGATGAAAAAAATTCAACTACAGTGACGTATGCAAAGGAAAGTCTAGGTATCAAATATTCATAAAATAAAATTTTGAGATTAAAATGAAATTCAGAAGAGGACACACTAGGAATTAGGATGGAGGCAGTGCTAGATGCGAAGACTGGTAAAGTGACGAAGAGAGAAGTCCTAAGCAGACTGTCAAAGGTATATGACCCACTGGGTATTGTGGGCCCAGTTGCAGTTACTGAAAAACTGATATTCTAAGATATCTGCAAGGAAAACAAGAATTGCAATAAGCCAGTAAGCCCAGAGATTGAAATGAGATGGAAAAAATGGATGCAGGCTGTTTCAAGGTTGACTGAACGCATGATTCCGCGATGCATTATGCTAGCAATCGGTGGACCAAGGAAGATTTCACTTCATTTTTTTCGGTGATGCAAGCAAAGGCTGCATACTGCACTGCTGTATACCTTGTATGGCACAATGAAAACCAATCAGGTGCACACCTTGTTACTACAAAGACAATATAACCTCCGATAAGGAAAAATATGACAATACCCTGGTTGAAACCAACAGCAGCAGGGATCGCAGCATGTTTGTTGAAAACGGTCAGAGAAACTTTAAAGACCTGGAAGCCAAAATAGTTAGTTCTGTGGTCTGACAGCCGTGGCATAACCCGTGCAGTACACTTAGAACTCACAGTAGATATGACAGCCAATGAATTTAGAGGGACGTTTTAAAGATTCATTAGCAGACACCTGCTGCAGTAATAAGTGACAATGCAAAGACATTCCTTGCCACTGCAAAGCACTTGAAGAAGATTTGTGTAGAGCAAGAATTGCAGGATCTTTTTGTTGGCCAACCGCATTGATTTGCATTTCAATCTAGCTAAGGCACCGTGGCAAGGCGGCTTCTTTGAAAGATTTGTTGGAATAACCAAGACAGCTTTATTCAAGACCATGGGAAATGCAAAATTAACCTTTAGAGAGCTGGAAAACATGTTTAAAGAAGTTGAAGGAATGATAAATAATCGATAACTTACCTATCAATAATCAGATTTAGAGGAAAAGCCCCTCACTCAAAATCATATGATTCATGGTCATTGACTAGCAATGATAGGGGATGTCAAGCATGACAACGATACAGATTTTGATGACAGGAACGTGAACAAGAGAATGAAGTTCTTGAGAGCTAAACTAGAGCATGTATGGAATAGATGGTCAAAGGATTATCTTATAGGTCTTCGCGAATATCATTGCACGACTAAAAGAGGAGAAGGATTACCAGAGCTTGGAACTTTGGTATTGATCATAGACACTACCATTGAACGATGTTTCTAGAAGTTAGCCAAAATCTCCAGTTGCATAAAAGAAAGATATGGTGTAGTTCGAGCAGTAAAATTAGATGCGGTGTCTCAAGGGCAGAAGATTGTATTGGAAAGACCACTTCAAGGAATATGCCCCTTAGAGATAAAAGCACAAGTAGAAGAGCTATATACTCAGGAAGAGCAAGTTCAGGCAAAAGAAGTAAAGCCAAGAAGAGTAGCAGCCTTTGCAGCTGAAGAGTTATTGAAAGTACATGCACAGTTATTAAATCAAGAGTGAAAACCCTTGATATGGAGGAGTGTACTGAATTATAGTTTAGACCCCCTGACTCAATTTTGTTATAGCCTCGTTTTGAATAGAGAGTTTTTTTATAGTGCATAATTTTTTTTTGATCGATATAGCTTGCACTCGCACAAATGTTTTTCTCTATCGTAAAGATAATATCCGAATGTGTTGATTTCAACTCGAGATTATACAAGTCTTGTCAAGGGAGAGGGTGCACCATCAGAAAGATGAAAGGCAAAGAAACTGGTATTTCTTGTCAATTTTCTAACAATATTTTGCAAAAATGACTTTTCAAAGATCAGAGCAGGTTTTTCGAAGATGCTGGCTGCTACGAGACAGATCGTCTGCTGTTTTTACAGATCTACTAGGCATGAAATTGGAGAACAACTTAGAGGGAGCTGAATAGATTTTGCAATTCGAAATCTTTATCTAAGTTCTCTTATCAGATACTTCAGACTGCTAAATAAATTCGACGTGAGGTAAGACATGACCCGACTCTTTATTCACGAAACTCCATCCGAAGGGCCGATGACAACTCAGCACTGGAAAGCATTCTTGTAGAAATTACTTGCCGAGTACTACCGCTCTTATGGACGTTCCCAGCCAGTTTGGAGTTTCCTTTGTCGAGGACAACATTATTGTATCAATTGTGGTAGGAAGAGAAATATTTTCCAATGCACAATTAACTTTCACGAAGCTAGTTTGCATGCTTATTCTCGTTTTCATACCGAGAATTAGCATGTAAAAAACGCATGCGCCAGTAAATTTAGGCTTCACTCAAAAACGCTAAGTGACCCTTCTAGTTATACCTCTTCTGTGATTGAGTCCTGCGATATTACTTGATCTCTCAAAAACTCTTGTACCATTATCTGGCTCGTTTTCTTATCACCACCTTTATTGCAAACTCTGTAAAAACATCCATCTTCATTTCAAACTTTTTAGTTAGTCCTTGCTTGTTTTTCGATTCTTTTCTACTCATAATCTTTTCAAATGAGAGATCTTTTCTCTGAAGCTCTATGATTTTGTCTCTATTAATAACAACAGCTTCCGTTGTTTCCGATACTTTCAGATGAGTGGTTTCCTTCGCGCCTTGTTCACTTGAGCTCATGTAGTTACTGAACAGATGTCGTTTTTCCAGTTTGAATCAGGGTCATTTGCATTTATAGCCCAATCAACATTTCCAACAATCAAATCGTAGACTGGAATCTCCATGTATAACGAGCGAATTTTACCCGATAGATATGGCGTATTAATATCAATAATGGCCACTGGAATGAATAATGCTGAACTATTTGCCGAAATGATAGTCACTTAGTCTTATTCACTTAAGTGTGATAGTTTTCATTCAATTTTGGATTCTCAGGCACCAAGTCTTCTCTAATGATTTCTGTACTACATCCAGTATCTCTCAACGTTTTGACTCCCGTCGCACCAACAAATCCAGTTACCCCATCCATTTAGGTGCGAGGATGGCTGAGCTATTAGAGGCGCTGACTACAGACCCAAGGGTCCGTGGTTCGAGTCCCCGACATGACCAAACATTCATCCAGAGTGGGGAGAGTCGTCAGCTCACTGTAATTTCAGGCGTAGGAATCACGAGATGTGGTCACATCGAGAGGAAAGACCAGGACACTGCTGAATTAGCATTGCTTCTTACTATCCGAAAAACTACCTTTGGATGCAAGGTAGAAATAATTAAAAGCTGTTACCATAGGCATGTTTTCAAGATTGGTAGAGGGGATTTCACATTTAGAACAGGAATGAATTTATTACCCATGGTTATACGCCCGTCTTTCTTCAACGATTCAAGTTCAACTTGAGACCCTTGTTCCTCGCTTTTTGATAATTTTGTATCACTGCTGATGTTATATGCGTATATTGTGATCGACTATACCTTGGATCCTTATCATTATTGTGAAAAGGTCGTTGATTAAAACCTTTGATTGACTTATCAAAGGTTAAAACCTTTGATAAAAAACAATTTATTTCAGTTTTCATTTTATTCTTACTTTGGTCAGGAACAGTATGTTGTAATTTGCTTGAAATTGCTGCATGTATTCTAATTTCTGGCAAGTTGTGATTGTTTGATTCAAGATATCTTTGTGCTCTTTCCGCTAATTCAACCAAGTTTTAATTTTTTGCTTTCTTTAAATGGGCAGGTAGCTCTTTTGAAAACTAATTGCTCTTTTATAAACAAATCTCTTAGATCTTCATAATATTTTTTAAGACCTGCGAGTTCCGGCAAATTTTCTAAATAAGATCGTGCCCGTTCTATGAGCTGGGCAGGTGTTTGATTTTCATCTGGCTTGCAACTACTGAGACGTCATCTGTATCCATACTGAGCAAAATCGAAAAGTCGCTTTTCAGAATAGTGTGTCCATTTGAATCTTCTCGTGGTACCAAGAATAAAATTTAGTGGCTCTACCCGTCAGCAAGGCACTAAGCTTGATGACCAAACTTTCTTCATTTCACTTGTTGGTAATAGCGTATCGTTTGAATCTTTCTAGGAAATAACCCATTTTCTCACGATCTTCAGAAAATGACTCCAATTTCGGTGGCCTCGCTTGACAATTTTCAACATTCATATTTACTTCTTGAGTCAAGTTGCCTTTTTCCAGTCTCTTTTTATCTCGAGTTCGTACTGTCTCTGCTCTGTCGCGTACCGGACGCTCCAGTTTAGATACGACCCTGGTTACTGCATGGAACCAGTAAAACCATGATATGAAAACCGTTTCATCGCTAGGCATATTCAAAACTAGATTAAAGGGGCTGTCTCGCGGTTTTGTAAACAAACCAAATACGCAGGAAATTGTGCGTTTTTAGCCTGACTTCCACATCGGGGTAATGGCGGATGGTGCTCCGGTGCATCCATAATTTCGATAAATTGTATTTTCTGAGCGTATATACCAAACATGGAATGGACAATTGCTATATTTCAGTATATGTGCCGACTATCGAAACGAAAACTGTATGTTAATTTGGTCTAGGCTAAGGAAATGAAGTTTCATTCAATCATGGCGAAGATATTCCGTTTGTCTTTGTGACTTTAGATGGAGTTAGACAATATACAACAAAATGATTACTCAAAATTTGTCCAGCGAGCTTTAATAATGTTTTTTGCTCATAATTTTCATGGGTAAGGTAGGATTTTTGGTGACATTTGGGTCAATTTCTATAAACCCTGGCCGTTAAAGTGGCGTTTGTTTTTTGTATCGCCATCCTTTATCCAAAGAAATTTAGTGAAAAGACTGAAGAATGAACCTTTATTATTCGTTTCTTTACATAAAACATCCAAATATGGAAAAAATCCCACGATTAGCACGGATACAAAAAACTGTTTTTTCCATACTGATTTTGCAATTGAATGCAGGTTGTTTCACCCAAACAACTTTTGCAAACTGGCGTGTTGCCACGCGGGATGTCCCTTGTGACACAGCCCCTTTAGGAACAGTTTTGAAAGATGAAATAGGTCTATAATCTATCTTTTCAGCCTTTACGTTGTCTTCTGAGCGCATCCCTGTTTGCTTATCTTTCCTTAATTATCTTTGATAAAGGCAGATTCTAGTCAAGATTAAGCAAAGGAACCTACAGTTGTCAACTATAAAAAACATTAAGATCAAAAATCGTCTGAATCCAAACTCCATCTCTGAAATCTTGTTGAAAAGAAATATCTCACATAGACTGAGAGGCAATGGCAACTTGTCAGCTGGAATTCTCCACAGAAATGCGCACGGAATAGAAACAGTCAGCTACACTGGGTACAAATCGTGGTGTTTGTTTCCGCTAGAATTTAAAGCGGCTCGTACTTTGACTGAATTTAAGCAGATACTATGCAATATCAATTTGGCAATTCAGAAGCAATCCAATTGTATGAAGCAAAAAATGATAAGTATTCTTTAACAAAATGAGATAAAGGTCTACGACTTTACTGTAAACATGCCTCATGTTATATTATGTTTTCTTCCAATTTACCTTTGTCTATCTGATCAAACACAGGTCTATCAACTTTTGCAATGATAAATAAATAAAGTCTTTTGCTAATATCTTACTTTAACAGACTTTCATATGTACTTTAACAAGGCTCTTCTTATACAATGCTTCTTGACTTCAATTATAGACATCATACCTAATAACTATCAAAAATGACTTTTGATAGATTTGAGATTTTTATATTATCAGCCTCAAACATATCAAATTAAGAAAGAGAATTTAGCATTGCGAAAAATTGAAATGTTTATCCCTTTTAGAAATCGATGAAGCAACTGGAAAAACCTCAAAAAAAACCCACCTTAGCCGTCTACAGCCAGCCACAGAAATGGCCTCGAGGCGAGCCGTCTTTTTTTTCCATTCTTTTAAAAAGCAACATGGCTGGACCCAAAAGAAGTTGCCAAGGAGGGGGTAGTTTTTTCTCTTTACAACCCAAGGACTTTACGTTTTGTGGTTGTCGGGAAGAAGAATTTCATGGTGACTGACCCTAAGCATGAAGGAGAGGGGCGATGGTTCAAACTGAAAGATGTTGGGGATGAAAATTATCAAATAATTGAAACAGATAGTGATGACACTAGAGATTAGGGATATTTGTACCTATCACAAGAGACAAAGGGGACTAGAAAGAAGAGTCGTCGTGTAATGAGAAGTGATGGTATTGGGCCGGGAGAAGAATACAAATTCAAGTTCATCCAGCACAAAATACAAAATGGTATTTACCAAATCCAATGCGATGGACAATTCCTTTTTGCTTCAGAAGGAGGGCATAATTTCAAAGGGGATCTCAGACCCGGCCGGAAAGATTCTGAAGAGATTTGGTTTCAGCTTAATTTTGAAGAGGTATGTGATTGATTAACCAAGAAGTGGCCAGTTAGTAAGCCACTTTAGTTAGTACGCCTTATTTTTTCTGCGGGAGGCGCCAGCTTGTCTGGTGTCGGTTTGCCAAAGAACTAGCGTACGCTAATTTTCGCGCCCTATCAGAGGCATAAGTTTTGCGTACAGAAAATAATTCTAATTTCCGCATACCCGTATGCCTTGAACTTATCAAGTTGAGAAATCTTCAACTCTTTTTACTTTAAAATTTCTTAGCAATGGCCGATTTTGAAGAAAAACTTTGTGTAGAAGTACAGAAATACCCTCACATGTATGACTCCTTGCTAAGGGGACGACGGTCTGGAACCCAGGGTAAGGAATTGGGGCAAGTTTCTAAGTCTTGGACAGGAGCAAGAAAAAATGGCTACATATACCGCAATCACTGACATCGAACGCAAATCGTTGACAATAACGGCACAATCCCCGCAAACGGTTTGGAAAGAATTTATAGGTAGAATATATTAGCATGTTTTGCTGTCCTTTTCTCGTTTTCTCCGTACAAGTAGAACGGCAAGAAGAATCTTCCTCGACGGCATGTCTGGAAACTATGAGCTGGAAGAGCTTAGTGTTTCAAGCTTTCCGCGTGGGCATGCGGAAAACGTAGGTGCTTACGCTTTTTGATATGCAAGATGAAAAGGCGTACGCTTCAAAGCTTACCCTTATGCGGAAGCTAATAAGTTCAGAACTATGAACCAGGTTTAAGTCGACCTAGCACTTTCAATTTTGTCATTTCTCCTCCCAATCATCAGTAGCATTCTTGAGTTTCCCAAAAGTTCTTATAAGTCATTTGCTTTCCCCTCAATAATTAAAAGTCCTCCGCAGCAGTTCCATTTTCTACACAGTCATCTACTCTCCTCTTTGTTTCATTATCATTAGACCAAGACCAAAGCTCCTATAGCTTCTTCAACTTTCCTTCCCAGTAATTATGGGTGCTTCTTAGATTTTTTAAAATTCCTTCCATGTCTCCAAATTTCCTCCGTCATTATCATTAGTTCTTCTCTTAGCCTTAGACTTGTGTGAAGGGAGAGTACAATACATTTTCTAAAATTGCTGATCGTGGACATGAAAATCAAAATTCGAAAAGCATGATCCGATTTTTGGTCCCAAATAATGATCTTGAGGTTTGGGCCGGATATTGTTATAGTAATTTTTGGAATTTTTTTCGAGCGCATACCTATTATTAGAAAGCTTGAAGGTTTCGTTATTTTAAAGCTTGTGAAACGAAGGAAACACGAGTCATTAAGTGTGAATGGAGAGCTACAAGGCATGGAAAAGCTATGGGAATCTATAGAGGCAACCATGTATGTTTGAATGTTATGGCATGGAAACAACAATGATTTCAAAGATGACAACAACAAAACAACAATAGTGACAAGGGGCTATAAGGCAATTGTTACTGCTGTGTGCTAGTTGTGCAAACTTTCCATGTTAAGTGTAAAGAAGAAAAAGCCACAAAGATTACAAAACATCGACAGAAACAGGAAAGTACCCATTTATTTGCAGGACTAGCATCATCGTGAAACACTTTCTCCTTGCAGTGGAAGATGCAAAATTTTTTCAAGTGTATCGAAATGTTTTCAAGTTCAAAGAACAAGTGTAGCGAAGACAGAACCCTTGACGGAAATGATAAGCTTAAGATAAACAAGGCTTATCTCTCTTCATTTAAATATTGAAAAGGTATGAGAACATTAATTAGATAGATTACTCCACAAGAAAGGCGATTCAAAGATTTAAAAGCAGCATTCGACTTTTGACATTCTTTTCTTGAATGAAACTAACATTGATGGCAGTGTAAGCGATGAGGACATAGGCATACCAAGCTATACGCCATATCGACGAGACAGAAATGGAGATCAAGTTGCAGTAATTGTTTCCATTCAAAATAAGCCTTCCTAATTGATGAGCTTCAAAATGATTACATAAAGGCAACTTAGGTAAAAGTTGCTTTAAAAGATCAAAAGCAATGTTAATTGTCACAATATGATTGAATAGATGATAGCCAATCAGCACAGCTCCTGGAAGAAAGAAATAGGGTTCCATTAGGGTCGGCCTTTGGACTGCTTCTACTCATTTGTTTAATTAACGACATCCAAACTTCATCGAACTGCTTTTTTCAGGAATATACAGACGACAAGTTCCTCTTGACAAGGTAGCTCTCAAGCTAAATGTGAAACCTGAAATTAAATCAGCATCACAGTGACATTTTTCTGATAAGCTCATTCTTAACGCTAGGAAGACGAATACATGCTGTTTGCTTATAAAGGAAAGCTAAAGCTTTTAAAAACTTTAATCTGAAATTACACGAGATCATGATCAAGGACGATTGCCTTAGTCCATTAACCTCCAACCTGTGCTTATTATTTTCATTATTATTTATATTTTCATTAATTACATCTCAGATACCAATTTTAACTAATTTGGCATCAATACAAACATCTCAACCCCCGGCCATCGGTTTCAGTTTGCTGACGACGCAGCAGTGGTCACTGGTCAAGAAAATTTTCTGATAAGCTCAAAAAGTCTAATTCTCTGAAGACAATTCTTTTGATGGTGGTCTTGAGCATGCATGGAAATTTGGCTTTCAAAAGATCAACATGTTTGAATTAAAAAATCCATTACTTTATCTGTCCAGTTTCTATCCAAACATATTGTTAATAAAAGAAGAGTTTCCACTGGTCATAATGAAAAATCTTTTAAAGATCTTAGTAGAAAATACAACGTCTCTTTGGATAATTGATAATATTCAATGTTCCCCTGAACCTAATCATTGCTGATTCAATGATTCAAATGTTACCAATTACCAATACTAGCCTCGGATTAGAGTTGATTGATTAGATTATATCAGGGTCGGAGTGAAAACATGGCGTCTTGCCTCGTGTGCTATCCCGGTCTAGCGTTAGGTCGCAGCGGATCTCAGGCATCGCGCGCGCATACACAACATATTATGGCGACGAGTTATCTAAAGAACCCAAAGAAGGATTAGAAAGTAATAATTTCGACAAGAGAATACGAGATATGGAAGAAAACGATAATCAAACAGGCCAGGCGAAGCAACCTCAACCAGTATCAATTCAGTTACCTCCAGTTAAGGAAGTTGATTCAAAAGGAGACCCATCCGCAGTACGTCAAAGGTGACAAAAATGGAAGAAATAGGAGATGAAGTGCAAGATATATTTGAAACATTAGGTGAGGTAGGCACAACATATGACCAGGCAGTAAATAAGTTAGATAGTCATTTTGATATCAAGAAGAATATTCCATTTGAAATATGTGTATTTCATGAAACAGGCCAAGAAACAGGAGAAAACATATGTCACTAGGTTGAAAAAGTTAATCATTCATTGTGAATATGGTGATGCAAAACAGGATGAGATAAGAGATGAAGTAATAGCAAAATGCAAATCAAGTAAGCTTAGAAAAAGATTGCTACAAGAGCCAGATCTCACATAAGATAAAATTCTAACAATAGGAAAGCTCATGGAAAAATCAGACAAAGAAGATAGAACAACAAATTGGTGCAGGCCCATCAGCCGACACAATGAAAGAATCTTTCTCAGACCTGAATAAATTAAGGCCAAATAAATATCAGCACAAAGGTAGGTAAGCAAACAGAAATAAAAAATACACTCAACAAAGGGAACAATGTGGAAGATGTGGAATGAAAAATCAAAACAGTAAAGAATGTAGAGTGACAAGAGAAATATAGTGCATGAAATGTGGAATTATGGGACACGTTGCAAAATGCTGCAAGACCAAAAATCTAAAGAAACCAGAAAGTCATCAAGTGAGTGCAAATGAAGTCACAGCAGAAAGTTCAAGTGATGATGAAACATCAGTATTCAAAATTTGAAGCAAAGAAAGACCAGTATATCCAGTCAATATAGATTGAACACCAATAAATATGCCCATTGACAGTGGATCAACATTGAACATCATTGATGAAATATCGTGTCAGAAATTGCAAAAAGAACCACAACTTAAAAGCAGCAAGACTAAGATATTCACTTATCTAGGCAAAGAACCATTGAAACTGAAAGGAACATTCAGAGCAAAAGCTGAAGCATTTGGGAAAGAAACACAAGCAAAATTATATGTCACAAAAGGTTTAAGAGAAGCATTGCTAGGACAAAAGACAGCAGAAAAGCTTGATATGTTAAGAGTAGGCCCAGTTCTAGGTTCTAAAGCAGATCCAAAAAATTCACTTCACAAATCAGTAAACGAAATCAGTCAAGAAAAGCCAACTGAACACAAAATTGATCCTAAGATTCAGAAAGTTCTGGACAACAACAAAAAAGTATTTGAAGGCATGGTATTTGAATTACATATTGATGAAAATGTCATTCCCGTTCAGCAGCCAATCAGAAGATTACCATATCATACAAGAAAGAAAGTTTCTGCAGAACTAGAAAGATTGTTGAGAAATGACTGCATAGAGAAAGTTGAAGGTCCAAATACCTGGATAAACCCAGTAGTAGTAGTACCAAAGCCAAATGGAACCATAAGATTATGTTTAGATATGAGAAGAGCCAATGAAGCCATAGTAAGAGAAAAACACCAGATTCCAAAAGTTGAAGAAATCCTCCCAGAGCTGCATAATGCAAGATACTTTTCAAAGATAGATTCAAAAGAAGGGTACCACCAACTAGAGTTAGCAGAGGAATCAAGGCACATAACAATATTTCTAACACATGAAGGTTGTTTTAAATCAAAACGTCTTGTGTATGGAGTCAGTTTAGTCTTCGAGCAGTTTCAGAAGGTTATTGAACAAAGCATTGCAGGTTGCCCAGGCACAAGGTCAATATCAGATGACATTCTGATATGGTCATCGAGTAGAGATGAAATGGCAGAGCGTATCGACACGCTATTCAAACCATTGCATGCAAGAATCCTGAAGATCAACTCAAAGAAATGTGTATTTGGAACAGCAAAGCTCATATTTGTAGGATATTGTCTAGCAGATGAAGGAATTCATCCAGATCAATCCAAAGTGGATGCAGTCAACAATGCCAAACTCCCAACGAATGCAACAGAAGTAAGAAGCTTCCTAGGTCTAGCCAACTTTCATTCATACTTTATCAAAGACTATGCTAGACTTGCAGAGCTTCTGAGGAAGCTCACCAGAAAGGAAACTATATATTCATGGAACAGGGAACAGCAAGCAAGTTTCACAAAGCTAAATGAAAGCCTTACAAATGTAAGCACGATGGCTTATTACCAGCCTCATGCAGACACAAAAGTCATTGCAGATGCTTCACCAGTAGGACTAGGAGCAATCCTTACTCAAAAACAACAAGATGGACAATTCAAGCCAGTTGCTTATGCATCACATGCATTAAGCCCAACAGAACAAAGATATTCTCAGATAGAAAGAGAAGGCTTAGCAGCATTTTGGTCAACACAGAAGTTTCATTACTATTTGTATGACAGAGAATTTACAATATTAACTGACCACAAACCTCTTGAATAACTATTATCAGCAAGAGGAAGCCCCACACCAAAATTGCAAAGATTGTTACTAAAAATGCAACCATACAAGTTCACTGTTCAATATGGACCAGGACACAAAAATGCATCTGATGTTTTATCTCGTTCACCTTTACCAGCTACAGGAGAACAGTTAAGTGATGATACAGAACATTTTATCAACTCAATTGTTTATGATGCTATTCCTAAATCAGTCACAAAAGAGGAAATTAAAGAAATGTCAATAAATGGTGAAATGTCGAGAAACATCAAAGAACAGATCAATTCAGAGAAATTGTCAAAAAGTCCACAATACAAACCATATTTTCTTAGCCGGAAAGACCTCTGGATCAAAGATGATATCATTTTAAAAGGCATAAAGCTAATAATTCCCACAGATCTAAGACAAAGAATACTTGCCACTGCACACCAACATCACTTAGGCATTGTGAAAACTAAAGGATTACTTAGAGAAAAAGTATGGTGGCCAGGAATAGATCAAGAAGTGGAAAACTTGATAAAACATTGCCATGCATGTCAAGTAACAGGATCCAATAAAGTCAATTTTGAGCCACTTGAAGTAAGAAAGATACCTTCAACAAATTGGCACACAGTAGCTTTGGACATTCAAGGACCATATCCAACAAAGGATTACTTAATAGCACTCATAGACTACAGATCAAGATATCCAGTAGTTTCACAAGTCAAAACTATCAACACAAAGACTGTAATCAAAGCAATAGATAATTTATTTTCTATGTTTGGTTACGTGCACATATAAGTTGCTGACAAGGGAAAACAGTTCATTTCAGACGAATTCAAACAGTACCTCAAACAACATGGAATAAAGCTAAGGAATGTGACACCGTATTCACCAAGGGTCAACGATGAAGTTAATAGATTCAACAGATCACTCAAAAAGGCAAATCAATGTGCACACGCAGAAGGAAAAGATTGGAGAGAAGAGCTGAACAAGTTTCTACTTCGGTACAGAACAACTCCACATACAACAACAGGACAGTGTCCAGCTACAGTATTTTTTGGACGTGGTATCAAGAATGACATACCAGAATATGCAAAGGATGAATCACAAGACACAGAATTAGATAGGAAAGACAGAGAAAAGAAAGGAAAAATGAAAAATTACACAAACATCAAAAGGAATGCAAAAGATAGTGAAATTCAGGAAAAAGATACAGTGCTAGTAAAGAATCTCTGGAAAAATGACAAAGCATCTCCAAATTGGTTAAATGAGAAATTGAAAGTCATCAAGATTTACAGGAAAAGTGCTTTACTAGAAAATAAAAGAGGAACCAAATTTTACAGGAACAAAGCTCATCTCAATAAATACAATGAGAGTGAATCAAACAGACAAGCAGAATTTCAAAAAGAGAACACATACAACACAGATGAAGAGGAAGACATCTTAGCAGAGGAACTCTTTATTGACAATACGCAAAATGTCGCAAGGCCAACGCGTTCCGAGCGCAGACCGAATAGAGCAATCACTAATGCTAATGACGCCAATAACACTCCATACTTATTTGAAAACAGTAATTCTAGGTTGCATGAAAGTGATAATGCTGACATGCATCAAAATAGTGAAAATAGGTTTAATGAAGGAATTGTTGAGGATCATTGGAATGAACAAGATAATGAAGATATACAAAAAGATGTTGGTAACAGAACGCCAGTTTTTGTACCAGATTCTGTTCCAACAGCCATTCAAGAACAAGTACAAGTGAAGAAATTACCAATAAGAAGGAGTCGTAAGGAGAAAAACTGAATTAAAAGGACAGACAGGAGGTTGAATATATTTATATTGATTGACTTTGCACAAGTTGATTGAGCAAAACATTGGAATTCTACTAGTTATGTCCTTTAAAATCAAGAAGCTGGAACTTTGAAAATCATTTGTTTTGTTGATGAATGGATATCACATATACTTTTGCTGACACTAAAGAATTATCATTTACGCTGAAGGACTTAAGCTGAAGAACATTGTTTATATTAATCGTTTGTTTGGTTACGTTTACAAAATCATATAGAAACCCTAGAAGACAATTTCAAGAAAAGGGAGAATGTAATGTATTAGGCATAAACCATTTTATACTAGCCTCGGATTAGAGTTGAGAGATTAGATTAGATCAGGGTTGGAGTGAAAACATGGCGTCTTGCCTCGTGTGCTTTCTAGGTCTAGCGTTAGGTCTCAACGGATTTTAGGCATCGCGCGCAAATACACAAGTGTCCAAGCGTGGTGAACGGGTTTCTTTTCTGTTTCTTTTGGAAAGTTTATGCTTTTGTACATACCAGGTAGACATACTTTTATATTGCCATTATAGCTAACCCGCGTTTGAATTCTTTGTTTCATTTTTTTGCTAAGGTAATTTGATTTTGTTTGTACTTAGCAGTTTCATAGTTGCCAAGAAATGGTTGTTTTCAAAGAAAGTGGTTTCTTTTAATTTTCGGCTGCGACATATACAGTTTCAATCTTCACAATTAATCTCCTCTTAAAACGTTTTTTATTTCTTGTTCTCGTCTCTATCAAATTCTACAATTCCAAGGTATTTATATCCCTCTTTGGTTGTCTCTTCACTAATAAGTTGAATTCCGTGTGTTTTTTCTTTTCTAACAATGCTTACCGTTCCCTTCTTGATGAACATGTCGTGAAGTTAAATGGCGTTGTGTTTGTCAAATCTGAACATCAAGAAAAGCATTCTCAATTTTTAACAGGCCTTACAGCGTAAACATTTCCATGATCATGAGAGATTCCTGTTCAAGGCAGGGCAATGGAATCACTGCGGTTTAGGCGAAAGTCCACAAATCCAGCAAGAATGAATTTTGCTTTGCGCACTAGACTGCACGTCCGGAATCGCATGTCAACGTTCGGAATGCGATTTTGACCTGTTCGCAATGTTTGTTTTTTTGCGAACGTCCGCATGCGAACGACAGTCCCGGATGAAGGCTAGCCAGTCAGAAAGCATCATTTGAATAAGAATGTCTACGGCAACATTTGAATCAAAACAAAAACAGAACAATCAGTTTATAAAGTTTCTGTTAGAGCAAATGCATTGTTTTGTTTCTCTACTGTTAAGTTAATGTATTGGTGTCAATTACTTTAAAATTAAACACATAAGAACAAATAACAACTTTTCCAATGTTTCTTAAGATACTATTTGAAATTGTTGGGGAGATGAGATGCAGCAAGTTCTTGAGTATGAAATGAGTACCCCCGTTTTGGGGCCATTGCACATGCGTATTATATATTCTGATTCAAAGAGGCATAGAACCCCCGAGAAAGAAACAAATAGAACTTTGCGATCGAATTTCAAAACTAAGTGAGCGGTCGGAACTTATCATTCATATTGACATGGGAGTTCGATCATAGCAGAAATATCTTTCATACTGAAAAACCTGCCTGGATTCTCTGTTGTTTTTTTGTTTTTTGTTTGTATTAAGACTCACTTTACTTCCAAAAGTAAGCAAAAACATCAAGAATTTTATGACGCGGCCTAAGTGTTTACGGAGAGTAGACATTCGATGTAAATAATACAACTTTATTTTAACTGCTCTCCGGCACTAGAGCCAGACCAAGGCAACTTAATCAACTAAAACGACAGACAACATACCTTCAATTCAATTATTCAAATTTTAAAGGCTTTGGAAAGCTTCGAATTTTGATCTTCCCGTTTAACTACAAAAAGCTCCGACCAAGCCCCTAAATGAAAAATAAACGAAAATACGTCCTTAAAATATTGCGTAAAACTCCTCAGAAATTGCTAGAATTGCTGTTCTCGACATGTTTGCGGGATCTCGTTATGCTCTCTGGCTTTGGGTGATGAGGATGGCCCGGGATTTTGTAGGGATAATTCGTTAGAATACACATGCGTCCCTGCCCCTCGTTGTTGATTGGCTCGAACAAATCATTAAGCCTTTTGTCTCAAACAATAGGAGTGAGAAGTGCTGAAAGTAACGTGTCATCGCAGCAAGCCAAGTAAAGTGCTTCATAGGTTCGATTCACAGTTTGGATTTAAGCATATTGCCCATTGTTGCATTTTAGAACAAAAATATCGAAGTTGTGGAGCCGAAAGACAAAAGAAAACGTAATGTGATAACTAACCATAATCTGTTTAAACTGACCGAAGAAGTGTATAAAAATGAAAGTCCCGAAGATTTGCCGATAACAATCAACAAGGCTAAAAAGGCTTCAACTCTGGTGACAGTCTTAAACAAAATTGCAAGTACTGCAAAGATAGGAACAGGAAAAGGTGAGGGAATTCTTTCTTTTCACTTTTCTCTTCCTTCTCTCACATCTCGTTTCCGCGTATTCAACCATGTTTTTGTATCCATGTAATCCGCGTATTCAACCATGTTTTTGTTTCATTTCCTTTAGATTTTCTAGCCACTCTTCTTTTGATTTTGTTTAGTTGGGAATCACATTTTTGTCACATTTCTACTTTGCCTCCTACCTTTGCCTCCTACCTTTGCCTCCTACCTTTGCCTCCTACCTTTGCCTCCTACCTTTGCCTCCTACCTTTGCCTCCTACCTTTGCCTCCTACCTTTGCCTCCTACCTTTGCCTCCTACCTTTGCCTCCTACCTTTGCCTCCTACCTTTGCCTCCTACCTTTGCCTCCTACCTTTGCCTCCTACCTTTGCCTCCTACCTTTTTTATCTCATCACTTTTATGCGTGAAAGCCTTGCCGTGTCTTTATCAATTTTTTTCAAGTATATAAAGACTGGTAGATGATTTAAAGAAATTAATGCGCTAGTCATCCGTAAACTCCTCACCGCATCAAGGGCATCTACAAATCACTGTGTATTTTCAATTAGTTTTCATTTATGTATATTGGTGTTTTTGATGTTCTCAAAAATACATCTTTGATATTTAAAAAATATCTAAAAATATTCCTGTTTTTTTACTTTCTCTAGCTGTACCCCTCGTCCATGCTGAAATAGGTGCGACAGGGGAGAGTTCAGTATCAACCACGATGAGCAAGGAAACTGAAACAAGGAAAGAAATACAATTAATCGTACGTCCAATGAAGAAAAATTGCATTACTTACACGTATAAAACCGTATCAAAATATGACGAACAGCAGCAAGAAATCACCAACAAAGGAAAGAAATTCAAAGGATTCAGATTAATCCCGTCCACAAACAGCATCTCTTTTGAGTTCAGTCGTAAAGAAGTTGCACTGGATGAGCCCTGTTCTTAAGAGACTTTTTTAAGAGCAGCTTTTGCAAAATTACTGTTATGCATAAAATACCAAAGTTGGGGATGTAATTTGGTTTTTGATTTTCCTTTTGTTCAAATGTCTCGATTCTTAATGAGGCGTAAATCTAGAAGCACAAGTTATTTCTTGAAGTATAATTCTGCAGCTTTTGCATAGCAAACCTTTAAGGATAAAAGATTTTAGAGGATATTGCTTACTCCAAACACCCCTTAAAAAGATAAACTTCTATGGAACGATATTGATGTAAAAAAATGAGCTTTTATGAAGAACAAAGTGTCGAATAAATATAATTTCCAATCTAAGAAGATAGTTATTATCATTTTTAAAATGGCTTTGAAAAAAGCAAACATTTAGTAAACTAAAGCTTTTCGTCTGACACTCTTCAGAGTTTATAACGTTAGAACATAGATCGAAAACTCTACGCTAGGAATCATATACACCCATATTATTATCATTTTATTAATTATTTGGTATACTAGTTGTCATTTTACATGTTTATTGGTTCATACCAAACAGCCAAAATAATAAATTTATTTGCTACGGTTAGATCTAGGTCCAGCGTTGACAAAGATTTTTGTAAGATTCTACAAAATATTAACAGATTTTGATTAAATCAAAAAGCTAGTTATCCTCTTCAAACATGTTCGATAATTGCGACTTAGAGAAAGTACGTGGCTGTTTCTACCGAAAAAAATCAATAAAAGCTCCTCTTGGTCAACACAAATCTTTCCAGTCCCGTGCAAGTTTGGAACCGTGACAAAATCGTCGCGGTTCGCCCTTCCGTTTACACTAGCACTGTGGAACCGTGACGATCTTGTCACGGTTCCAAACTTGCATGGGACTGGAAAGATATGTGTTGACCAAGAGGAGCTTTTATTGATTTTATTGATCTGCTATCTGGAACAGTTTTGACCCTGCTTTGAAAGCGAACGAATTTTGTACCGTTATGGTTCCGTTTTTGAACGGGACAGTGTAAACACTAATCCGAGACAATTTTGTCACGGATTCACAAAGAGGTCTTTTGTATGGTTGTTTCAGGTAATCGAGGCTTTGATTTTGGCACAGTTTTTTACACGCGGGAATTGTCAAGATGGCTGCTGAAAATCAAAACAACGTTGTCAAATTCCTTATTACCTTGTTAAATTCAGTGGTAGCGATCGCTCGGCTGAATATCTATTTAGCAGCCATTTACGATGGTTACCACTGTCTTCGCCAATGCCATTCACGGTCTATTCTCGATGGCAGTATATAAAAACTTTCAAGGATAAAGAAAGTTCTGAAAAAGACGGCGACTTCGAAGATTCTGGACAAGACCTGGCAGGACTAGTGCGTGGTGGGACAACTTCTTAAAAGTTTTTGTAGTTCCTGAAGAATGGAATAAGAATTTTCGAATGTCTAAAATAAGTTTCTTGCTTTTATGCATATTACAACATAGTGCAAAAATGTTTTTATGCGCGCGCATGCTGACATGATTTGCCTGCCCGCCACTGAAAGAGACATTGTACAAAAAAACTGAACTTTTGACTACAAGTATACGAAAATTCAGGATGCGGCATGATGAAAAATTTTTCACGATCGTTAATTTAGATATCGAACAAAGCTTCCCACGTTGACCTTGCCAAATTTCGCTTCTGTTTGGTTTCCTACTCTTATTCAAAAATACCAAAGCGATTTCAAAATCGCGTTAAAAAACAGCTTTTTACATTCGTGACCAATCTATTTTAATGAAAAACCTCCATGAATATACTGCATATCCCAAAAGGTATGGCGATTTCAAATCATCAGTCAATCGCACCCATAATTTGACAATCCTAAAGTTAGGTATCTTTCCGTGAAATTATGAACGTGACCCAATTTTGCAAATATGCCGACCAATATAATCTTATTTTTTGGGGCATGAGGATGAATCAATAAAAGAATCAGCGTTAGGCATGGTGCCGTTTTTGAGATAAAATAAATTAAAATTTTCAACTATTTCTCCGTGGAACTGACAATATTTGAGGCAAACTCACATTGTAAAATTTTGTATATAAAATGAGCCGATCAGGCTTCAAGTTCACTCCGCCATGCTCAGGTATTTTGTGGTTGTGGTGCCACAAAATCCTATGATATTGCACCTCCCAGGAGGCCTGGATCGCAATCAAAGTGTCATATGGTCTGTTGGCGGGAAAAATTTTGCGCGTCGCCATTTGGCCGCAGCTTGCAGGCACAAAAGCTCTTTGCACAGCGGCTGCAAACATTTTGTGCTCTATGTTGCACAGAACTGCATCCATTTCTTTCGTAGCAGACAACCCATTTACAAACACCAGTATCTGTCGAGAAACGGGTTGCAGTGACATTGTATTACCTAGCAGACGAAGGTAGATACCGTAAAGTATGCGTTTGGACTTTCAAAAGCTTCAATTTCTCTTATAGTGAGAGAAGTACCTTGATTGCAACTATTCTAGGGCCTAAATACATCAAAGTACCAACCACTGAGGAAGAGGTTATCACAGCTGTAGAAAAATTTGAGCAAAAATTTGGTTTCCCTCAATGTTTGGGGGCACTTGATGGAACACACATTTTTATTAAACAGCCCAAAGACAACTCAACTGATTATATGAATCGCAAAAACAGATACTCTTTAAATGTAAAGGCTGTTTGCAACCACAACTACATGTTCACAGATGTTAATGTTAAATGGCCTGGAAGTGTCCATGACGGAAGGATATTTGCCAATTCCAGCATCAACGAGAAATTAAGGTCTGGTGTCATACCTCCTTGTCCAAGAAGAATTCTAGATGATGAAGAACCAGTTCTTGTGTGTTTGCTTGCTGGCCCTGCTTATCCTCTTTTTCCATATATCACGAAAGAGTTACCAGGAGGTGTTTGCACTGATGAAGAGAGATTCTTTGGCTGGCGATTTTCATCTGCCCGTATTGTCATAGAGTGTGGGTAAAGGCTAGGTTTAGAGCCCTCCAAAGAGATATGGATATCGAATTACCCTCCCTACAATATGTTGTCTTCTCGTGCTTTGTGCTCCATAACATTTGTGAAGCCCAGAAAGATGTATTGGCAGATGAAGTCATTTTCTCAGCAGTGAGAGAAGAAAGGGAAGTGCAACCAACTTTCCAAGGCAACAGATATTTCCTTGATACAAATGATGAAGGAGGTGGCAAAAAAATCAGAAATTTTTCTTTTTGAATATTTTCAGTAGTTTAAGATCAAGGTACACTCTCAAAACCACATACTGAGTTATATATGTTAAGAATTGCTGTTATATATTTCTGCCTAAGTTTGTTTTTATTGTTATTTGCTACTCTTTTTTTTATTGTATGGCCCAGTTGTGTCCATTTTAAGTTATTTTTGTTCTGTTAACTCAATCATCTTCCTTTTCAATATTCTTGTATACAATTGCCTAGACCTAGTTTTTGAAGGGTTTAAAATTTTTTCAATGTTACAATTTTTCTAAGTTCTCAAGAAAGAGTTTTATCAAGTTTAGATGAAATCATGATACACATTACATACTCAACCTTTTTTGTTGGCAGAATTTCCTACTTTATGTTACAATTACACTATTTTAAGCATTTTACAGGTCTTTTCTGTTAGAACATGTGAATAAATTAAGTTCTAACCTCAATTATTGTCTGTTCTCTCTTTAATGAGCTGAAGCTAAAACTACTGCCAATTGTTCAATTTAGCCTGTATTAAATAAGGACATATCAACCTACTGAGATTTTATAGCAATACAACCAAAGTGGATATAAGTAATGTCAAGCATGCTTTTGGGAGATACCCAAGTATAGAGGCATCCCTAAATACTTTTCTAAAGACCTCATCTTAGACCCCTTATCTCTCTCTCTCCCCCCCCCCATTTTTATTAAACTGGCTATATCCTTTCTTTTAACTGGTGCTTATATGAAAGAAATTGAAAAAGAAAAACAGCTATCATTTTTCAAACATATATATGAAACAATGCTAGAAACTTTAACAATAGTTACAACCAATAGTTCAACTAAAACTGATCATCATTCAGAAACTCAGAGAATGACCCTTGATTTTGGCTTCTCTGATGTATCTGGGAATTGTATTGATTAAAGCTCATCCCACCAAATGCTCTCCCCTGCTTAACTGGTGTTTGATGGCTTGATGCACCTTGCAAAGCAGCAAATCCATTTGAAATAACTTGCTTTAGTGAAGCCATTGTTACACTAAACGTTTTTATATTTTCTTTATGGCTTTTCTCCCCTTCTTCAATCTTTTCGAGAGCTCTCTTTTTCAACTGAAATTCCTCTCTGGTTATATCAATCAACTGTGCCTCTAAAGAGTTTCTTTTTGAAAGCTTTCCTGTTCTTCTGTCTTTTAAAAAATCCACCATCATCTGCTTTCTCTCTTTAACGCTTAGTTTGAGTGAATCTGCATTTACCAAACTCTCGTCAGTGTCTTGACCTCCCGATTGTGTATTTATTTCCTCTGTAGATGATGTATCCCCGTAAGTTTCTTCATCTAGCAGCCCAGACAAACATCTGAAAGAATCCTCAGAAACACCACTGCAAATTTCACTACTTTCTAAGCCATGAACGATACTATCTACTGATGGAGAGCCAGCCCAAATCTCGCAGCACTCTTCGTAAAATGTCGTTACTACTTTGCCCCCTCCACTTCGACGCCCAGTATTGACAGCTTTCTTGTAACCGCTTTTTATGCGTTTAACTTTTTTGAGCACTCTCTCCTTCGTAAACACAGCAGGGTCGGCATGATTCGGGTACTCGTCACTTGATACTCCCTCCTTTGGATAACGACTGTGCAACTTTTCAGTTTTATTTTCATATTTATTTTTAATTGTTTCCCAGTCCAATCCTTGATTGTTTAAGATTTACTTTTATCTGCATCATTTACATTATCATTTGCACGGCCTTCATATCAAAATGAGCTATCAATAGATGTATCTGTACTTTCAAATGAATTCTGTTTCTTCGGAGGGACACAGCATTCTCTGTCTTCACCACATATGAACGTGGTGATACCTGTAACTTGGCAGTTGCATTCTTAACTTTTTATTTGGGTTGTAGACCGTTACGCTTTAGCTTGAATTTAATGCTGTGAGTGACATTGTCACCTTGTCATGATAAAATTTCGGTAATTTTGTCCTGTAATTTTTTAAATTTACTATGCTTTTTGCCTTAGGGACATCTAAATTTATAATCAATATAGTCAGATTTGTCCTCAGTGTTTTCCCCATTAACAACTCTTCAGGAATCATTTTTTTTAATGGTGTTGATAACAAACCTTATTACATGTCATCTTTACTCTCAACTGATTTCTTGATGATATTCTTGACAGTTTGAACAGCTTTTTTAGACCAGGCGGAGAATAGGGGAATGGTCGCTCAAGAGCGAAATTTATGGGACCAAGTGCTTTTGGTCAAGTCGAGGGTGCTGATTTGGAAAATCGATGTTATACGATGTTATCTAATTAAATCCTAGGTATTTTAATTTATTTCCTTTAAAATCTTTTATATCACTGTATAATATTATCATGTTTATTCCTATAAATAGTAGGCTTTAATTTGCTTCTCCTTTAAAGTGCATATGACACGAAAACTTTTATTCGCCCCCAACACGTAATCGAGTATGCTGATCACGAAAATCACCATAAAATTTTCGAAAAACAAACACTTCCGTAATTACAGCTGTTTCAAGGTCGATTTTTGCTTCAAATTCTGTCACAAGGGATTGGGTCGAGTTTGACAGGAAGTGACGTAAAGAGGTTGTGTTAGTGAAAATTTAGATTGCTAACTAACAAGAAATTATACGGCGGAGTTTTACTTGCGAGTTTATGAACATGTCTCACGGCAAATATTCAAGCTCGAGGGCGTCAGTTTTTGACGAAAGTGAAGGGGAATAGCTTTTAGGTGCTGCTGATGGGCTATTTTTCCCTTCCAAGAGCGAACCAGTCTTTTTTCTGCGGATAATTCAGACGCGGAACAAGGCGAAGCTGGCATGGCTCGAAGCTTTCATGACCGGGCAGAGGACGAAGATGGATTACAAAAAATCCCAACTGCGTGATCGATGGCGAGGAATTATTACTTTGAGTCAATGGTGAGTGAAATAAGTTGTCATTGTGTTTTTAGTATTATAAATTCAGTATTCCCTGTACATCTCTGCTGTTTTTAGGCCACCATTCCCTGATCATAGCGGCCTGGCCTATTGCGTTGTATGGGCGAATGAAGAAGAAGTTAATCTGTCTAGAAATACAAATTCTGTTTGGCACCTTCAATTTTTGGAATTAGCAAATTTAATATTTTATTTTCATTAAACCTGGCAGAAATGAGTATACCATATACATATAATATATATGTGTAATGTTATGATCCTGCCGATTCTAAAGAATGTAAGAATTCAACCATTATATTAAGTCATACAATGTTTTTGTTCAATAGGTATCTCTCTGCAATGGCATACAGTCTTGGTATCTGTCAGAGACAAACGCAGATACTTCAATTCCAGAACTTCTGAGAGATTCAAAACCTTGTTGATGCCAAAGCAACTCCATCTGTGCAGAGCTTCCATTAACGCTGCTTGCCTGTGAAGAACGAGGAACACACATTTCAATGTTTACATTTAACAACAAACATGATCCAAGATTAATTCAAATCTCACTCAAATCAAATAGTGGTCTTTGACCTGGTCAGCCTTGGTCAAAGACCACTATTTCTGTTATACAGAAACGATTGAGTCCGTGATTTAATTGAAAGTTTTTATATCATGTTTTGTTACTTGATGACTTCTGTTTATTGTTAATCGATTCTCACTTGCATTTTGAATCTTTATCCCATAGAATATCATTTCCCTGCTTCTTAAATATTTCTTGAGTTGCCAACCCCCTGCTTTTTTACTTTCCAAAACCTGTTCGCTTTTGTATAAAATATTGAAGTAGTTTACATTTGTTCGAATGGTTTAAAAAATAACTGCAAAATTGAATATTTGGGTTATTTTTATGTATTAAGAACGGTGATATGGACCCCACACAGAGAGACAAGGAGTCCCTTTTTTCCATAAAGCGAGTGCCCCCAGTGTTGTCGAGTCATTACCAATAACGTATCTCAGCTGTTACACAATAGAACGTTGTTAGGCAGTTATAAAAAAACAATAGGAAACTTATTACTCACCATGCTTTTTCATTCTTGCTTCGTTCTTTGTCTTGTTTTGGTTTGCGAACTGAGGGTAGAGCATCGCGTCGAAAAAATGTTTTGGTATTTTCGGTGTCAAAACCAGGAGGAGAGGGAAATCAGTCGGAAAAAGGTGATCTTGAATAAAGTGATGGCTCGATATCTTTACGCTGCGTTTTTAATAAGTAATGCCAAGCGGCGAACTTCTGTTGGGGCAGGTTTTCCAGGGTGGTAGTCAAGCACAACGGTATCTTCCTCAAGGGGGTATTCTTTCCGTAAAGTCATGCACAACACTTTATTTCAATTTTTATCAATTTTATAATGAACCAAAAAATTTTTCTAAATTACTTTCCGACCTTTGATGGCATTGCTTGAGTTATCTAAATAAAACTTATTACAATTATGGAGGAAAAAAATCTTTAGGGGGACAACAGTAGTGCCCGCACATAGTGAAACCATACAGAAGCCTTGTGCTATTCAACGGATACATTTTAGCTCGAGTGGGTGTTGGAAAACCCCGTTTTTTGGGGAAAGTAAGTCGCAAATGAAAAAACTAAGTTCACCACCGTTACCAGCGATGTTTCTTTGATGATTTAAGCGAATAAAAATTTTCGTGTCATATGCACTTTAAGCTATTACTGTAAAGAAAGCCTACTGTAAAAAAATGAATTATTATTATCATTATTATTATTATTATTATACATACTGCGATGATGAGCCATATAATAGACAAAGCTCGAATAAAACAACGGTCTCTAGTCATAACATTATTGGATCTAAAAATTGCCTTCGGAGAGGTTCATCACAATCTAATTAAATCTGTTCTGTCTTGTCACCACGTACGAGAAAACATCCAGTCCCTGATTTCAAGTCTCTACATAAATTTTAAAACCTCTATTATCACAGATAAATTTGTTACCCCTGCTATTCCTGCTAAACGTGGAGTTCTTCAAGGTGATTGCCTCAGTCCCCTTCTATTTAACATGTGCTTTAACACTTTCATTCAATACATAAAGGCAGAAAAATTCAAACAACTTGGTTTCTCTCCCCATAGCCAACCAGACTGTATGTTTACCCCAGAGCACTGGTTTCAGTTTGCAGACGATGCTGCAGTCATTACAAATGGGGAGAAAGAAAACCAGCTACTCTTAAACTGCTTTACAAGATGGTGTCAATGGTCTAACATGATTATAAGAGTAGACAAATGCACAACCTTTGGTATTAAAAAATTCTCAATACGCTCCCTACAATATCAGCCAAAGCTCTTCATCAATAATGAAATGGTCCCTCCTGTCATAACTGGAGAGTCTTTTAAGTATCTTGGGCGTCACTTCGACTTTAATATGAGCAACCAAGAACATATGTCCAAGCTCAGCTCCATCTTCACAGAGCTCCCAACGCAAATTGATTCTTTACCTCTCCATCCAAAGAATAAGCTGCTTCTTTATAACAGGTATCTTCTCTCACAAGTTTCGTGGCACCTCACAGTAGCCGATCTATCAAAAACCTGGATCGTCGAAAACCTTGATAATCAAGTTTCTGCATTTATCCGCCGTTGGCTCGATTTACCCATAAGTGCTACTTTAAGCGGCATTATTCTGTCAAAAAACCAGTTCGGTCTTAACTTGATTCTTCCTTCTGTTAAATTCATGCAGTGTTAAACTGTTTGTCGTAATGCACTGAAATCCTCTCCCAACAAAAACATTCAATCTTTGTGGAAAAATACCAGCCAGAGCATGAACATCCAATATGATGTTTACAGGAATACTAGAGAAGTATTGAAGGCTGTTAGATCAGAACATAAAGAGCGCCTTCAAAACCATCTTGTATCTCAAGGTACCGTTCTTTCCTTCATCTTTGACCACTCTCTTCCTATAGCCTCTAAAATATGGACCACGGTTCAAAGCAACATGCCCAAGAACATTTACAATTTTACTATCAAATATCTTAGCAACTCCCTTGCCACGCGAAAAAACCTATCTAAATGGAACATTACTCAGTCGTCCGATTGCTCTTTTTGCCATATGCCAGAAACGTTACTTCACATTGTTGCAGGCTGCAAAACATACCTCGAAGAAGGCCGTTACACATGGCGCCATAACTCTGCATTGAACTTCCTAGCACAATCTTTAAAAGCTATACCTAATTGCTCTCTTTACGCAGACCTTTCAGGTTATCTCTCACCCTCTATCATAACAGGAGACTCTTTCCGTCCTGATCTACTTCTAGTCACTTCTGACCATCGACTATTCATACTCGAGCTTACAGTAGGATACGAAACTAACTTGGATGTTAATGCTAACCTCAAAAGAGAGAAATACTCGAATCTCATTCACAGCCTAAGCTCAGCCTATTCTTCTATCATGTTTGTTAATCTTTCTATCAGTTCCCTAGGTATCTTTGGTCTCTCTTGCTCCTCTTTCATCGACATGTGCAACGCTCTAGATATCAGCGAGAATCATCTCCGCTTCATGATCACCAAACTATCCAACTTAACTATCCGTACTACCTATTACATTTTCTGCCGCAGAAATAAATCTTGGAATAATCCTGAACTTCTTCAATTCTAACGATCTCTGCTACTGACGACTTCTAAAACAAACAATGACGAACACACTTTTTCCTTTTTTTGTTAATTTCTTTTGTTTGTGCTTGTAATAGTCTTTTTCTTTGTAAACCCAGGCTAGCCAATTGCAAATTACCATTGTAATAGTGAAATTTGTAATTGTAGTTTTAATTGAATTGGAAATGAAAAGTTTCCATTATTATTTTAAAGAAACTTGTGGTACCATCGACAATATTTCCAACGATCTGGTCGCGAAATATCAAGATCGAAAAGCCAAGAAACTTAAAAAGGACTTAAAATTGCTGAAGATGAACAATGCTACTCTTTTAGAAATTAAATACGTCTCTCATCTTCTGCGTCACAAAATCAATTTCTGGGGTTACGTTAAACACATCTTTAAGAACATTTCATCAATTCTCCCAACATTTCCTAATGATATATGCACTCAGTACTTTCTAAAAGCTCTATCCTCACTCTCACCTAAACAATGTTTTTCACCACAATTTGATTCCCTTTTTTTCAAGAGCCTGATCACCCTTTTCCGTCGGAACCTCCTTCATATCAGAAAATTACAACAATAATTCGCCGAATGAAGTCTTCTGCTTCTCCTTGCCCCTTGGATAAGATCTCTATCATTGTCTTCAAACATTGTCCTTATCTACGTAGTAAACTTACTGAAATTTTCCGTGTTATATGGCTTTCCGGAGATATTCCAACTGAATGGAAAAAGGCATGCACCATCTTAATCCACAAAAAGGATAGCGCCGAAGATCCATCTAATTTCAGGCCCATAACACTCGAGTCAGTACAACTAAAAACATTTACTTCTTGCTTGCGTGACTTCATGTTTGATTTTCTTAAAATAAATGGCTATATTGAACATCAAATTCAAAAAGGCTTCACGTCTAACATATCTAGCACTCTTGAACATACTTCAGTGATGGCTCACATTATCGACAAAGCACGTACAAAACAGCGCTCGCTGGTTGTCACTCTTCTTGATCTCAAAAATGCCTTTGGCGAAGTACTTCATAATTTGATACCCACTATACTGTCTTATCATCATATCCCTGACAACATACAACTTCTTATCTCTAGCCTTTACACCGATTTTAAAACCTCTATCATCACAAGCCACTATAATACTCCTGCTATTCCAGTCCGTCGTGGTGTGCTTCAAGGCGACTGCCTCAGTCTCCTACTATTTAATATATGTTTCAATACTTTTATACAGTACATAAAAGCTGAAAAATACAAACAGTTAGGTTTTTCCCTACCTGATCAGAACGACCGTATGTTTCAACCAGTCCATTGGTTTCAATTCGCTGACGACGCTGCCGTTATCACCAGCAATGAGAAAGAAAACCAACTTCTACTGAATTGTTTCTCTCGCTGGTGCCAATGGGCTAACATGATCATACGCGTCGATAAATGCATCACTTTTGGAATAAAGAAATTTTACACACGTTCTCTTCAGTATCAACCTAAGCTTTTTATAAACAACAAATCTATCCAATCTGTCTCGAATGGAAACTCTTTCAAGTACCTCGGTCGTCATTTTGACTTTGAAATGACAAACCAAGAACATAAATCTAATAAGCTGCGTCTTTATCACAACTTCGTTCTTTCTAAAATTTCCTGGAACCTTACTGTAGCAGATCTTTCAAAGACGTGGGTTGTCGAGAAGCTTGACAACCTCGTATCCAAATACATCCGCCAGTGGCTCGACCTCCCAATAAGTGCTACCTTGAGTAGCATTATTCTTTCTAAAAACCAGTTTGGACTCCGCCTAACTTTACCATCCACCAAATTTCTACAGTGTCAAACAGTTTTACGCAACGCATTGAAATCTTCACCAAACGATAACATTCGCTCTTTATGGAAAAATACCAGCAGTAGCACAAATATACAATATGATATATATATAGGAACACCAAAGAAGCATCAAAGGCTGTCCAGCATGAGCAATAAAGATCGTCTGCAAAACATCCTAACCTCCCAAGGATCTTTTTTATCACATCTCTTTAACCAGAATCTTACACAAATAAACAAACTTTGGTCCAAGGTGCAAAGTAGCATGCCTCAGAATATTTTCAATTTCACCATAAGGTACCTGAACAATACCCTTGCCACACAGAAAAACCTGAAAAAATGGAACTTGAGCCAGACCTCTGACTGTTCTTTCTGTTTTCTGCCAGAAACCCTCCTTTATGTTGTTGCTGGCTGCAAAACATACCTGGAACAAGGCCGATACACCTGGCGACATAACTCTATCCTAAACTTTCTAGCTACGTCACTAAAAGCTGTCAATTAATCTACCATCTACGCTGATATACCAGGCTTTCTTTCACCATCAATCATAACTGGAGAAAACCTTCGCCCTGATCTTCTCTTGAGGACTAACAACAATTACCTCTACATTTTAGAGCTAACGGTTGGCTTCGAATCCAATCTTAACACAAATGCTACAAGAAAACACAGCAAGTATGCTCCTCTTTTATCTGGTTTACAGCGGCAGTTCAAATGTGTCTCCTTTGTTAATCTTTCTATGAGCTCTCTTGGCATCTTCGGCAATTCCTGCAATTCATTCTTCAAAATGTGTGACTCTCTCTCCATCGATCAGCAACAAAAACGGTATCTCATTTCTAAACTTTCCAACATTGCCATCCGTACTACGTACTACATATTTTGTTGCAAAAATAAGCCTTGGACAAATCCGGAATTACATACTTTTTAACTTTGGTTGTTTTTTTTCTCAGTTTTTCCTTTTACCTTACGATTGTTATAGTTTTTTCTTGTAAAACCAGGCTAGCCAATTGCAAATTACCTTGTAAAAGTGAGATTTGTAATTGTAGTTTAAGTTGAATTGAAAATGAAATGTTTCCATTATTATTATTATTATTATTATTATTATTATTATTATTATTATTATTATTATTACTATTATTAGCATTATTCTTTCTAAAAACCAGTTTGGACTCAGCCTAACTTTACCATCCGCCAAATTCCTACAGTGTCAAACTATTTTACGCAACGCATTGAAATCTTCACCAAACGATAACATTCGCTCTTTATGGAAAAATACCAGCAGTAGCACAAATATACAATATGATATATATAGGAACACGAAAGAAGCATTAAAGGCTGTCCAGCAAGAACATAAAGATCGTCTGCAAAACATTCTAACTTCCCAAGGATCTTTATTGTCACATCTTTTTAACCAGGATCTTCCACAAATAAACAAACTTTGGTCCAAGGTGCAAAGTAGCATGCCTCAGAATATTTTCAATTTCACCATAAGGTACCTGAACAATACCCTTGCTACACAGAAAAACTTGAAAAAGTGGAACTTGAGCCAGACTTCTGATTGTTCTTTCTGTTTTCTGCCAGAAACCCTCCTTCACGTTGTTGCTGGCTGCAAAACATACTTGGAACAAGGCCGATACACCTGGCGTCATAACTCTATCTTAAACTTTTTAGCTACGTCTCTTAAAGCTGTTAATGAATCTACCATCTACGCTGATATACCTGGCTATCTTTCACCATCAATCATAACTGGAGAAAACCTTCGCCCAGATCTTCTCTTGAAGACTAACAACAATTACCTATACATCTTAGAGCTTACTGTTGGTTTTGAATCCAATCTTGACACAAATGCAACAAGAAAACACAGCAAGTATGCTCCTCTCCTATCTGACTTACAGCGAAAGTTCAAATGTGTCTCTTTTGTGAATCTTTCTATGAGCTCTCTTGGCATGTTTGGCAATTCCTGCATCTCTTTCTTCAAAATGTGTGACTCTCTCTCCATCGATCAACAACAAAAACGGTATCTCATCTCTAAACTTTCCAACATTGCCATTCGTACTACGTACTACATATTTTGTTGCAAAAATAAACCATGGACAAATCCGGAATTACATCCGTTTTAATTTTGCTTGTTTTATTTTTCTCAGTTTTTCCTTTTACCTTACGATTGTTATAGTTTTTTCTTGTAAAACCAGGCTAGCCAATTGCAAATTACCTTGTAATAGTGAGATTTGTAATTGTAGTTTAAGTTGAATTGAAAATGAAATGTTTCCATTATTTTACATCATACAATACATCAAATCAGATGAATATAAGCAGCTTGGCTTCTCTCCCCACGACGAAAACGACCGAATGTTTCAGCCAGTAGACTGGTTTCAGTTTGCTGATGATGCTGCTGTTGTTACTAGTGGAGAAGAGGAGAACCAACTCTTATTAAACTGTTTTACCAGATGGTGCCAATGGGCCAACTTTATTGTCAGGGTTGACAAATGTGTTACCTTTGGTGTCAAGAAACACTCTACGCGATCCCTCCAATTTCAACCGAAACTTTTCATCTGTAACCAAATAGTACCTGCTGTCAAAAATGGCGATTCCTTTAAGGATCTTGGTCGTTTCTTTGATTTTGAAATGAGTAACCAAGATCATAAATCTAAACTCGTTTCACTTTTCTCTACTCTTATGAAGGATATTGACGACTTACCTCTCCAGCCTAAAAACAAACTGCTATTATAACATCGTTATGTTCTGTCTAAAGTTTCATGGCATTTTACTGTTACAGATCTACCAAAGACCTTGGTTGTCCAAAACCTAGACAATCTTGTTTCCAATTACATTCGCCAGTGGCTTGATCTTCCTGTTTCTGCAACATTGAGTGGAATAATCCTTTGAAAAAATCAGTTTGGCCTAAATCTACAACTGCCTTCTATCAAATTTACGCAATGCCAAACTGTCTGTCGCAATGCCCTAAAATCTTCTCCTAATATTGACATTCAAACCCTATGGAAAAACACCAGTCATGGCACGAACCTACAGTACGACATCTATCGTAATACTAAAGAGGTATTAAAGGCTGTCAAATCAGACAACAAAGAACGTCTCTCCCAAAACTTAACATCTCAGGGAGCCACAATTACCTTCCTACTGAAACATTCATTGAAAAAGCTGAACGGTATTTGGTCAAGTACACAGAGCAATTTGCGTAGTAACATATTTAACTTTACCATCAAGTATCTTAACAACACTCCTCCAACTCGTAAAAATCTGCTGAAATGGAACCTTAGTCAAACATCTGACTGTGAATTCTGTCTTCTTCAAGAAACACTTCTACACGTTGTTGCTGGATGCAAAGTGTACCTTGACCAAGGCCGCTTTACTTGGCGTCATAATTCTGCATTAAACTTTCTAGCCACTTCCTTTCAAGCAATAAATGCGTCTTCTCTCTACGCAGATTTACCAGGCTTTCCTTCCCCTTCTATCATAACTGGAGATCAACTACGCCCTGACTTACTTCTCAAAACTAAGGAAAATTGTCTGTACGTTTTAGAGCTAACCATAGGCTTTGAAACAAATCTCAACTGCAATGCTGTCAGAAAGTCAGAGAAATATGCCACCCTCGTATCTGACTTAAAACGTCAGTTTAAGTCAGTCTCGTTTGTCAAATAGTTTTCATTTTGTAAACACAGGCTAGCCAATTACAAATTACCTTGTAATAGTGAGATTTGTAATTGTAGTTTTAACTGGAATTCAAAATGAAAAGTTTCCATCATTTTATGGTCGTTGATCGGTGGCGTTCGGAGCTCCCGTACACGCCTCTCGTTTAAAAGCAAGTATCATTATAGCCTGGTTACTTTGTACTCGTATATTACAGTAAAATCGACTATTGAAACGACAAGGAGTTTTTTAAAAAATGATTCGTTCGAATTGGCTTTGGATTGTTGCAATATTTGTTCTTTCTTTGGTCAAGATTTCAAAACGTTAGGCCGCCATTCTTGGAGATGTAAACGGAAGCTTGACGTCAACCACCAAAATGGCCCCAACGGATCTATCAACATTCCTCTTATTTCCGTGGAAACAAATGAGGACATTGTTATGCAAGACAATCGGATCAAATGCTGTTGTGGGAAAATTTGTAAAGGAAGAAAAGGTTTAAAGGGCCTCTCCAGCCAAAATTTGCAATTGCATTTTATTGGCTAATCTAAAGGAGGTGAACCTGCTGATCACGAATTCGTTATTTGTTTTTCGATATTTTGTACAGTTTGTGAGATATAAGCTCTTGCATTTCGATAATTGAATTGAATTAACCGACAAAATATTTTCGGTTTGGTGACACTGTGACGCAATTTTGACGTCACAGTGTATTTCGTTAATCTCGCCTCAAACCGAATCGAACGTCGGCGATTCGCAAATTGAACACTGCAATTGTTGGTGCTCTCAGTTCTGTTCCACCGGCTTTTAGTTTGAGCATTTCAGATATCTATTCTGAAGCCTTTAGTTGTTCATCTTTTCTGGAAAACAACTTGAAGTGTCAATTTCGATTAATTATACGCGAGGGAAGAGCTGGAACAGGAAGCCGTAGCTTTGTAGGCCTACACAGGTGATCAAAACAAAGTCGTCACACAGCATGGACACATTCCGACCCGCAAACTTAGAATAATTGTAAACATTTAATATTTTTCGATCCTAAAAAGCACCTGCTGTAGATTTAGATGCAGTTATCAACGCGTGACCATGACTCCTTCACGATTCGGTGGAAGATATAAGAAATTCATGACGAACGAGAGCCACATACTGTGACGTCAGAATGTCACAAAACTGATTCGGCTTTTGTCGTTTTTCTCTCGGAAAGGTGCAACTTTAAAGCCTTATAACTTCTAAACTAATTGAAACTTTGCAAAAACGACAACTTTGCCATAATACACGCACCAGATGCTAACTTTTTAGTCAATAAAAAAAAATTTTTTTTTGGCTGGAGAGGCCCTTTAACCCTATCCAGACTAGGGGGGGCACAAAGTGCCCCCCTATTTGGTTTTTCTTACATAACTTCTGGAGTTTCAAAGCAATACCCCTCAGACCTCCTGACTTTTAGTTTTAACCTGTTTGACACATGTTCATATAAAAAGATAATTTTTTTTTTGTTAATCAGGGGGTTGTGTAGGGGCGTTTTCAAAACTAGTGAAGTAAAAAAAGTTTAATCTGCCACGGATTCGCAACAAAAGTAGATATATTGATGAAAATTAGTATCTAGGCATTAATTTGTGCTCTCTTTATGATTCTGACCAGAAAATATAAATTCAAAATCCTTTTCTATGATTTTTCTGCTGCGCATGCGCACAAATTTTTTGACATATTTATAGGTTTTACGTTAATAAAACTGCAAGTTTAGATTAATTTGTCTGCTAAGGCATTAAAAATGAACTTAAACATGACATTTGGTGGTATCGATCATTTAGTTATATAGAAAGAACTATAGCCAAATACATAATATGTTGACTTCTTGCTTTGGAACATTAATAAATTTGAGAAATAACATCAAAATTGTGTCATTCTGATTGTGTCTATTAGAAAATGCAACAAATTTGCTTATTTTAAAATCTAAGCCCGATGCTTTGGAATTTATAAATATTTTAAGATTTTCTAAAATGTTCTACATTTTTGCTCCACCCGACCACCATTATGATGACGTCACCGTTAAACCACGTGACTTAAAAAGTGAACAATAGTACTAAAACGCGGAGAATAGATAAGAGTACCATCAAAACAAAGTTCATTGTCCTAGCTAGAGGGACAGAGAAATTACAGAGGGAGGGCACTTTGTGCCCCCCCCCCTAGTCTCCTGAAAGTTCCAAAAAGCCTAGTCTGGAAAGATGCATCAAAGAAGGTGTCGCGCCATTTGCGGAATAGGAAACCCTGATTCCTCTAAAAACCAGGGTTCGGGATTTTATCCGAGATCTCGGGAATATTCAGGGCTGTTGGGATTTTTCTCGGGAATTTATTTCGGGGAAACAATCTTGGGAAATTTCTCAGGATTTTTAGAAAAGTTTTTCAGAATAGATTTGTTAGTAACAAAGCACTCATACGAGAATAAGTGCTGCAAATTTCATTCACACTTTGCTAATCACCATTCCAAAGTAGGATTTATCAATAGGAGCGAAATAATAGCCAAAATGGGCTGCAAAGAAGCAAATGTGTGAAGAACAGTGAACGGAAATTATCAGGAAATCTGACTCCTTGTCAAATTTACAAAAGAATTCCAAAAGGAAACTTAGTGCAATTAGTCAAAATCATGTAAACATTTGTTCAACAGCTGTCAAAACATCTTGGGGGTATAAAGCAGGGCCCAAGGCCATATCTTATCAAAAGAAATGCTCGAGTCTCTAACAACTTGCAACATTGAAGAAAGTTTATCATGCCTAAAACAATTGTTCGATATGCTCAAAAATTCTCACACGCATGGCAAAATGATCCTGATTTCAAAGTTAACTATCTTTAAATTTATTTTTTAAATCTTAAAACTTGATTTGCTATTATAATTAACAAGAGCACATTTTGTTCTAGACCAATCAACGGGTTTGTTTATAAAATGTCATTAGCCAATCACCGGCCTCCATTTCGAGCTTAATTTTTGAATGTTTCAAACCAAAACACAGTTGCTGTGGAGAAAAACCTACCCCGAAACTTTGGCCCGGGAAAAAGAATTACGTTCTTTAACCTAAAAGATTTTTCAAACTTAGTTTCTAGAGTATTTGTTTCGTACAAATCTCGGAGCCCTAATCAGAAACACAAACGGTGTCTAAAATATCTGCACTGAAACATCACCTATTTCCCACCAGAGACCTACCTCCAAAAATGGCCAGCCACTAATTTACTTTATATGAAGCTTTCGTTAATTAGACAAGGAAACATTTTAAAATTTAAGTTACCTGATAGTTTGCGCAAGGAAATCACCCAGCTATCACTTGGGAAAAATGTATTTTCTTAAAAAAACTAGGCTTCATAATTGCCTATTCCCTCCTCTACACTACCGTACCGGATGCCTAGGCCCTTTCTGAACATTCCTCCTGAGCATCACAGTCAATGAAACTCAAACCACTTTTGTGAAGCCATTAGACATCAGTCTATAGTTTGAAGGCAAAAAGGCCAAAATATTGGCAATACTTTCAATTCAATTTTTGAGGGATATCATCTTTTTATAAAATAACAAAGGCCCACTTTTTCTAGACTGTCTCAAAGCCTTGAAACCTTAATGATACCTGCCAAAAGGTTTTTAGAACAAGGCACGATAAATTTAGAAATATCTTTGCTAAATCACATTTAGTTGTTTGAGAACCAATATGATCAAATTGGCCTTGAATTAAAATTTATTCTCGTACCGATTTACTTAATATATTTGTTACCCCTGATCTTTTTTTCATGCACGCTTGAATATTCGGTATATTTCCCACTATTTTTAAAAAACATTTCATAGAAAATAAGTTCATACTGTTAACATAAACCAAACACGATGTAAATTCTAATTATTGTCTAACAATCTAATTATTATGTAGTCATGCGCATTTTGAGGTCCACATATCATATCCGATTCATAACTTTAACAGTGGTTGAACTGAAAAGAAGAACGCGACAATGATATAACAATGAATCAAAGATTTAAACAATTAAACCAAAAGCCACGATCAAGAGTGGTAAATTAATTTTGTGCTACTTGGAATAAAGATGCCCCAAAAATTCGAAACGGATTTCGTCACAATAAACTGGGTCGACTTCACATCTATAGATGGAACACACAGCGTCTGTTATGTTGATCAACATACAGGGGTCATAACGGGTCAAGGATTTTATGAAAGTAAGGCACGACAGTCGAAACTGCACCCACAAACAGAATGTCAACGCAAGTGCAAATTTACGGTGATTGGTAATTGCTTCTCTTCATAACAGAAGAGATTATAAAAACACTAATTTGTCTTTTCATTTAGACTCGAATCTAACCAATAGATGTATGAAAAATAGATGTATAATAGGGGTTTTCTTTAATTTGAGCTATTGAACAAAATATATCTGTGAACAAGGAATCTTTGACATCCAGTTAAATTATTCCAATGATAACTTTTTATATTTTGGTGTTTGTTTGCTTCCACACTTATTGCCATTCATCCAACGTTTTGGCTTGATTTCCTTAGACAAAAATTAAAAGTGTAAACAGTGCGCAATGTCTTTTGCATGGTTTCTTAAGTGGCAGAGAGTGGAAACAGCGAGAGCGAATAATAAGCAATGATGATAAAACCAATTTCTTTTTATTCTAATTCTATAATTCTATACGCGTTGTCCAGAAATCGAAAGAGGCAATTTACTTTTTAAGAATTTGGTTTAGAAATAAATATAAGGAATCAGAGAGGTTGAGAAAACGACTAATCGGGCTCGTTTGTACGGAAACAGCAGCTTCTTCCAACTATGACAACTTGTCATCGACAAGTAACGGAATAACGTCGAATGAAGTTTTGTCGCTTCTTGCTTCTGTATTGATGCACCGTGGGTTGAATTTGATTTCTTCGTCGTGTGCCGTTTGTTCCATTGTGAAATTTGGCAAAGCAGAAATATTTCTAGGCCAATTTTGCATTGGAAAACACCAGTTATCTCAAAAATCAAGGCAGCTAAAGAGACGCACTGCCCTTTTTCACTACAGCGACGATGCCGCTTAATTTGGAAAAAAACCTCGGTGAACTATGTTCCGCCTTTCAGACGGAGATTGTTGACTATTCCGTGGATTTGGGATTCTATTGCTAAGCACATTAGCAAAATATTGCATTGTTTACAAATATTCATGTTACAGCTATTTCGAACAAAAATTTTTCGACTTTTTTCTGGTCGACGATCCGCTATGCTACCTGCTGAGCGGCTATTCAGTCGATATGCACCAACCCGTTCCGCATTATTGTTACATAGTGTCTGCTTGATGACCTATTGTAAAAACACTTTAAATGTTGAAAGATCGTGCTACCAGCCGCTTGAAAGAGATACTTTGCGTAAAATGAAGGCTACGAACAGAAGGACTCTCAAGTTAATAAACCTAGCTATTCTGTAGTGACAAAAAAGTATGTTTGCTTTAACCTGCAGAGATAGTTACAGCAAAAGAAAGACATTCTTATGCGCTGCTTGCACAAGGGTGTTTCGAAATCTCCTTGTTGCTTGTATTCTTTATAAAGCTTGCCTGCTAGACGAAATCACTTTAGCAATAACTAATTGATATTATGAGGAATAAGTATACTTTGACATGCTGTTTCTATCGAAATTTCACGCCTGTGTCAACGGTCATACAACTTTTCTGCTATTTGCTTTGCAATTTAGCATTTATGCTCCTGGCAAATTGTATAAAATTTACATTAAAACCTTTAATGTCAAGGTAAAACGGGACCATGTTGAAGCAGATAAATAGAACACTTGTTCTTTAGGAATAGCATCTGCACAAAAGGAACACTTCTTCTTTAAAAAATATGATTATTGAATGTGCTTTTAATTGATTTCAATGGTTATGTAGGCAAGCAGCACTGATTGGGCCACTTACATGTTAGTTGACCAAAAACGAATTTATTTCAATAACGACTTGATACATTTGAAAAAATATGATTCTGACGTTTCGAGTATAACTCTTCATTAGGTGATCATCGAAATTTCGAAATAATGTTCGTTCAAATATACAAAATGTTGTTGAAAAACATTAGATTTTGGTCATTATTGATCAACTTACAACACGCTCAGCTACACTTATTTTTAGCTCATGGTATTTTCGATACACTTTTTGCTCTACGAATTTCCTTATTTTGAATTATCGATCAAAAACATGTCAATCATTGATGTCAACCATGAATTTCTATGGTCAAGTGCCCACTTTTGACTTGAAGATTACCTGTTTCATTCCTGTAGCACCTCTATAGCATTACTTAATAGTATCACGGTATTGCTTAGAAACCGTCTTCAATGCAAGGCAATATACAGTCGAAAAACAGGTAAGAACTTATTTTTAAGAGAAACTCTACAATCTTCAGATACCTCCTTTAGTTGCCATTACAGTGCAGTTATATTTGGTTCCTCTTTTAAGATAAACTTTCTTTAAAAGTCAATTCTAAATGGTCAATGTGCAGTTTTTCTTTAATAGCGCAATTTTTTTCCTCTATTTAAAATTTTACACCATGTTTACGAAATGTACAATAAAGGTACAAAGCTTACTTTTCTGCATGTATCAAAATTGAAAATTGATTCTTTCATTCTGTCTACAGCATTCAAGAAACATGAAAGTCCTTTTCCTGAGCCTTCTAATCGGCCTAGTTTTGCTCAGTGGCAGGGCGCAAACAAAAGAGCCAAAAAGTATGCAATCGCCTGGAGTTTCTATCTTTCTTTCATTCAAGTCCTTCACCATTAAAGCCTTTGCCTAGTCATTGTTTTATGAAACATGTATTTTAATTCTTTTTTAAAATGAACAATGTGCTAGAAGCATTCATCCAGATATAATAAATGCCTTTAAGAAAAGTTCAAAGTGATATTTACAGGCTTCAAAAAACAATAGTCTAATTATGAAATGGTATGACACAGTATGAGACAAAGCATATAATCATGATATCGACATGGAGGAATTTTTCAAAATCACATTAATTAATACCATCATATTTAGCATTGTACCTAGAGTGAATTCCCGCTATTAGGATTAATAACACACTTTTACAATTTCGTGAATCCGTCATTCAAAATTAATATTTTGTAGAACCTTCACCAACAATAGGTCAGTTTGCCTCTCGAAGTCTCCCCTTATTATTAAGGTCTTTTGGCACATTGCATTTTCAAAAAAATCCTAAAACAACACACTCGTTGGTTCACTTATATAGTTGGCCAAAAGAAAATCAATATCTTTTATATTTGCCTCAATATATTCTTGATTGTTAGAATAATGATAAAACCTAACTGGGATTGAATCATTGGTTGCTGGCAAAGTTATTCCGAAAACATCTATGTTTGACGCATTTGGCTAATGGCTATCTCATATGATCTTGAAAGGCGATTATTTTCACTTCCCAATACTTGAAAAGGATGGTGATGAACTTAATATTTGCTTGAAGTGCAGATGTCAGCTTCGTGAAAACGGATTAATAAGAGACATTATCTCAGTCCAGAAGTAACAAATCAAACATTTCGATAATAGCTACTTTCGATAATAAAACATTTCGATAATAGGTCTGACTTGATGTGTTGAGACGAAACTTTGAATGATTTGATGTAGATCTTTCAAAGGAATCAAGGGAAGTAGACAAAAGACCAGCTAAATTCTATTTTGTAGCAAAAATTTTTGAAAATCTAACTGCCCAAGACGGTTTTACTAATCTAGATTTTAATATAGATCTTAATATAGATTATAGGAATTAGGTATTTTTACCGTCAAAATGTAACTCTATTCTCAATGAACGTTTATAATAATTCAAATGTGTATATAATGCACAAGACGCCTTTTTCTCGACCAGTTTTTTTTTGTGCGACTTTTGGCTGACCAGTGAATAATTTTCCTCAAAGTTCACAAATGGGTTTTGGGCTTCTTCGTTTTAGTGCAATTTTGGCCCCCGTCATCTTTCTAATCATTTATAAGTGTACCATTTCTGGCCTAAAGAACTTTGGTGTGTAAAGGTACGACCAATCTCATTTCTGCCGCAAATTTATAAAGTAATTGAGAAAAATTGTCCACGAGCAGATACAAAAATATCTAGATAATAACAAAATTCTCTATCGTTACCAATCCGGCTTTTGTCCCTACCATTCAACCGACACATGTTTATCATATCTAAGTGACAAAATAGTTCAGGGTTTTGAAAATAGTATGTTTACAGGCATGATATTAATAGATCTACAAAAAGCATTTGACACAATCGACCACGAAATTTTCCTCGAAAAAATGAAGCACCTTGGCTTTGCTAACTCAGTCATAATTTGGCTTCGATCATATCAAACAAAACGAACTTTCTTTTTAAAGATAGGAAAAGATTCCTGATCACCTGGTGAATTATCGTGTGGTATTCCACAAGGCTCTATTCTTGGCCCGCTAATTTTCATTTTATATGTAAATGACATGTCACAGGCAGTCGATTGTGACTTACTTCTGTATGCAGATGACTCCTGTCTTGTATTTGGAGACAATAACGTGAATGAAATAGAAAAACAACTAAACAGAAATTTCAATCCTCTTTGCGATTGGTTTATTGATAACAAACTAAGCATTCATTTTGGAGAGGACAAAACAAAGTCGATACTTTTTGGTAGAAAGAAAAACCATACGGAGAAAAAAGGCTGTATTCTCGACGAGGACCTGTCCGGGGAATCAATGGCTACAAGAATCCTAGGCAAAATCAATGGCAGGCTAAGATTCCTTTACAGAAAGCAACATTTTCTTGGCTTCTCCCTTCGTAGATTACTAGCAAACGCACTAATTCAGCCCCATTTTGACTATGCAAGCAGTGCTTGGTTTCCAAAAGATTGACCAAAATAATTCAGACAGCTCAAAATAAATGTATCAGGTTTTGTTAAAAATAATAATAATTTTTTTTAAACATCTCATTTTCATTGAATACATTTCAAATTTACAATTATCCTTTTTTTACAGGCATCATATAATTGGCTTATCTGCATTACAATATTTAAAAGTCAATTAGTTCGGGGCTTAGCCATGGTTTGTTTCGACGACAGAAGATATAGTAGGTGCAGCGGAAAGAAATGTTCATGAGTTTCATCAAAATGTATTTAGTTTGATTGGAGTCAAAATTAAGTTGGTGTAGCATGTCAGAGAGAGAGAGGTAGATGAGGTTCCCAGAATGTCAAGGGCACTCATAGAAAGGCTAACAAAGGTAACACGTTTATAGGCAGGGCTCAGTTCCTTGATAAGATCGCTATATTTCCTAGCTTTTCGAGTACTGTTTTCGTCGATGTTGCTTTCGAACCCAACAGTAAGCTCTAGCATGTAAAGGATTCGATCTTCAGTTACGAAGACAAGATCTGGTCGATAGGAGTCGCCTGTGATTAAAGAAGGTGATAGAAATGAAGGCAGGTCGGCGTAGAGTGAGCTGTTTCTAGGTGTTGAAAGGGTTTTAGCCAAATATAGAAGTACAGAATCATGTCTCCAGGTATACCTACTATGTTCAAGATAATTCTTGCAGCTAGAGACTATGTGCTGTAATGATTCTGATTGGAGACAGAAAGAGCAGGCAGATGACTGAGTAATTGACCATTTGCAGAGGTTTTTCCTAGTGGCAAGAGTGTTGTTTAGGTATTTGATGGTAAAGTTGTAAATGTTTTTTGGTAACTTTTGCTGGACATTAGACCAAAGTTGATTAGTTCCCTTAGAAGCAAATTTTAAGATGCACGAGATAATAAATCCTTGAGATGTAATGTAATGGAAGAACGTTTTCAATGCGGTTTTCGTATTCACTTTGGATGGATTTGAGAACTTGTTTGGTGTTGCGATAAACGTCATATTGTATGTTTGTACCAGTGCTAGAGTCTTTCCATAAAGAGCGAATCTCTTGGTTTAGAGACAGTCTTAAAGAGTTGCGGATAACTGTTTGGCATTGTAAGAACTTGGTAAATGGAAAAATGAGATTGATGCCAAACTTCGATTTTGGAATGACGAGGCTACTTAGTGAAGCACTTATTGGCAGCTCGAGCCATTGTCTAACAAAGCTTGAAACAACATTGTCTAGATTCTCTGTCACCCATGTCTTGCTTAAATCAGCGATGGTCAACTTCCAGGAAATTTTGGATAGCACATATCGGTGGTATAACAGAATTTTGTTCTTTGGATGACACGGCAATTTGTCGATACTGGACATTAACGAGTTGACAATTTCCAATAGTTCTGACATATGATCACTATTATCCATAGGAAAGTTGAAGTATCTACCAAGATATTCAAAAAATTTGTCTTTTTCAACAGTGGGAACTATGTTTTTATTGACAATATGTTTGGGTAGAAACTGAACAGATGAAGTAGATGATTTTTTAATTCCAAATGTTGAGCACTTGTCAACCCGAATATGCATGTTTGCCCAAGAGCACCATCTAGAGAAGTGGTTTAAGAGAATTTGATTTTCGTTTTCTTGACCAGTAACCACTGCCGCATCGTCAGCGAGCTGAAACCAATGGACAGGGTTTAAGGAGTTTGTATAGAAGCCGAACTGGTTGAATTTATTATCTGAGAGGTAATGAATGAAAGTATTAAAGCAAAGGTTGAAGGTTAATGGGCTAAGGCAATCACCCTGGAGGACACCGCGGCCTACCGGTATAAAAGGGGTACGAAATGTATCGGTTATGATAGATGTTTTAAAATCAGCATAAAGGCTGCATATAATGTTTTGAATGTGCTCAGGGATGTGGTGATAGCGAAGAACTGCTGGGATCAGATTGTGATGGACTTCACCGAAAGCATTCTTTAGGTCTAGTAATGTGATGACGACAGCTCGTTGTTTGATTCGAGCTTTATTAATGATAGAAGCCATGTGTGCAGTATGTTCGAATGTTCCAGACAGTCTTGGAAGAAACCCTTTTTGAATTCTGTGTTCAATGTACATGTTTGCGGAGAGAAATGTAAACATCGAATCGCGTAGGCAAGATGTGAATATTTTCAGTGGAATGGTTTCAAGGGTGGAAGTTTTCAGGATTAGATTCATCGCCCAGTTTATGAATTAGCACTGTGCAGGCCAGTTTCCACTCCTCGGGTATATCACCCGAACTCCAAATTATTCGAATTAGCTCAGTCATGTATGTACGGAGATATGGACATCTTTTAAAAGGTATTATTGATAGCTTGTCAAGCGGACAAGGCGAACCAAACGACTTCATTCGACGAACAACTTTCGTGATTTGATGGTAAGAAGGAGGATCTAGATTGTATGGAACTGAAGGAACAGATAGAGATGGGATCCAGTCTGGAACTTTGAAAGATTTTGTGGGATTGAGTTTACAAAAAAAAGTGCGGAAGAAGTCGGTACACACAGATACGTTAAAGGAAGGTAGAATCGATTTTTCCTTTTAAAGAGTTCTCTTAACATATCCCTAAAAGTTCTTCTGGATTTAAGCATCATGATTTCAGTTGTTTGTATCGCTGTTTGGTACCACCTTGGAACGCAAAAGCCGAGATACATAGTGAATTTCACAGAGGGGAGCTTGTGATTCTTTGAGACATTTCAGGCAAGACTTGAGTGAACTTTTTGTCTTGCGTTTGTATTTTTCAATTAAATTTGCATTAATCACGTCATCTGATACTCCATAATTGATCTGAAAATAATCATAGATGACTGAGTTCATTGTTTTTATGGAAACGTTGACGTTAGATGGGTTGATTTCTGTTAAAGGCAATGTTGCAGCGAAGTAGGTGTTGGCAGTTTTCCATTGTTCGTCGTTTTTTGGTAGCTTAATTCCGAGTTTGATTTCAGGCACATTATAATAATCAAAGCGATCCAACTGTTCAGCTGCGTTCGATCCACCATCATAGCTATTATCAATTTCGCTTTGAACGGTTTCAAACGTTTCACCCTCAAGGCCTTTGATCACTCTGCAGCTGCGTTGGTGCATTTTCAGACCTCGAAGACCGTTACAAACTTTTCCATAACAAAATTGAACATGTGAGCAATTACTTGTTGTCGAATGGGTCTCGGAAACGGGTAGAAACACTTCGCTTGTTGAATTGATGCTTTTCCTGTTTGAATCTCTTCCACTAGCTGTTGATCCAACTTTTTCCTTGCAACGCCAGCTATGGCGGCCTAACGACTTGAAGTCCTTGTTGCAAAACGAACATACAACCAGAACCGCCAAAAACGCGACGAAAGGACAACGTAGCACTTCAGGAGATATTCCACTACTAGCAAAAAAGATTTTGTAGTATTTTACTTTCGTAATGCGAAATAAAATGAAGTTAAAAGTTAAACTATATGGTCATGCACAAACGCGTCTTGACGTTGCGATGCTCAACGACCAACAATAATAATAGTAATAATTATAATAATAATAATAATAATATTTTTTTTAAACATCTCATTTTCATTGAATACATATAATAATAATAACAATAACAATAATAATAATGGAAGCATTTCATTTTCAATTCAACTTAAACTACAAAAAAAAACTATAACAATCGTAAGGTAAAAGGAAAAACTGAGAAAAAAATATAAAACAACTAAAGTTAAAGAGGATGTAATTCCGGATTTGTCCATGGCTTTTTTTGCAACAAAGTATGTAGTACGTAGTACGGATGGCAATGTTGGAAAGTTTAGAAATGAGATACTGTTTTTGTTGCTAATCGATGGAGAGAGTCACACATTTTGAAGAATAAATTGCAGGAATTGCCGAAGATGCCAAGAGAGCTCATAGAAAGATTAACAAAGGAGACACATTTGAACTGCCGCTGTAAACCAGATAATAGAGGAGCATACTTGCTGTGTTTTCTTGAAGCATTTGTCCCAAGATTGGATTCGAAGCCAACAGTTGGTTCTAAAATGTAGAGGTAATTGTTGTGAGTCCTCAAGAGAAGATCAGGGCGAAGATTTTCTCCAGTTATGATTGATGGTGAAAGAAAGCCAGGTATATCAGCGTAGATGGTAGATTAATTGACAGCTTTTAGTGACGTAGCTAGAAAGTTTAGGATAGAGTTATGTCGCCAGGTGTATCGGCCTTGTTCCAGATATGTTTTGCAGCCAGCAACAACATAAAGGAGGGTTTCTGGCAGAAAACAGAAAGAACAGTCAGAGGTCTGGCTCAAGTTCCATTTTTTCAGGTTTTTCTGTGTGGCAAGGGTATTGTTCAGGTACCTTATGGTGAAATTGAAAATATTCTGAGGCATGCTACTTTGCACCTTGGACCAAAGTTTGTTTATTTGGGGAAGATTCTGGTTAAAGAGATGGGATAATAAAGATCCTTGGGTGGTTAGGATGTTTTGCAGACGATCTTTATGCTCATGCTGGACAGCCTTTAATGCTTCTTTGGTGTTCCTATATATATCATATTGTATATTTGCGCTACTGCTGGTATTTTTCCATAAAGAGCGAATGTTATCGTTTGGTGAAGATTTCAATGCGTTTCGTAAAACTTTTTGACATTGTAGGAATTTGGTGGTTGGTAAAGTTAGGCTGAGTCCAAACTGGTTTTTAGAAAGAATAATGCTACTCAAGGTAGCACTTATTGGGAGGTCGAGCCACTGGCGGATGTATTTGGATACGAAGTTGTCAAGATTCTCGACAACCCACGTCTTTGAAAGATCTGCTACAGTAAGGTTCCAGGAGATTTTATAAAGAACAAAGTTGTGATAAAGACGCAGCCTATTTTTTGCATGAAGGGGCTGGGAATCGATTTGTTTAAGCATGTTTGACAGTGATGATAAAAGGTCAGATTTATGTTCTTGGTTTGTCATTTCAAAGTCAAAATGACGACCGAGGTACTTTAAAGAGTTTCCATTCGAGACAGATGGGATAGGTTTGTTGTTTATGAAAAGCTTAGGTTGATACTGAAGAGAACGTGTGGAAAATTTCTTTATTCCAAAAGTGATGCATTTATCGACGCGTATGATCATGTTAGTCCATTGGCACCAGCGAGTGAAACAATTCAGTAGAAGTTGGTTTTCTTTCTCATTGCTGGTGATAACGGCAGCGTCGTCAGCGAATTGAAACCAATGGACTGGTTGAAACATACGGTCGTTCTGATCAGGTAGGGAAAAACCTAACTGTTTGTATGTTTCAGCTTTTATGTACTGTATAAAAGTATTGAAACATAGATTAAATAGTAGGGTACTGAGACCGTCGCCTTGAAGCACACCACGACGGACTGGAATAGCAGGAGTATTATAGTGGCTTGTGATGATAGAGGTTTTAAAATCGGTGTAAAGGCTAGAGATAAGAAGCTGTATGTTGTCAGGGATATGATGATAAGACAGTATAGTGGGTATCAAATTATAATAATAATAATAATTATAATGAAAACATTTTTTATTTTATATTCTTCTACTTACAACAGTAACCTCACTTTACAGGTAGTTACTATCGGCTAGCCTGGTGACAAGTTTACTAGTTTTACAAAAGTTATAACATTTAAAGAAATCATATGAGTGCAAAGAATCTTTAGAAGGAGAGCAGTTCAGGGTTTGTCCAAGTCTTATTGCGCATACAGAATATATAATAGGATGTGCGTATAATTATTGCTGACAGTTTTTTAATTATAAAATTACGGTGTTGGTAGTCAAGTTTTAGTTCATCACACATATCGATGAAAGAATCACAGGAGTTACCGAAGATACCGAGACAGCTGATAGATAGATTAACAAAGTTTACTTTTTTGAACTTAGGGCGTAGTTCCTTTAGAAGGGAACGGTACTTCTCAGCTTTACGCGAAGCGTTATTGTCCAGGTTAGTCTCGAACCCAACAGTTAATTCGATGACATACAGACAGTTAGAAGCAGTTTTGATTAGCATGTCGGGACGGAACGAATCGCCAGTTATGATACATGGTGATAAATAAGCGGGAATGTCAGCATATATGAATACATCTCGGAAACATTGAAATGATGATGCAATGAAGTGCAGGGCAGAGTCGTGCCTCCAAGAAAAACGCCCTTGCTCAAGGTATTTGTTACATCCAGCTACGACATGAAGAAGTGATTCAGGCTGAAGGCAGAATGAGCAATCTGGAGAAGAGCTAATTTTCCATAAGCAGAGGTTGTTCCTTGTGGCTAGTGTGTTGTTGAGATACCTTATCGTAAAGATGAAGATGTTTTTTGGAAGTTTACTTTGAGCTGCAGACCAGAGTGAGGTTAACTTTGTATATGAATGCTCAAGCAGGAATGAAATGATGAAGCCTTGAGATGTTAACTGAGTTTTGAGCTTTTCAGTATGTTCATCCCTTACACATTTCAGTACCGCCTTAGTGTTCTTGTATGCGTCGAACTGTATATTAGGTCCATAATTGGTGTTCATCCATAGGGATTTGATGTTTTCGTTGGGCGAAGATTTGAGTGAGTTTCGAAGAACAATCTGGCACTGTTGAAACTTTACGGAAGGAAGCAGAAGCTCAAGACCAAAGTGTTTACGAGAAAGAACTATGCCACTCAATGTCGAAGATATTGGAAGCTCGAGCCACTGTCGAACGAATTTTGTGACAAGCTGATCTAAGTTTTCGCAAACCCACGCTTTGGAGAGATTAGCAACTGTGAGATCCCAAGAGAGCTTTGAAAGGATGTATTGATTAAACAGTAGAATTTTGTTCCGCGGGTGAATTTTCAAGGAATCGATAACTTTGAGCATCTCACGGAGAGAAGAGGTCAAGTGATCATTGTGTTCCTGGTTCTTCATATCATAATTGAAGAAACGACCCAGGTATTTGAAAGATTCGCCATGTTTCACAAAAGGGACAGGATCGTTGTTAATGAAGAGTTTAGGCTGAAACTGTGCAGATCTAGTTGCAAACTTTTTAATTCCAAAGGTGATGCACTTGTCTACGCGGATGATCATATTTGCCCATTGGCACCATCTTGTAAAACAGTTTAGCAATAATTGATTTTCGCGTTCATCACTTGTGGAAACTTCAGCATCATCAGCGAATTGAAACCAGTGAACCGGGTTAAACAAGCGATTATTGCCGTCATGAGGAGAAAATCAAAGTTGTTTATATTTGTCTTGTTTTACCAGCTGAATAAAGGTGTTGAAACATGAATTGAAAATGAGAGGGCTGAGGCAGTCCCCTTGCAGTACTCCTCTTTTGACTGGAATGGCCGGAGACCTGAAATTATCTGTTATAATTGAAGTGTGGAAATCAGTATAAAGATTAGACACGAGATCTTGAAAGTGAGCAGGGATGTGATGATAGTCCATAGCTTTAATGATTAAGTTATGATGGACCTCTCCAAATGCGTTCTTTAAATCCAAAAGAGTGACAACCACAGAGCGTTGCTTTATGCGTGCTTTATTGATAATATGGGCCATCAGTGAAGTATGTTCCAGCACTCCAGAGATGTTAGGAGTGAACCCTTTCTGGATCTCGTGTTCAATGAAATTATTTTGTTTGAGAAAGGAAAACAGAGCATCACGCAGGCAAGAGGTAAATATTTTTAGCGGTACAGACTCGAGGGTAATAGGTCGAAAGTTTGCCGGATCATCAATGCTGCCTTTTTTATAGACTAAAACTGTACAAGCTTTTTTCCATTCGCTAGGAACGTGGCCCGTGGTCCACACAACACGTATTATTTCAGTCAGAAATGACCGGAGGTAAGGGCATTTCTTGAAACAAATAATAGAAATCTTGTCCAAAGGGCATGGAGATCCTGCTGACTTCATTTTGCGAATAACTTTTGTCAGTTTGTCATAAGACGGGGGTTCTGTATCAAATGGAACTGAAGGTTGAGAAAGAGAAGGAATCCATGGAGGTATGACAAATCGCCGGTCTGGGAAGACTGCTGAAAACATTTTAACGAAAAATTGTGTACAACGGTTAACAGAGAATGATGGCAGAACGGCAGATTGTTTTTCGATAACATTTTTTACGAAACTCCAGAGGTTCTTCGAGATGAGCTTATCGTAATCTTGGGATGTTGTTGCAGAGCTGCATATGTTACGATCCTGGCTGAGTTTTGATCGAAGAAGGCGGGATACAAATTTAATTTCAGTAGGTGGAGCACTTGACAATTTCAGACGTTTTAATTCTTTCTTGAGTGATTGTTTGGAGCAGTCCTTATATTTGTTAAGTAGATCATTATCATGAGTTCCCTTGACGGTTCCGTATGAATGTTTAAAATAGTTGTAAATTGAATCGTTCATGAATTTAATCATGGAATCAAGAGAGACTTTCTCAATTTTGGTGTTAATAAAGATAGATTTAAAATAATTGTTAGCAGTATTCCATTGATCATCAGTCTTAGACAGACGTACACCAGGTTTGATTTCATAATCACAAAGTGTATCCGTTGTCACTTCCGTATGGCTGATCAGTGATTGGTTGGCGCCAATATTTGAATTTTCAAAATCCAACGGTTGATCCTCTAGGCCTTCAATTACTCTGCATCGTCTTTGGTGCATTTTCAGTCCTTTAGCACCCGAACATTCTTTCCCACAGACACATTTAACTATACCCGACGTCTGGAGGGCATTTTTGTCAGACTCTGATATGATATTAATCGTGTTGTTTGGTCCAGCACTCTCGGGCAATCTTTTTCTGCAGCGCCATGTGTGGCGGCCTAGCACCTGAAAATCCTTTCCACAGTACGAACAAACCACTGAAATTATTAGAAGCCATAGTAAGCGAGGTCGCAGCATAACGATTCTGGCTCGGTTGAATACAATATACTAATTCGTATCTTTAAATAAGCGTTGTAGACATCCAGGCTGTTTGAAAAATCGAAGAAACGAGATCGTGTACAATGTGCGTGTGAACGCCACTGCTCAACTCAATAATAATAAAAGTAATAATAATAATAATGTATATGTGCACCTGGATGTATTGCCAAGAGAGAGAAAGGAAAACAAGACAAGTATTCTTAAATGAGAAAGTCACTGGCACGGTTAAATCGTGGATACAAAGCAGATCAAATCAATCTGTATTTGACTTTCTAGGCTGTTACAGCAAGCAATTGGAGTGTCATATCAAGAGACTATGTGAAGGAGAGAAGGAGGCAAAATTAGTAATCGAACAATGTCAAAAATGGGTACTCAGCCAAAATTGCGAGATTGTTAAAACTTTTTATGAAAGAAAATAGAACAAAAAAAAGTCTTCCTAGGCATTAGCCAGCAGCATAGTGGACACAACAAAAAGCAACAGAAACAATTTTGACAAAAAATAATAATAAATCATGACCAGTATCTCCACAGGGTGGCTCTTCATCTGGTCGTTAAATACTACACGATCTAAAATTAGAGATTAAAATAGTTTAAATTCCATAAAATGTAAATTGGAATTAGAAGTTAGGTTCTTCTCTTTATGAATCAAACTAAAGGCCTCTTCTTTGCTTCAGTAAGAAGATATTTTGTTTGAATCTAAATGATATAGCACATATAGAAATCAAGGAATTCGCAAATATCACTTGGCTCCCCACGAAAGAGAGATTTTAGCAATGTATGAATGCAAAGGTTTTCAAATTTTTTGATAATTCAGCCCCTCTAGGCAGGGAATATTCCACTACAATCTAAGGATCTGGGTAACCAAAACTTTTAATGCTTAGAATGAAAATATATATATAAGGGATCAAGATTCCGAGTTGAGACATTTTGGAAAATTGGTTCCTGTCACGTGGCAGTGACGTAATTGACCGACCGACAAGTCACTATCAGAAAAAAAGTAAACTTTTCGAATTTTAAATCTAAATACATTTTTGGATTGCTCTTTCAAAGTTATTTCGACTTTATGAAAAGCAATAGCCCTACAACGTACGGTTCCAAAGTTATAGGTGTTTAAAGTTGCAGTTAATCAGGGGGTAACGTCGTACAATTCGAATGGTATATTTGTCTGTCTCAGATGCATTGACAAAAGTGAGCCAAAAATGAATAACAAGCGTGATTTCTGCTTCTATTACAGTTATCTTAAAGCACATTTTTGCTACAAATGGTGGGCTTTAGATGAATTATTGAGCTTCTTTCATTTGATGTTGCCTCCCGATTTTTTTGAATTTCAAATTTCCTTGGTAATTTTCGAAAGTGAATGGGAAGTATTTGACTTTATGTCTAGCGAGGACTCTTGTGACAAATGGCTACCTTAGACCATTTTTGATTGGTCAGGTATGTTTTTACATAGTTAATTTCTATTTCGGATCTTAGTGCTACCCGTAGGTGGGGCCCATGTAATTTTTGCAACTCAGTGAATAGCCAAAATCACTAAAGAATGAAAATCGTACATTTTCTGCATATTCTTCAAATAAAATCACATTAAACCAACAAGGAAATTTGAAATTCTAAAAAATCGGGAGGCAACATCAAATGAAAGAAGCTCAATAATTCATCTAAAGCCCACCATTTGTAGCAAAAATGTGCTTTAAGATAACTGTAATAGAAGCAGAAATCACGCTTGTTATTCATTTTTGGCTCACTTTTGTCAATGCATCTGAGACAGACAAACATACCATTCGAATTGTACGACGTTACCCCCTGATTAACTGCAACTTTAAACACCTAGAACTTTGGAACCGTACGTTGTAGGGCTATTGCTTTTCATAAAGTCGAAATAACTTTGAAAGAGCAATCCAAAAATGTATTTAGATTTAAAATTCGAAAAGTTTACTTTTTTTCTGACAGTGACTTGTCGCTCGGTCAATTACGTCACTGCCACGTGACAGGAACCAATTTTCCAAAATGTCTCAACTCGGAATCTTGATCCCTTATATATATACTTTCATTCTAAGCATTAAAAGTTTTGGTTACCCAGATCCTTAGATTGTAGTGGAAAATTCCCTGCCTACACCTTACATGACAGAGATGTTCTTACAAGTTGCCCAGAACAGAATCACTAGAAGATCTAAAAACAAACTTAATCAACCTTTCCGAAAAAAACACAGGTCAAAATTGCCTCTCAAAATTGCCTCTTGGTTCCAAAATATGGAACAATCTACCATCAAAACTAAAATCTGCAAAGAACGTCAATAGTTTCAAACAAAAGATCAAAAGATAAATTCTTTGATGATCTACAAAGTCAAGAAGATAGCCCCGACATATTTTATTGAAAACCCAAATTCAGCCAACGAAAATTTTCTAGTCAACATTTTTCCAGAATTACTTTTTTCTTAGTTTTTGGTTACAAATCAATTTTTCATGTACACATTTCTTCTTAATAACACCTCTGGAGAGACCATTATCGAAACAAAATCGTATTGACCTTTTCAATGCTATCCCTGCCATTTTGAACCTGGGGTGTTTTTAGTCTATGTTTTTAACTTCTATCTGTAAATTTTATATACCTGTAATTAGATCTTTTGCTTTTCTTAATTTTAAATTGTAATTTATTTGATGGCAAAATTATACACACATACATACATAAATATATGCAAGGGGCAAAAATCTCCTTTGAAATCTGACTCACCCTTAATGATAATCTTATTTCATTTCGAATATCTCCTTTTCTTTGCAAAACATACATTCGTGGTACAGAATTTAAAAGCAAAATTTTTGAAACATGTTACTAAACCGTTTTGTCTTTTTGAAATCTTTACCCCAGGAAATATATTTACCTAGTTGCAGATAGAAATAGGCCAATTAGAAACGCGAGCAGGTGACTTTTGAAGTTGCCCAATCAGTGCCGTCTGCATATTGAGAGCAAACTCTCTCTTTCAAAGGTGGGAACTAACTCCTTCTATCCGCAGAATAGTTTTTTCATCTTTTTTTTTGCTTTTTTAATGTTTTTTTCTAGCTTTTTATTTCATAACTTAACATAACTTTTCATAAAATCTGACGGAAAATCGTATAGAAATAGGAACTTAACATAAAGAATAAGAAATAATTTTTATGAAAATATATTTTTAAAACGGCTAAATGTAACGAATTTCGAGTTCTACCAAAAATCTGAAAAATGTCGCCAGTATAGTTTCCCGTACAGTAGTGTTGTAGAATATCTTCCAAATAGCAGTGATCAGGGCCAAATTTCCAAAAAGTAGAATTGAATATTAAATGTGTTTATTGTTTGATTTCTTGGTCTTACCAGTTAACAATTTTTTGTCTTCCTCTAGGTAGCGGCGGGAAGTGCGACACAGATATTGATTGCAAAAACCAGGGACTGTGTCTGGCATCAAAAGATGACGAGAAAAAAATATCGGAAGGCGACGATAAAGTTTTCGGAAAATGCTTCTGTTTTGAAGGCCGCAGTGGAAAGAACTGTGGTAAGTGTAAAGTATTATCACAATGTTGAATGTGAAAAGTGTTTTTCTAGAAAGATCAGTTGATAATTTTCTAGATAGGTTAAAATTTGATAGGTTAACATGTTAATGCTTAAGTTGGCAACTAATTTATAGCTGTATGCCTGAAATAACTCTACCGAAACTGTAAGCCAAAGATATGGCCGATTGTTATTGCAAAACAGAAAAAAAAATTATGATTTTGATACTAATTGTAATATTGCAATCCGCTTTAGAATTATTGCCAAAGTTCCGTTGATGAACAATCTAGTTTTAGAACTGACTGGGTCCATTTTGAAAACGTTTTATCCATTAAGTCGTAACGCGATGGAAGATTGTCATTTTTCTTGCCTTTTTGCGGTTGTGGCCATTCTATGATCATGCCCGAACTGCGATCTTGCCCAGTGTGCAATAAGGGTCACAATTCCCACTTGTTCCACGGGGACCACGTTGTTAGAATTCTCGGAGACAGAATTATCGGAGTGACAAACAGCTGGTATTCTCTTGCTCCAGGGTGGCATTGACACCCCATGACCAGTGGCGTCGCCACGGGGTGGGATGGGATGGACATGTCCACGCCAGTTTTTCCAGCAGTCGATTTTCCAATTTAACGAAATCGGTTTAAAAATCCTTGGGGGTGGGGGGAGGGGAGTTGGGCTGAGCAGATCGATCTCGATTTTCACGCTGGCGTAAAAGCCACCGTTACCAAAAATCCTGCTTGAGAAAGTTGCTTGTCCGAAAATTCCAAAAAAGATGAAAATACTAAAAAAGCATTTTCCAAGAGTCTGAGGGGCGTAGACGAGAAATGTTTTGTATGTCCACCCCAGTTTTTTGAGCTGGTGCGACTGCCGATGTCACTCTTTGGCTACGAGATCCTACTCCACCGTCAATGACAATGCCAATGAGAGTAAACTCTCACAGAGACGCAATATTCCGATATTTTTCTTTATAAACACCTTCATAGAAAAGCCTAGTCCTTTTTGCTACCTCTCTTTATTGAGCTCATATATCGTACCAGGCATCTTCTTCGTACATCGCGATTGAGCCCCTATGTTTCTTAACATGACGCATCTGACGGCAAAAACAAATGCAAAGGGACGTGAAAGGCTTCAAGGTCTTGCAAATCAGTCCTTACTCCTATGCAGCGAAAAGTTACATATAAACCAGAAAAAAACCAGCAGTTTGATCTTGGCATAATTGCAGGACAACACCGCAATTTAGGGCATATTTTAAAGGCAATGAATTTTCCCAGGAAATTCATTACCTCGTTTCTGTGTAGTGCATGAAAATCAAACAGAGTCAGACATTTACATTTACGAGGAGACGAAAGAAGTAACCTTCATAATTTGACACATGCATTAAACGGTAATGACTAACAAGCAGTAATGGTTTTTCAAACATTTTTCAACAAAAGGGCACTTGCTAGTAGGAAATCATTGGCCAACTAGTGAGGATATTTAAGGTCCTGGTGGGGAAATTTCCCCTGGTGGGGAAAGAACCCCTGATGTGCACTGTAATATTAAAAAAAACAGTTGAACCTGCTTTTTATACAGAGTATTTTATATCCGGATTAAAAGTTATCCGGCATCGTGTAATCGCCGCCAAAGGCAGGCTTAAAAATGCTTGTATGTGTTATATCTATGTATGTATTACGTTTAAATTTATTACTCCTTTCGCTGACATATAAATTAGGAAAGAATGATAATTCAATATATAGCAGACGATCGAACATTCTCACTGATAGGATTCTTGTAAGATTCTTGTTTATTGTAGGATTCTTGGTCTTTATCTTCTAACATAACTAATATGTGACTATGCAAATCAGGCTATATTGATTCGGAGTCTTAGCAGACGCTAACCGGGCACGCCTCTTGCCCGAAATCCCTGAATTTTTCCCAGCGGGTCCCCGTGGTAGTGAGCCTTCCCCGAAATGTCTTCGTTTTTCGATTTTTGCCTTAGTTCTTTCGATATATGACATTTTTATTCGTTATCTCAGTTATCATTGTCCACCGTTGCTCATTTATGGCAATTCTATTGAAAGACTCTTTGTCTAGGTTTCCAACAGCTTCCTGGAATTTTTAAAAGGCCCATTCATCTCCTTTTAGGACGCTAGGAAGGGGGGAGCCTCTACCCTTCTCTATTTCAGGCGACCCCCTGACTAGCGATAGTCACAGGAGTGCGGAGCTAATTTTTTTCAAATCGAGGTTGATACACCTCTTGTCTTTTCCGAGGCTAATCTGCATACTCATTTGGGGGCTTCGAAAGAATTCTTATCTTTACCGAGGCTAATTTTACTCTTATTCACAGGGGGTTTTAAGAAAATTCTTGTCTTTTCCGAGGCTAATCTATGTACTCTACCGTAGGGTCACTGGCAAGCCCGCGTAGCGGGCTTCGTAGGGGAGCTAGTGTAAAACTATTCTTCAAGGTCTATTTTTAAATTTGTTGTTATCTGTTCATCTAATCGAAACTTTCCTTTCTCCTCTAGCACCGGTCTGTTAACTTCTAAAATGAGAAATAAGTAAAGCACCTTCATTTTTCTAATGCTCTAAAATGTTTCACTTTTTTCGTGTTATAAACATCAATTATAGTTCTTATATCTTATAGCCTATATATCTTACAAAAACGATGTAAAAATTCTTTAACCATCACATTAAAGCATATTACAATTCTTCTACCATCATTTTTAGAATCGATGAAGCAACTGGAAAAGCCTCAAAAAAGACACGCCTCAGTCAGCTACAGCCAGCCACTGAAATTGCCTCGAAACGATTCGCCTTTTTTTTCCCTTCTATGTTAAAAGCAACAGGACTGGACCCAAAGGAAGTGGCCAAAGAAGGGGCGGTTTTTTTTCTGTTCAACCCAAGGACATCCCGTTTCGTGACCGTCGGAACAAGTAATAACATGGTGACTGACCTCAGTCCTGAAGGAGAGGGCAAGTCGTTCAAACTGAAGGACCTTGGGGATGGAAAATATAACATAATTGTAAGAGATAGTGATGACACGACAGATAAAGGATTTTTGTACCTATCACAAGAGACCAGGGGGTTTTTTAAGGAGAATCGTCGTGTAATGACAAGTACTGTTGTTGGGTGGGGAGAAGCATACAAATTCAAGTTCATAGAGCACAAAAAGCAAAATGGCATTTACAAAATCCAATGCGATGGACAATTACTTTATGCCTCAGAAGGAGGACATAATTTCAAAGGAGATTTCCGACCCGACCGAGCAAATTCTGAAGAGATTTGGTTTCAGCTTAATTTTGAAGAGGTAGGTGCTCTGGAGGGTAGAATAGAACAGCATGTTCCTTCTAGTATAAGAAACAAAACTCATCTTCAAAGAAAACAGCCATCATGGTCTTAGGCTATAACTTATCAGATTACAGCAGATCTAAAACTACAACTAAAACATGCAATTCTGCTATCGGGCAGCATTTTCTGGAAAACCAAGATTGTGCAAAAAACTATAACGGGGGCATGTTTCGGATAGTTGGTAAAGCCCGGTCGTCGTTCCATCTAGCAGTTTTGGAATCTATCTACATAAGCAAGAAAAAAACCGCTATTGTGTAGACAAAAATTTTTCACCTTAGGACTAAATTGGTAACATTCTCAATAGACAAGCGGCACTGATTGGTCAACCTCAACAGTCATGTGCTCGTGTTTCTGATTGGCCTGTTTCAATCCACAACTGAGTATACTCATTTCCTACCGTTTTGATCTATGTTCTGACGTTTTATGTATTGAAGAATGTCAGACGAAAAACTTTAGTATACTCGAATGTTTGCTTTTTCCAAAGCCATTTTTAGTTTTGTACCGCCAAAAGATTGTTTGAACTTAAATCAGTCTTATATATTAAAACCAAGCCCAAATAACTATAGCCCGTTCGCAAATTTCAAATCACCACGTTCTGCACAGAGAAATTTCAACATGCTCTTCTAGCTTATGTGTTTAAAATAAAATTTCGGCTCGTGTAATCTCCAAGAGAGGCAAGAAACACAGTTTATCTCGGTCAATAGTAAAAACAGCAATTTTAAAACAATCAACTTCTGCCTAAACTGTACATCTTGTTTGCATAGAGACCGTGAGCAGTATAGAGTTAACAGCCAGATCGTGCTTCTACGTCCTTAATCCAGTGATGTAACAGTTGTTGGCAAAAATTTTCATGTTGTTCAGTGCAAGGCCCTTAAAGCCACGAGGACCTAAAAACCGCAAATCGCGCGGCCATGACCTTGCTGGCCTTGCGCTAATCCTACCCTGGAAACTTCGTGATGTGCTTTTATGATTTTGAAACTGCAAAGGTCCACATCAGCTTGCATAGCTGCAAGTATTTTAATTTCCTTATAAAATAAATTTTTGTATGTATGAACACTGCCAATGAAAATCGTGTGTCTGCTATAAAACACCCTTGTCTGAGAGCCTATTGTTCTCTTCTTTTGTTCTCATGGTGAGCTTGAAAACAACGTTATTCCTATCACGTGACTTATGTAGTGGGACGTTATGAAATGGTTTAGTTAGTTATGGCGCACACGAGAGAGTCTTGTGTTTCAAACACAAGGACTTTCGGATTTACAATACTCAATTTAAAAAAATGTTACTCAAACCCTAAGAAGACAGAGTTCTAATGTTATGACGTCACAAAAATCTGTTTCTAGAATTTTTTAATTTGGATCACATAACTGAAAAGATCATCACGATTTACCTCTAATTGTGCATAATCAGTCAACTGTGTTACGAATTGGCACAGATATGGCCACATGTGTATTGGCTCTTCCCCGTCAAGCCTCTATATTTTGGTTACTGTTCATAACTTTATGAACAGGGCCAAATAACAGTGGTTCGTTATTTATCCAAATAACAGTGATTCGTTAGGAAATTTCAAATCTTTCATTGGCCATACCTTAACCGGTTTTAGACATATTTTGCCAATGTTGCATATTTCAAAGCATCTCGTGGTGATCTTTTTTGTAATGGGGTTAAAATTAAAAAAATCTGAAAAAAAGTTTTTGGTGACGTCACACTTTAGAACTCTATTATGGCTGATAAGTTGTGGATGTAAAAAACGATATAAATGGGTTGAGCTATATTGCCTTTTATCTATCCATATTTTTAATTGATGTTTATAGCTTATTTTCATGTCGATTTTCTACTCTATTCTTATATTCCTTCTTTTTTCTTTTCTGGTTTCGTTACGACGCATCTCGAATTTGAAACGTCGTGTTTTCAATTATGGAACCAATTTACATTTTTCTGCTGTGCAATTTATTCGCTAACTCTATTAGCAATTTCAGGATGAAGTCTATATTAACCTTTTTGGGTTGAGGTTCATCGATCGATACTCTTTATTGATGCCTCTTTGTTTATCATTCTAATTTCTCTCAAAAATTTTGGTGTTGTGATCTTAGGGCCCTCTATAACATACACTTAGGGTAGAAATGTCTGGAAACGATAGGAATATGGCATGCCAGTAATACATGCACCGATTCCATTAACCTCCAGATCGGAAACAACTGGATGTACCGTTTTCTTCTAACGGCTGAGATGGACATTCTGATATTTACAGCATCGTCCGAAATTGTTATGATTGAGTGCAAGAGGTATCAATTCATGCTCGGCATGTAAATAGTGCTTAACATTGCACTCTCTAGCAACTGCTGTCACAAGAGACAGTCACAATAACACAAGTCACGAGTCACAAGAACATCTTTTAGGTAGATATTTGTATATTCTCTAACACTGGCATAATTTCATACCTGATCACATTTCAGAAAAGCTCTTAAAATGGCAGAAACTGCAGCACATTTTATAGCATGCTAAAAGAAGCTCCAAGAGAGTATAGTCTTTTGAAGATTAATTGTTTTCAGAACGTTTACCTTTTGCTTGCATTTGAACTCAACACTTAGTTTCCAAGACGTTGAAACATATCGGCTCAAATGACATTTTTGAGTTGTTGAAAAACACGAATGCCAGAAAACTTTAAAATTGAGGAAACGCAAGCTGAATTAAGACCATTATTAATTCATTCTCACGTGCTTGGAAACTGCAGATCAACCAATCGATGACTTCATGCAAACTTTCATTAACAATAAATCGGCATTTGCAACTCTGATAGAGCTCATTCTTTAAAACTTTTTGCTCCTAATACAATGCCAAACAAGATGATGTGAGCGATTTTTTAAAAAAGGGGTGTAAACATTTTGATAACCTGAGAAAATTACGTCGTCGATCGCGTGATTTCTATTGTTTTACAGAAATCTATTCAAAACTTGTAATGTTCGCCAAGGCTTCAAGTACCTAAATTAAGTGAAAAACCCAAGGTTAAGCACTTTTCTCGATGGCTGCGTAAAATTCCTTTTCTTTCATTGTCTTACGGGACATCTTCCTCAAAACAGCAAACTAATCATTCAAATTTATCTTCAAATGACATTCAGTAAGATGGCGAATACATTTTTACAGCATAAACTATCGTTCCCAAGCCCCTTCACCAAGTCATTCTGATTTAGAAATTTATCCCCTTAGGCCCTTGGCGACTGTGAGCCACCATTTCAAATTATTCATTCCATACTTTTGAACCCTAAGTGTATACATCGTTTGTTCACCTTTCGCAATGCTGCCAAACACAGGCTTTCGACTCTTACAGCTTCAACTAAATCTGAATGTTAATTTAGAAAAATCTTAATACGACTTAATCGATTCTTAATTTTTTGCTCATAAAAAAACTGGTTGTTAAATGATATAAAAGTTATAACGATTGTCATACAAATGTTTTCTACATGTTTTTGGGCACTGGACAATATGATTATAGTATAATATTTGCTTACCATATACATAAGTATTTTTCATTTATTTCCTTACGTAAGCTTGTATGTTTGATTGTGTGCTAAAACATTGTTGCTTGTGACAGGAGCTTTAACCCTGCGTTGTATCCAAATTGATGCAATGTAGGGTCATCATTCTTCCTCTCTATCGGCTTTCATAGTTTCAACACCCGTTTCAGGTTTAGATTGCAATATTCAATGTCTTTTCGCTTGAACTTCCTACGAATTCTTTCTTTTCCATAAATACTGACTTTTTAATTACAAAGTTAACATTTCATGGCAATAGTTCTCGCTTATAAAAACATTCCCAGTTTCGATTTGACCCCTAGAATCATTATTCGATAGTCCTGTACTTCTTTGCGACTTTCAAAGTTTCGTTTCTTTAAGTTCCAACAAGTATAAACTCTAAACATTCTTACTCCTTAGAAACAAAAATTACTAAATTTCCATATCTTGGGACTACATAATTTGAGCCGACCATAGTTCTTAAAATTGATTGTAACTTCATCTATATTTTTGAAAAACTCTCAAAACTCAACAGCAGTTCTAAAACTATTTTACACGTGTCCGCTTAGATCATGTGATTGCAATAAACACGAACAAAGGGTTAGGATAAAAAGCTTCTAGACGAGAGCTTTTTCTATAGACTATGGTTACAAGATGGTTGCATTTCTAGAAAAATAAAAGCTAGATATGTTAGCTGTCATTTAAATATCTTTGATGATTTTTTTAATAAAGCGATTCAACTAATTTTAATTTTTCTTTGAGCTGTTGAAATGCCAACCCAAAATAATTCTAAATTTTGTAACAGGCCCATGTGTAATTTTATTTCACTTTAACAATTTCTTTCTACTCTATTTAATGAAATTATTTGTGAAGGCAGAAAGCAACGTGTTATCGCAGCGAGCCAAGCATGGTGGTTCTTATTTAAGCATATTACTAATTGTTGAATTTCAGAACAAATCTATCAAAGTTGTGAAGCCGAAAGACAAGTTAAGACCCGATGTTATAACTGACGATAATGCAATTCAAGTTGACTATGATGAATTCGAAAATGGTGGTAGTAGTGATGTGAAGAAAACAATTAACAAGGCGGAAAAGATTACACAACTCGCGACAATACTAAAGAAATTATCAAGTACTGGAAAGATTGGAACAGCAAAAAGTAAGGAATTATCTTTCTTTTATGATTTCTCTTCGCTCGCATCTCCTTTTTATCCATGTAGCATTGCTTTTGTTTCAATACCTTTAGATTTTTTAGCCATTTCTAACTTGAATATCAGAGACGGATAGAGAGTGAGTTCCTTGGTGCACAGAACCCAGTGTGTTTTTCAACATAAAACTAGAAATAATGTTCCTTGAAAGAAGTAATATTCAAACTAAAAATTGGAACATACAAATTCTTTTATCACAGTCTCTTCAACTTTAGAATAGCCAGTTTGATATATTTCATTCGTATTTGTTGTCCTTTCTTCCCTGGTATGATTTAGGAACAATTTTCTAGAACCTGTGGAGACCAACAGACCACTAGGCTAGCTCTGATAAAAAAGAAAGTAAATCCTAGACCTCGGAAATATACGATTTGTGCTTCAGAAGTGAGTGAAATAAAACAATAATAATTTGTGTTGGAACACGGATGGAACTCAGTCAGAACAGCATCTGGAATTTGGAAATGATAAAATATTTGTAAGCTAGCTGTACAACAGCCAGTAGTTGATTGGCTGCCAATTTTTTCTGTTCTGGCATTGCAAATGTCTTATATTCGCGACCCTTGCAGCATTCTAGTAGATTAATAAGCGTTTGAGATAAATTCTGGAAATATCATTAATCTAACAGGGACATAAACTACCTTTGTAGCAGGTAAGACCTATACTCGGGCGTAATAATAACACCATATTTTAATGAATTGGCTAGTAATTCTACGGAGGCAAAACCGAGCAACACAATAAATTTGTGCTCAATCTTAAAGTGCTTTGATTTTATCTTGACATTGAAATGCGAACAAAAGAAAACGAAAAACTTTGATGTGGCATCCAAGACAGTTAAAAGAGTAATGAGAAGGGGATGCTGTTGCGAGGATTTCCACAGAGGCACTGTTTTCAAAAAAATTCATAATCTAAATTTAGTGACTAGATAGTACCCCAGCCCTTGGTACCAAAACGCATTAATACGACTAATAATATTGTCTTAGGCACAATTACAAACCATAACCTTGTTATCTTAAGGGTCCCAGGCATAGCCAGGAACTCAGTCAGGTTTTTCACTGGATCCGCCCCAGATTATGATTAACAGAGAATTACATATTTGTCGTATTTCTTCTTCGCCCCTACCTTTAATCAGAACATTTTTAATCTCGTCACTCTTATGCATGAAAGACTTTTCGTGTCCTTAGCATTTTTTTCTGGTATATAAAGATGATTCCGTTAAGACTGGTAGATGATTTAAAGAAATTAATGCCGGAATCATCTTTAAAATCTTCACTTTCACGAGGGCATCTACAAATCACTGTGCTATTTCAATTAGTTTTTATCTATATATGCAGTTAGGTGAATTCAATGTTCTCAAGAGGTACATACTTGATATTTAAAGAGTATCTAAAATATATTCCTCGTTTTTATTTGCTACTTTAGCTGTACCCTTTGTCAGTGGTGAACTGAGTGTGACAGGAGAGTATTCAAAAACAACCGCGAAGGGTAAAGACAATGAATCAAGCTCGTCAACTGCTTTCACCATCCCTTCAAAAAAGAAAGTTTGTATTACTTACATCTACAGAATATTACCAAGATATGACGAGCAGGAGCTAGAAATCACCAACAATGGCAAGAAATTCAAAGGATTCAAGTTAATCGAGTCCGGAAGTACAGGGTCCTTTGCGATGAAACTTAGAGAAGTTGAACTTGATGTAGACTGTTAACTTATTTAAGAACAGCTTTTGCAAAAGTTACTCTAATGCATAAAATACCAACGATGCGGAAGTAATTTGGCTTTTCTTTTTGTGAAATGTCTCGATTCTTTATGGAAATGTAAATCATCAAAAATGCTTCTTTTTTTTAGGCACAAAATTTTCGTTTCTATAGCATATTTTTCAAATAAAACATTTTAGAGGTTTATGCTGACACCAAACATCACTTGGAAAAGTCCCTCCATAGTGAAAGATATAAATTTTAAAGTATAAGTTTAAATGAAAAAAGAGTCATTTGAAGGAGGAATGCCCACGGCCGAAAACCCTTACCCAACCATGGAATATTCGATATGAAAAGCCAGTAAAAGAAGCTCGACTAAAATTAGAACGGAAAGCTCTTGCAGCAAAAAATCAATCATTTACAATAACCTCTTTTGACTATTAGGCCTAACACAATGAAACGTATATAGATCTGTATTTTTTTTATTTTTCGCAAAGTTTCCTCTGATAGTTAATAACAATGAATAGGTCTGCCTCGTCGATTTCGTAAGTTAAATCGAGGCTGCTTTCCGAGTTCAATATTATCGTCATAATCATTATCATCATCTGATTCCATATCAACTGTCTCATTTTCTTTGTTAACATCAGACTCTAAGAAAAAATTTAATTTTGACTTACCGAAGTTCTCTGTTATTTTACTCAATCAATCTCTTGGCAGCCATCCCTTGTCTTCTCAATGACCACTTCATAGCAAGGATGCTTATTCCTGACTACTTCATATGGTCCAATCCATTTTGGCTTCAACTTTGCGCTTTCAAATTTCGGTAAATATTCAAGAACCTTATCTCCAACAATAATTCAGAGTCAATCATCTTCTTATCAATATATTTTGCAGTTTTTGCTTGTCTGGTCTTCATCTTTTCATGAGCAATTACATACATTTTTGAAACTTGAGTTCAGCCCCAAACATGAGTTCAGCTGGACTATATTCCGTTGAAGTTTTGACAGAACTATTATAAGAATATGCCAATTCCCTCATCCACAAATCATAGTCCTGAGAATCCTCTATGTAAGCAGTAAGGTGTTTTTTGATAGTGTTATTTTATTGTTTTATTAATCTATTTGCTTGTGGCCTCTACCCTGATGTTTTAAGTTTCTTTACCCCGAATTCTTTCATTAGCAATTGAAATAATTCGAACTCATAAGCAGGGTCTTGATCTGAGTAAAGTTTCAAAGGTATTCCAAAGGTTAAGAAATAGTCTAAATCGACTTACATGCTGTCTTGGCTGTTTTGTCTTTCAGTGCATAACATTTCATGAATTTTGAAAACTGATACGTCATCACCAGATTGTTGATATTGGCTCTGCTTCTAATTGGCAAATTAACAATGAAGTCAATCGATACGAGTTCTGATGTTCTTGTTGGCCATTCTCTGATACCACATCCTCGAACAATTTCGGCCACCAAAATAATCTTTGGAGTACATTTTTGTGCGTTTTAAATGACCCATAGTGTCCAGCTGACCATTAATTGTGACTAAACTTTAATACATCCGTTCGTATTTTCTCAGGTATAAAAATACAACTATCTCCACAATGATTAAACTTTAAAGGCCCATTTCCACTTCGTTCGGATTTCGCATCCGATCTCCGATTTCCGAACGACGAACGTTTTCCAATTTCAATCCACACTTTCACAACCTTCGGACGAATCTTTTGTAACGAAATCCAAAAAATGACAATTTTGGCGCGTTTTTCAATTGTTCGTTATCGAAATCTAAAATGGCTGCTTTTAATCGACGAAGATTGTTGATTTGGATGCTGATGAGAAGAAGACAGCTGAAAAGAAAAGAAAAATACCTTAAGAGATTTTGGTTACGACGAATCCTTCAACAAAGGAAACAACAAGAAGAGTATTTCAACTTGCTGAGAGAAATGCAATTGGCACACATGTCTCCACACTTGTTAAATACCGTAGCGTAACTGCAGAAACACTGGCAGTTACGCTACGGTATTTAGCTACGGGAGATTACCATCAAACAATTGAAAAGTTATCGTTTAGGCCACTCGACGGTCAACAAGATCATTACTTAAACATGGCAGGCAATATTGATCCTACTTATGTTCAGTGCCCATCTACACCAAAGGAGTGGAAAGACATCGCGCAAGAATTTTGGGAAGGATGGAATTTTCCGTTATGCATTGGGCCCTATATGGGAAACATGTAAGGTGTCATTGCCCTGCAATTACTGATTCTATCTATTTAAACTTTCATAGATGGTTCAGTATCGTCTTAATGGTCAATATTCGAGCTATTGGAAGTGCAAGTGATAGTGGTACATTTACAGCAGACTTTGCTGCCGAGTACTAATAAACAATGTCCATACGTAACAACAGCGGATTTTTCATTGGGAAGGCATCTCATGAAACCATACGGAGTAAGGTATTTAGAGCACCAGAAACGTGTTTTCAATTACAGATTGTCAAGGGCGAGACGTGTAAGTAAAATACAATTTGGAATATCAACAGCTCGATGGAGGATATTCAAAAGACCGATCAATGCCACCCCAGAACGTTGTTTAAGTATAACCAAAGCAGTAGTTGCACTCCACAACTTTCTGATGTTAAATGAGACAACTCTGCCAAGGAATGAAGGAAGATATTGCCCCCAGGTTTCACTGATTCTGAAGACAGGGAAACAAACTTCATACCAGGTGGATGGAGAAAAGAAGCTGGAAATGACACTGGGTACTATCCAGCAGGAGCTGGGAGGAATAGAAACCCATGCAAGAAAGCAGCAAAGGAAATAAGAGACATGCTGAAGGTTTTTTTTAATTCTCAAGAAGGTGCTGTACCATGGAAAAATTAGTTTGTTAATAAATGACATTGAGAAAACTGATTTTTAGCTAGCCAGTATGTTTTAATTTGTACTGCCGGCCGGCCATTATGTACATGCTTATGTTTTAACAGAACCCTGAAAAATTTAACCCTAAAATAAATTTACCCTAAATAATTTACTTAAATTCATTTGATAAAAACTAGCAAGTTACCCCATCCCTTCCAATTAACACTGTATACAAGAAACTTTTCATGAATTTCATTTTAAGTATTAGTAACAATACAAAATTTCTTTATGACAAAAAATTTGGCTTCTTGAAAAAAAAATTTAGGGGGGAGGTATCTTTAGTACACGACAAAGCCTATGCTAATTATCATCCACAATTCTGGCTTTATAAAAAATTCTTTGCTTGATTTTGAGGAATGTATGTGCAACGAGGAACTGCATCCCATCTGTTGTTTGAGAAATTTTCATTAGTATTGATTAAATTTGTTGCACTTTCAATTCACTGTATTGTTTTGATTCTTTTCTTATAGGATTATAATCTCATTTATTTAGCTTCGACGTATCACAAAGAGTTCTTAAAGGTTGTCCCTTATTGATACCTCTTGTCATTTTTACATACAGGAAGTGAGATTGTTAAAAGGCTCGAGTATTTTTTTGACTCACAGGGGGCTTTTACTTGGGAAAATACCATTGGGATTTGTAATCAAATTCAAACCTAGACTCCCAAAATAAAGGCAACTTGAAACAAGGATATGAAGTTTGTTTTTTGAGTGAATAAGAAATATCTTAGAACAGTGCTCAAAGGCTCTTATTGAAACAAACATCAGGGGCAAAGCCAAAAAAATGTTAAAGGGATTCCGAAATGATTTTTGCCAACAAAAAAGGAGGTCACTCAATCTCTTGGGGTCTTCTCATAAGTATACAATCTTATATGATGATATGATTTTATGTGTTTATATTTCAAATTTCATACTACTTCGGACGTGCTTCTGCTACAGAAACTGCAATAGAAATGTTTATACATTTATTGTTGCAAAAAGTTTATACTACAGGTCGAGAAACAGACTCATCTTTGCCTGCCAAAAATCCTTTATGTGTCAACTGAAAAAATTTTTGGGGAGGAGGGTGCAACATACTCTGTATCCCCCATTGGTAACAACCCTGGAAAATACATTCAATTCCAATTGAAAAACAACGGTAAAGAGACAGAAATGCCAATGAGAATCACCTAAATGAAAGGTTTTTCATTCAGTATTAATTTAATATTGTATTTAATATCAGAAGGTTCTGACCAGGCAAAGTTGACTAGTGGACTCTTTATAGAAAAAACTGTTAAATTAACGGCATTTCTTTCAATGGTTATGGTATCTTTTGCAATACTAACATTTTATAAAATATGTAAAGATTAGCCAATGTAACTATAAATAAAGATGCAATTTTTGCAGTTAAGTAGCTACTTATAGTTATAGTGTACTTTCATTATAAGAATATAGGCTTTAAAGTATTAGTGTTATTGTGTTACTCTCCGAATTCATAGTCGAAAAGCAACTGTTGAATCTGGAATTTTGCCCGGGCTTTCGATTTGGGGTCCAATCTTTTCAGTTGAGGCACAAGAATCTGCATGATAGGCTGTTCTCATCTTCTTTTTCAGTGGCTCGAGAGCTTCTGAGCTCTGCTAGAATCGCAAGGTCTATTGCATTTGTTGAAGCAGCAGTTTCTTTTCTTTTCCGTTTGCCAGAAACATTTGGCTTTATTGGCTGAAAGTTTGTCGCTGAAAGCTGCTTTCTCCCCTGCTCTTCACTCCGTTTTCCTTGCTACTGCTTGCCAAATTGGTGCTTTCCTCTTCTTGGTCGAATAGAGAGTCATTCGACCCAACGCTCATATCGACGTACGATACATTCACAAAATCAAGTTGAGAGGGATCGACTGTAGAATTTATAATGTTTTCTAGTGTTTCCTCTTCACCATCCGCTTCGTCAGTGTCATGGTCTAGGCCAATTCTCCGAAAATTTGAGACAGTCGGCACTTCAATATTAAAAAATGCCTTGCTATATTCCATGGCTCTCATCCATGGCCACCTAACTTTCTTCGATCCACCAGCATCACCAGATTTAGGTGCTATTGCTTTTAGTTTTTTTCGATATGTGTCCCTGAAATCGCGCCATTTCGCTTGTGCACATAACGGGCGCCCTTCAAGTCCAATATTGGTGGATATTCTCAGCCAAGCAGCCTCTTGTGCGTTCTTGTTTTTGTACATTAGACTTCCCGTGTTCCAAAGGATTTCATTTTCGTGCATTTGCTCAATTAACGCACTAACTAAATCACTATTCCAATCAGTTTTTGAAGACGCCATCTTTGAACCTGTGTGCACCGACGCTCAGTTTCTGTTAGTGATCGGCCACCGTATTCCAAAGGTTGTAAAATACCATCAATTTCATCACTCAATACAAAACCAATAACTGAATTTGTTTGTATCTGTTTGTATGATGAATGGCTTGTTAAAATCGGGATATCCCAATGTGACTGATAAACTTTCCTTTATTTGCCGAAATGCATTGTCACAGTCAACACTCCATACAAATTGATAGTTCTTCTTCAAAAGGTCATACAAGGGGGCAACATTTTCGGAAAAGTTCCTGACGAATTTACGATACAGACGATTTAGCACACAATCCAAGAAATGTCCTCAGTTGATCAACTCCACTTGGCGTGGCAATATTAATAATCCCTGTAATCTTGATTCACGTGCCCTTATGGCGGCTAGACGTTGTTTTTCGCACTAAGCTTGTATAAGCGCGTTGGCTGTAATTGCTGGACTGCTTTTACCATTATTTGTCCTCCTGCACTACAGACACTGCAAATATCATAAACCAGACACGGGTTGCTGGGGGATTAGGACGTTAAACAAACTACTACACCCAAACGTGCCAGAAGTTCATCGTTATGAAAATGGCCTAAGTCAAAGACCAAGGAGCAAACGGAAATTTTTCAAATCACGGATCGGACAGAAATTCAAACTGCACTTTCCAGTTACTAGAGAGCAATGAATACTTTTTACTCCTGGCTGGTGATGTACACCCAAACCCGGGATCTGTTCAGCGTTCTTGCTCCGTTTGCCATCGAGCAGTTACAAAAACCCACCGAGCCTTAACCTGCAATGGATGTGCCCAGCTTTGCCATATCGGCAAAAACTGTGACAATGTATCAGTAACTGAAAACAAACGGCTGGAGAAAGTCAAAACTTGGTACTGCCTTACTTGTACTAACAAGCAAATCTTGGAATGTAAAGATTTGTTACCCTTTGCAGATTGCAGCAACCTGCAAGAATATTTCCATTGTGCAGGTCAAACTTATGACAATGGAGATACCTGGGCTGCAATGTTTAATGAAACAATTGATCTACAGTTTTCAACAATTGATAGGACATCAACTGAAACAGCAGAAGAAAGGCTCTTAGAATTAAGCTCTTAGAATTGCGTAACAAGGACAATAGGAATGTGTTAATCTGTCATCAAAATATAAAGAGCATACAAATAAAATAGAAAACCTAATAGAACTGAACAAATCCCTGAGTACGCAAATTTTATTTATAACAGAGACGAAAATTGACAACACCTATCCTGATGAAAAATTCAAAATAGAGGGTTACAGAATTTTTAGGGAAGATAGAAAGAAGGGTGGAGGAGGCATAATGGCCTATGTAACAGAGCAAGTAATATCTAAGAAATTGAAAACTCCAAAAAAATGCTATGAAAAGTTCGAAGTTCTTGCATGTAGCATAGAGCTACCTGGAGTCAAGTTAATTGTTCTTTGCCTTTAGAGACCACCAAAAGCTATTTGAAAGGAACAAATCCTCCAAGTCGAGAAAGAGATAAATGACATTTTAGGCTGGGCAGCGATGCAAGGAAATAAATTGGTAGTCCTAGAGGATTTGAATTTAAATAGGCTACAACCAGAGAGTACAGAGTAAAAATTACTTATTGGATTAGAAGAGGTACATAATCTGCAATGCATGATTGAAAGGTCAACCAGTCACTGAATACATGTATCAAACAGCATAAAAGGAAAATTATTACCTTCCGTAGTAAAATTATTACCATGAAGAACTCAAGAAAGATATTGAAGCCATGCCCTGGCAAGTGACGGGGATATTCGATTCAGTTGACGATAAATGCCATTTTTAGCATGAGTTGATGATAAATGCCACTTAGCATGGGCGCTCGACCGTGGCGGGGAGCGGTACGGCTATCGCAAGATAGTCGTATTAATTGCCTTTTTTGTCGCTGATAAAGACTACAAATCTAGCTCAAAGACCGTTTCACTTAGTTCTGAAGTACTGCTGAATGAAAAAAGGAAAGAAGATCTGTATAAATATCATCATATCAAGAAACATTTGTTGATTTAGGCTGCACGCGGAGCTCAAGGCTTTCTAAAACCGATGGGCATAAACAACACACTACAACAAATGAATAGAATCACTCGACCATGAGAATTGCAACATTCAATGTCAGAGGACTGATACAAAATCACAAGAAAACATCACTTGCAGATGATCTACAAAAATATAAAATAACCCTAGCCTTCATCCAAGAAACACACCTGAACCACGATGGTGTCATCAACATTAAAACTTCAGACAATTCCAAGACATACATTTTGTATTACGTCAGTTCGCCTGATAGTCATCACGGTTGCGGAGTTATGATCGACAGCAACACAGAATGGGATTTTACCAAAATAAATGATTGAGCATGTTCATTAACCACATACGTTTCCACGACAAGATCCAGGAAGCCTATGATATTGATATCTGCGTATGCACCAACACTAGATGTGTCAGAAAAAAACCCAGAAATCAGAGAAAACTTTTACAATGACCTGCAGTCATATATTTCAGATACCCCAAGTAGCTCACTGATCATAATAGGTGGCGACTTCAATGCAAAAACTGGCAGCTCACATAATGACCACCCAGAGACAATGGGAAAGTTTGGAAAGGGAATCACCAACACAAACGGAGAAAATCTCTTAGAGTTTGCAAGATCAAACAGACTGATACTATGTAATACACTTTTCTATCATAAAATGCATGCGTAACGTCCGTCGAGACACATTTGAGAAAAGACAGGCCTAAAGAAAAATTTACCTCAATAGAATTCCAAACACTATGTGAAAAACAACAAAAACTGAGAAGAGATACTAACTCCCTTAAGGCAACTGTAACAGCGTGTCCTAGGCAACAAGTACAAATCATCACAAACCACTTCACCAACGTTTTTAACAAACAAGATGAACCAGAGATACCGAGAGTCAAACCAGTCAAAATGAAAACTCCCTTCTCAGAAGAAGAGGTACAAAGAGCCATAAAATCAATGAAAAACAATAAGAGTGCGGGCATAGATGATGTTACAAGCGAACTGATAAAGTATGGACCACTGAATGTAATCTCGAAAAGAATTGCATATTTACTTAATCACGTCGCAGAACACGGCGACACACCAGAGGAAATTCATAAAGGGATACTCGTTCCCTTTTAAAAACCCGGAAAGCCAAAAGGATCCTGCGCAAATTTAAGAACTATCATCCTGCTATCAGTGATTAGGAAAATCCTCAGCATATACATGATCAGGAGAACAACTGAAAAACTCGAGACCATCATCCCACTATCCCAAGCTGCCTACCAAGGCGGCCGAAGCACAACTGAACACGTCTTTGCATTAAAAATGTTAATCGAAAAAGCAATCAACAGTCAAGATTACAACATATTTGTGACCCTGTTTGATATGTCCAAAGCTTTCGACACCATCAGAAGACCTCAACTTATTAAAGATCTAGGCAAAATATTAGACGACGATGAGCTACATATGTTTTACATATTACTGTATAAAATGCAATACACGGTACAAGTTGGAAATGCAAGAGGGGAATCATCCGAAACCAACATAGGAGCACACGAGACTGCGCAAGCGCTCCAGAATTTACTTTCACATTAGCAGTTGCACTCATGCTGCAAAATCCAGATGCAATCACATTACCAGACCGGCCCAGAGTAAATCACAACCAAGATAAAGAAAACTTCAGTATTGATCTTCAGTATGCTGACGATATTGGCAATATAACCACCGACAAGAAACACAAGGACACTATAAAACAAGAACTCCCTTTGAAAGTCAAACAAAGAAACCTAAATATCAATACTGAAAAAACTGAAGAATTTTGTGTTGGCACAGATGGCAACGATGAATGGAAGGCCATAAAATATCTGGGAAGTATTTTAGACACCCAAAAAGACATAAAACGAAGGAAAGGACTGTCCATTGATGCCTTCAACAAATATGAAAGAATTCTCTGTAACAGACAGACATCCATAAAACTAAAAATAAGAACGCTTAATACATTTATATATCCAATGCTGCTTTACAATTGCGAGATCTGGACCTTAACCAAGAAATTGGAAGAAAGTCTCGATATCTTTCAAAGAAAACTGCTACGTAGGATGCTAAACATCAAATTAATGGATAAAATAAGAAATGAAAAAAAAAAAAAGATCACATCAGACAACCATCACAACCGAAATAAAGAAACGGCGATTAAACTGGCTTGGGCACATGTAAAGGTTGCCAGAAAGAACACCAGCAAAATTAGCTTTCAGAGAACATTTGAAAAAAGTGAAGGGTAATCGGGGAAGACCAAAACAGACATGGATCAGACAAATGAATAAAGACCTGAAACCAATAAATAAAACAGTGGATGAACTAACTGAGAACGATTATGAGCGAAAGGAATGGAAGAAAAAAGTGGCAAGGCTAATGTCTTGAATTAAGACGGAAGAGCCAGTAAGAAGAAGAAGAAGAAGTTAGCCAAATCATTGATAAACACCTATCATTAAAAAGGATGAGAATAAGAGAGAAAGATAACCTTACATGACTCTGGAATGGAAAAAAGCAATCAAGAAAAAGAGAAGGTATGCAAAACAATATGGAAGGGAAATAAATGAAAAAATCAAAAACTTAGAAATGAATGGAGGAATAAAGCAACCCGAGAAAGACGGTTAGCTATAAATGTTGTGTAAGTTTGCTGTTACTCCGTATGCTTATGTAACTGCGCATATCTGTTTTATATCCAATTATTTACCAAAATGTGTTTACAGTTCTTTTATATTATGCCGTGGGAAATTTAGCGTGCATTATATTTACTTAAATTAAATCTTTTTGATTGTATTCCCAATACTAACTACGGTTTGTTTGTTTATTTTGATAACCATAGATACGTTCACTAATTGTAACATACGGGAGTGTTTAAACTATTTTAGTCAGATTGGTTGTCAGTTGTTTAAGTGTAGTAGTGATTTTAATTGATGAAATGTTATGTTATTTGAAATGAAGTTATTTCCTTTAAAGTTAGAATCTGCACCGCGGAACCAGTTTATATATTGTACATCGTGGTCCACCGAGCCAGATAAATTATGAAAGGTACAGCTAAGGAGATTTTGAAATAGTGAAAAACATTAGAAAGAAACGAACTGTTCGAGAAGCTCATCGCCAGTATGCTTTGACACTTCTTAAGCAAGTTGACGCGTTGCAAGATAAGTCAGAATTGAAACTTTTGCAGTATCAGTTGAGAGAAAAACGGAAGAGGATTTATATAGAACCAGTTTATATATTGTACAATAAAGGCATATTGGGAAAAATTATAAGAAGAGATGAAAAACAAACCAAGAGAATTCTTCAATGGATTTAGACAATTTATATATTCCAATACGAAGGCTTCTAATACTTAAAGACTTAAAGTGAACAAAGAAATTATAAGTGACCCGAAACCTAGTCTCCAAGCAATTCGTGACTTATTTTGCAGAGATGGGTCACATAGACGAAGTACAGCAGGAAGAAACAGAGTCTCTTGATGTGCATCCAAGTCATTGCAATAAAAGACAACTTTGATGTCAGTTGTGAATTGAAATTCTCTTTCCTGTCCCAAAAAAGTGTCGAAGAAGCTCTGTCGTCACTATACCGAATAAAAACCACTGAATGACAATGGAATAACGCATGAACTTCTTAAAATGAACGCTGAACAACTAGCTCCATCTCTAACATCAATATGTAACTCATGCATCACGCAAGGAAAGTGGCCCATCGAGTGGAAAAAAGGATAATGGGCACCAGTTCACAAGAAAGCAGATAAAGACGTCCATGAAAATTACAGACCAATAACAGTTCTCAATGCAGTTGACAAAGTTTTTGAGAAGGCGCTCAGTGAGCAAGCTACACATTGACCCTGGAAACCCGGGAAATTCGCCCTGGACAATAAACAGATAACAGCCATCCTCTCAACAGACATGAGCAAAGCCTTTGATTCCATGGTTCCAAATCTCCTACTGAAAAAGCTTGAATCTTATGCCCTGGCCGAAGATTTTCTGAGATTAATAACATCCTACTTTGAGCAAAGACGGAATAGGGTCAAACTAGGAAATATAAGAAGGAAACAACAAGAGGATGCCCACAAGGATCAACATGTTGTGGAATATCTTTCAAAATGACTTGGTCTTCAAAATAATGCACTCTCGGATAAGCATGTATGCCAACAATCATCAGATCTGTTATTCCGGAGAGAACGGTAATGAAGTTGAGATACGTTTGAATAAAGACATCAAGACGGCCTCACAATGGTACAAGGGCAATCATCTGAAAGCAAACAAAAACAAATACCAAACGATGGCAATTCAAAATAGCAAGAAAAGCAATATAAAGATAAAAGTGGTGGCTGATGAAAACAATGAAGCAGAGCAAACAAGATGTCTCAAGGTGCTTGGTGTTGAGGTTGACGATAAGCTAGCTTTTGGCACTCATATCAGCAATTTGTGCAAGAGAGTGAGTCAGAGAATAGATTTGTCTTATCTAGATTTTGTAATATAATACCTACCAATGCGAAACTAACAATCTACAAGTCAGCCATTCTCTCTCACTTAACATATTGCAGTACAGTCTGGCACTTCTGCAAAGTGGAAGATGAAAGAAAGATAGAGAGACTCCAAGAGAAAGCCCTTACAGTAAGATACTTTGGCCCATATTTGTGGAGCAAATTAAAGAGAGCCATCAAGAAGGTGCCAACAATAAACCAATTCAAAAGATGTATACGGAAGAATGGACATAGAAACTCTTTGATTGATTGATTGATTGATTGATTGATTGATTGATTGATTGATTGATTAATTGATTGATTGATTGATTGATTGATTGATTGATTGATTGATTGATTAATTGATTGATTGATTGATTGATTGATTGATTGATTGATTGATTGATTGATTGATTGATTGATTGATTAATTGATTGATTGATTGATTGATTGACTGATTGATTGATTGATTGATTGATTGATTGATTGATTGATTGATTGACCCAATTTCTGACAATTTTCACAAACCTGTTCGTTTCTACTTTGTTTTTGAACGGCTCCGGCAGTTTGTGCCATCGCAGCGATAACTGATGTTGTCTCTTTCAGAAACGGGTGACATCTTATTTTTGATTCTATGAGTTCAAAATTTCCTTCTGGTGTGGCAGATCCAGTGAGCTGAAGTATTTTGGCTTGCTCTCGTATTTCGCTATCCAAGTTCGACATGATATGATTAACAGCTAGTTGATTAATTGCACGTTCTTCCGTTACTTCATATACCTCGCTTGTAACTCTTCTCTGCTCGGTTGTGTATGTATTAATTTTCATGCCATTTGTGAATTATAGACATCTGAGTTTTGACTGAAGGGTGCGTAAATAATCAGAGCCACAAAAAGTTTCTCTTAATTTTGCTTTAGCTTATCGTATTTAATTTTTCCATCTGACTTCACGATCTCATTAGTTACTTCCTGAAATGCTTTCCCTTTGCACGCGCATAACATTAAATAATGCCATTTTTTCAAAACGTGTCCAATCGCAGTTAGTTGGGCCTCTAATTCCACTATCCATATTCGGAAGGACTGACGGTTATCTCCTCTAAATTTTGCAATTTTTGGTTACCCAGGCATCTCGATATTCTATAATAATAATAATAATAATGATAATAATAATACAAATATTTCAACAGGATAAAAACTTCAACAAAAATATTGCTGATTTCAATGCCTTTCCTGCTTAAAAGAAAACAAAAGAAATGTTAAATACCTAATTTACAATTTTATAACTATGAATAAATATTACGTTAAAAGTCCTTGATTATTATTAAAAAGCCTAGTTTATCAAAACTATTCCATTTTTAAAATCAAATCCAGTTTTTCTTTAAAATCCGTTTAATTTTCGGCATTTCTCACGTCTATAGGCAAATCATTGTATAACTTGTAACGTCTATAGCCCCCATGTAATAAAATCCTTTTCGCGCATATTCAGTTTTGATACATAGCAAAGTGGCTAAGCTTTTGTTGTTTCTTGTCGTCTTGATGTGTTCATATGTTGTGAAGTGACTCTGCGAGGCATCACATATATCATTGTTCAAAATGTTATGCACCAGGACCATAGAGCTCGTTTTATATTTGTTTTTTCAGGTGATAGGACACTGCATTCCTTTGAGCTCATGCCAATTATTCCTATAGCACGCTGATAAAGAGCAGCTAATTTTTTCGACTGACCAGTAGTTGGTTTCAGGTTGAAATTCCACAATATGTAACAGCAGTTATAATCATAGAAAAACACTTCGACAAAAGGTCTGCCATATCTTTGACAACCGTTATGGGTATCTTGTTTGGACAGGTAAACGACTGCAGGACCGCGCTCGATCAATAATTGAAAGCGCCAAATTAAAGGAAAACTGGACATGTAACTGGTTGAGCGTTGAAAATCTCATTCGATTTGATCGATCGGTCATGACGTATGAGATTATGAAGAAATTAAGCCCAGAAAGCCTTTGGGGTAGGTTTCAGCAAAGATCTTCGCAATCAGATGCAACAAGGTTCTGTAGGGATCTGAATAATCCTAGAACAAATACAGAGCATGTGAAATCTTGTGTCTCGCAATGGTACAGAAGAACTCAGTCATTGATGAAGCAATCGTTTTATTGTCCTTAGTCGACTCACCGTCAACATTAAAGGATGTGATAAAAGTGGTCTTGCTGCTTTTGTTTATGACTTGGTTAATAATCTTCCAGGATCATATAAGGTCCCCATGACATGCAGAAATTTTCTTAGAGAAATATTCTCTTTTTAGCTAGAGATCTAACTTATTTACGCGATTGCGAATTTGCTTATAACAATCCATCAAAAGGGTGGATTTACTTTTTACTGCCTCGATTTTCAATTTATCCCTCGTCCTAGCAATTTGCACAAATTCGCTGTTCAGCCAAGGTGCATTTTTTTCATTTCAAAAATCTTTACACACGAATTCCCTATCAGCTATAATACAAATAAAATAAACTACTTCTATTACAATTACTTCTTTAATATATATAAAATAAAGGTGTTGCTGTTCTACCTAGGGATCGTGTCTTGTTTAGGGAATTTATTAACTTAGCAGGAATCCTTTCAAGTTTCTTTTAAACATGGAAATTGTGGGGCTCATTCTGAAGTTTCTTGGAATCTCATTCCATGTTTTGGCCCCAGAATGAAAGAAACTTCCCTTTGAGAATTCCAAATTTTGCCACATGACCCACACAATAGCAGTTGTTGCAAATAGGTTGCCCATCGGTGGTACGTTAATTACGCCACCACCTTGTTGAAGCCTGTCCATAGGTTGAGGATTGCCAGATGCAGAGCAATGATCAATTGCAGCAATGAGCTCTATTTTCAGATTCTGTCGTTCACTTTGGAAAGAACTTTGATTTGTAACATGATTACAATATTTGCCACTACCCAAGGTGATACCATAATCAATTTGATCTAAAGCGTTTAAATAGCCCGTTCTCTTTGTGCTAGCCATCGAAAGCAATACATTTACTTGGCCCTCAAGTTCTTTAATAAGCTTGTCTTGCAAAATGGCTTGCGGGACGGTTGGGCTGAAAGACTTTGAACCAGCGTCACGGAGGCGTGCAAGGATTTCTGCCTCTGTGAAAGTGTTGGGTTGATTCAATAAAATATGTTTCTGTGCTTCAATCGTTTATGAAAATGTTCATAAATTCAGACAAGCTTAGACTCAATCGCTGACACCTGTTTATGATGTATTCAGTGTATGTTACTAGAAGCTCATGTTCGAGCTGTCTTCGGGCATAAAGTTCTTTCAGTATAGAAACTGGATGTTTTGGGAACCAAATCTTGCAATTAGAGCTCCAATTAAGCTATCGAAACCATGCCAAAGTTGGGCCATTAAGCAGCAATGAAAGGGCACTCATTTTTTTGCATTGCCCCAACCATCGAACCTAGCCGGTCGATTAAACATAATATCCTGTTCATTCACGTCTTCATTTTGGGTTCAGCTGAAAGCCTGTTGTTTAAAAAGTCCTATCTAGGCGTTTCCCTCCAGGGCTGCCTGCATAGCAATACTTTTCGAAAGTCAACTCAATCTTTAAACAATACAAGATAAACCAATGCGATAAATACTTTAAAAACTGCCAGAGAAACCATCAATTAAAACAACATATGTAGAGCATCAAATCCGAGCAGAGGCAGCGACAAATATCATAACGGCCAGTGAAAAATGAAATAAAACTTATATTAGACACCAATATGTAAAAGGCAACTTTATCGGCTCTTTTCACAGCATACCAATACGTATTCTCGACCTTTCACGTCGTGGTCACCAGCATGTATTACTACACTTCAACTACAGTGCAACTTAATATATAAAAAATAACTCACTTTACTTTGCTTTTTTCAACTTGACTTTTGGCAGAGACGCGGTTCGAGGGGATTTCGGAAGGAAACATGTGTGCAGGTGTTGATGTCTTTAGGAACATGTTTTCGATGAGTGGAGGCCATGGTAAAACTGGATTCAGAGGTTGCACTGTGGGTTGAAAACAATCAGCATAGTTTGTTGGGTTAGGGTCGGGTGATGAAATGTCCTGGAAAGCAAAGGGATGTGCCCAAAAATAGTTTAGATGCTGTTCAATCGAGATCTGGCTCGATCATGTTGCAGATGCTTAAGAGGACGAGTGGAAGAATTTTACTTTATTTCAAAGGGCCTTGTATTTCAAAGGGCCCGATCAAGCCGTTAGAACAGGGATGATAGGCAGTTGTGCAAACTCGTTTTATTCCAAGCAACGACGTCAGCAGAGCGAAAAGTGATGACTGAAACTGGGTACTTCGATCGTTAGTGACGGTGGATGGTACATAAAAACAAAAAACCTAATTTGTGACAAAGGTACGAGAGACGGCTTCAGCTGTAATGTCAGAAAGAAGAATTGTTTGCGGCCAACGAGTGAAACAGTGGATGATGGTTAATAATGTTCGATGATGGCTAGATATCTGTAACCTTTCGAGGGTAAGAGCAGTGAACGATGTCAGTATGCAGATGTTCACAGCGAGTGTCTGTAAATAGGTTGCCCCAGTCGAGTGGTTGTATGACGATTAATTTTGCTCTTTGACACCCTGCTACGCCAATCGTTTGCAAATGAGGTGCTGTGTAGCGCAAGTACCTGGATTGGATAGAGAGAAGAAGCTTTCAAAGACCGGTTGACAGTAGGCTGATGGAACGTACGGTCTTTCTTTTATTACCATAAATGAGTAACTAAAGTACCTATGAAATGAAATTTCACATATAGTTTTTTTGTGAAAGCAAATTACTCAAAAATTTGCACGGGAAAGTTTGTTTTGGGGGTTTTAAAAACAATGAGTGCGATTGACGAATCATATCAATAAATGACATCACAAGGTTTGCAGTTGGTTCCGTCTTCACAATCAACACATCATACCTCTTAGTCTTAGTCACAATCAACACATCATACCTCTTAGGGCTGTTAGTCAGAAAATTGCGGAAATTGTGATACCAGGATGATATTTTGTAAAATTAGGTAATTTAATCCGCTGAAAAAGATAGGATATGGATCTCAACTGAAAATACTCTCCCCCCCCCCCTCCCTTAAGCTATTTTAGCCAAGTCTCTAGCGGCGTCATTACAATATATCTTCTGAAAGTTGGTACAATATCACTGAAATAAGCAAACTTTGCTTATAAAAGGTGGCTTTACATAAGAAAGCAGAAAGTTATATTGCCATACTACACTGCATTTTTTTTTAATTTCGGTTTCTTTTATATGCAAAACAAATCATTGTCAGGAAATAGATAGTTATCCTCTGAAACAATCCCAATACTCTCATCTGAAACAACATCACTAACAGAAAAAAATGTTAAGACAACAGCGACTTCTAATTTCTTATTATGGGTATGTAAGTCCACTAGCAATTACCAAAACATGGATTATTTGGAGTTCCCCAAAGATAACCAGAAAGCTTGTTTCATTTTAGCCTTGCAACATGAGCGCTGTCTGCCTTATTATCATCAGGGACTGTAAGCGTAGGCCTAGTTTGTGCATGTCTTACTCATCTCCTCGTTGACATTGGAGTAAATGTTAGCAAACATAGTCAACAACAGAACGACTATAGGAATGATATTATGTAGCAATTATTGCCGTGGTTCCTATCTTGTTTCTCGCATCTTTTCATTGTTGTTGCTACTTCGAATCTGTTTTAACGTGCAGAGAACACAGAGCCAGTGAAATAGACAATGTTTTGCTGTATATTTCTGATCTGAACTGAACTAACTGACTTACATACAAATCAACATCAGGGGCGTCGCGACCGGGTAGGTGTTGGGATTTGTCACAACCCCCCCCCCAATAGTATTTAAATAGAAAATTTTAGCTAAAATCTGCTTGGTGGAAGAAACGCTTTAGGACTTTCAAAAACCTTTATGTCATAAAATCAATAAAGAATCAAGCAAAGGTAGTTGCTCCGTTGGTTAAATATGATATTCCTTGTAGAAAATTATTCTGCCACAGGATCGCAATTCGGGGTCGGAGACAGAGAGGTGACAAATATATGGCACTCCCTCTCCAACGCTGACAAGTTATAATTACAAAAGGTTCAAAATTAAGGATCCATAGATTCAAATTCGAGAAAAGAGGACTGTATGTAAGTTAAACTAAATAGATTGATAATACTCCAACTCGTAAATATCAAGAAAACAAGAAACCATCAGTTAAATGGAAAATTGTTAAAGAACCAAACCCAATCAGAATAAAATCGAAACAATGTGACCTGAATATGTATATAATACGGTTCAAGGGTTCTTAGGTTCGTCTTTGTCTTTATGCTCGTCAGAATAGTATGTTCCTTTTTCTTTTTCAACGTCCGTGCGTCCTTCTTTCCAGATCCAGAGTCAATCGAACAACACTAAAAAATCACCCATCAAAACTCGTCAATAAGACCACGTGACAACAACAACAAAATCAAAGAAGATCGGGAGGCAACAACCACTTTTTCCCACATTCCTTGATATGAATTAAGGTAGACAAACTAAAGATTTGAAGACTTGAAGATTGCTTGTTGGCAATAAATCTAAAAATCCAAGCCTTCTTTAAGTAAAATTGTGTCTTTGCTTCGCAGTAGAATCTCCTAAAGTTTCTCAATAGAAGCGTCAACTGCAAATCATTATGAGTTCCAAATTTTTTTAACATTCAAAAGGCATGCTAAGATGAAAAGAGGGATCTTAATTGACAATTATTTTTGCAAAAAATAACAATTTTCAATAAGATTAGGAGGATTGCTTTAGTGAAAATTACTTAAAAGAGTGCATTTTCATGGGAAATAGAAGCATCAAAACTCGAAAATTTCCTCCTCCTTCGGTCGGCAGCAACCATGGAGCCGCCTCAGGTAGTAACTATATTCATTACCTGTGCCGATATAGAGATTTGACAAAACTATTAGGAAAGTCCGTTATTATCACGTGAAAATGAGAGTTGCGAATTATATACATAGTTGGATTGACAAAATGTATTGCAGAGGTTTGTGACAGCAGCTAAAGAATTTCAGGAAATAATTTCTTAATGAGATAAATTTGTAGATAAAATTGTTGATGAAATTTTTATGTTGATAAAATTTCTAACATCTTCCTGGTCAATGCAGTTCTTTATTATTTGGTTTAATCGACCACTTCATAAAATTTCGTCGGGAAACCATTCAGTTCACCGTAATTTGACACAAAGTCTGCAAAGCAATTTGGAGCTGTTTGCTTTTTTCTTAGCAGCGGTCACTTTGTCGAGACCATTTTCAACAAGTGCATGTGCATTTCTTTTACCTGATGCTTTAACTCTTCATCCGAGCGAACTTAATGCAGACAATCATTATGTTTATCTGTTATGACCGGGCAGAAACGGACAACAGAAATAGAAATATCTCTAGTGCATATTCCAATTCTCTAATCACCAAACAATCATGGTTTCCCAATTTATTGATAAACATGACATGTCATCACATGACGAGCACAAGCAATAGGTCATTAATTAGCATTGCCTAATGAAACCATTAGAAAACTCATGATTCTACAGATGTGCCTTTGAACATGACATCAAATGCGCACTGTCAGTTCCCTACGTTAAAAACATATCAATGCTGAAGAGAACTTTTTCTCCTGTCAGGGTTGAGCTCTGGAAAAACTTGGAGCGTTTTTCAAGCAGCTGTGCCAATTTCTGCATAGCTTCAAGAAAAAACACTTCTGAATTGTGTTTTTGCTAGCAACCCTCGTGTCTTTGATTCGGCAACAGTTTTCATCTTTTAAGTGTGTACCGATTTGCCCCGATACACAAACTCACAATCCCCTCACAATGTTCAAAATCCTGATAAAACAACTTATTTTCAACTCTCTTCTTCGACGATTTTTACCCACACGGTTTCTACCCCAAACAAGGCGAAATCAAAATGTTCAACAAATTAACTTGTATACACCCCCCTAAAAGTTTATTGAAAAACTAAATTTTTATTAATCAATTCTAAAATAAGTCATCTTCTAAAATAAGTTTCGTCTTTATTTTTGCATCTTCAGCTGCTTCTCTTCATCTTCTTGAAGGCTTTGTCTGCTCTGTATTCCCGACAGGAGTCCATTCAACCAGTTAACTTTTGATCTCTAATGGGTACAGAAATTGTAAAGGGCTTTCCAAATGATTTCCTTTGTGTAACACAATTGCTCCACGAATGATTCCATCTTTACCAGTTACGTGCTTGAGAACTCTACCCTTCATCCACAAACCTCTGTTTTTCTCTTCTCCCTCTATGAGAACCACTTCTCCAATTTCTGGAACCACTGTCCCTTATCTGTTAATCCTGTGGTTATCCATCAGGCTTTTTACGTATTCTTGTGACCATCTTCTCCAGACATGCGCTTTAGTATTTTCTAGACGTCGTTAAAACTTTGTTGCACATAAAATTTTCAAGGTGCTCAAAGGAGAGGTAAGAACGACCCAGGCTTTTGTAGAGAACACACTTAATGTCCTTGATGAGTCTCTCATAAAATGCGCCCCATCATAGTTACTTACTCAAAATTAATTTCAACTTCATGTCTTGTTTCGCGAGAAAGTCATGTAATTCTTCACTTTTTCGTAATCTCTTTATCCAATTTACCGTAGTTTTAAATGTTTTTCCATTGTCTAATATAATAATCCTTGGTCTAGTTCTTCTTACAATGAAGACATTCAACTTTCTTTGGAACTCGACTGCTGACTGTGATTTCACTACCTCTAAATGCACTGCTCTTATAGTAGCACAAGTAAAAATGGTGATATATGCCTTTCCTTCTTCCCTTTTCCAACCTTGTAAGTTATGGATCCCGCAAAGTCAATCCCTGTGTACTCAAAGGGTCTGCTGTCCTCTGTACAGAACTTTCGCAAGGGTGCAGTGATGTTTGGATGAAATGGCTTTGTAGCGAATACCTTGCAAACATTACACTGGCGTATGTCGCTTCACAAGTGCTCTCAAATGCAGTATGTGCCAATTCCCTCTAATTTCGGACATGCTGCTTACTAAACCCAAATGTTTGATTTTCTCGTGCTCGTATTGAATTAGTTTTTGCGTAAATGTATTATTCTCCAGATAAATTGGCTCATAGTTTTGCAGTCACCCAATGCATCTAGGAATTTCTGTCTTTGGATCTTTCTCTAGCTTCCATCAAGGTCTTTCAAAACTCTCACCTATCTCTTTCTGTGCTCTGAGAATCCAAATGTCTCTGGCTCTCCTAATTTCCTCTGCAGTCAAAGGTCCTGGTACTTTTTGTTTCTTTTTCATCTTTGACTGGCAGTTCTCTTTAAACCTCAGTGCCCAGTAAGGCTTCCTCCCTAACAGCAGATCCCACTCATCCCTATTAATCTCTGTTTGCTCTTTAGAGTAAGCTACTATTTCTTTAAAGGGTCTTGCCTAATCATTCAGTTTCTTACAGCTCCTGAACTCTGGTTGTCTTTGCCAATGTTCTTCATTAATTAAACATTCTGGTCCCTCAAACCAACGATCTTTCTCTGTTTTCTATATGGAAGCTCCTCTACTTCCAAGAACTGCAATGTTCATGTCCGTTGTACAATGCTTCCATGCAATCTTATTTTCCTCTGTTGCCTCTGAGATCTTTCGAACTCTATTTGCTACAAACGTTTTCCAAGCTTTTCTTGGATTATGTATCCATTAAAGCGCAACCATACTGCCCATCCAAATTGTATCAGACAGAATAGGCAGATCTTGCAACGCCTTACACAGATTATTTACCATGCTTGCAGCCATGACTCCACTTATCAACTCTAATCAGGCAATAGAAGTGTTTTTCTTTGCTATTCTTGACCTTGATGTAAGCAGGCCCATCACTTTGCTAGTTTCATGTTCAATCACTGCTATTGTGGCTGTGGAACAAGCAATTTGACTTGCATCTGCAAACTGATGTATGTGTACACCTTTCACTGATCTCTCTGACTTAATCAGACTTCTAGGTACTTTGACATTCTTAAGCTGTGATGTCCACTTCAGCCATTCCTTTGTTAGTTCTGGGGATAATTCTTGGTTCCACTGATTGCTTTCTTCACATGCCTCTCTATAAATCCTTTTACCTTCAACTAACGTGGGTGATATCAAACCCAGAGAATCGTAAATACTTCCCAGCTTGTTCAAAATTCCTTTCTTTGTAGTCTTTTGACTCTCTTCTGAATTTGCATTTAGGACTTGTACTTTTATTGTATCTGTTTTCTTGTCCAGAGGGAGTCCCAAAATTTTGCTAGGGTTTTACATCCCTTCACTTTCCAAATCTGGAATATTAGATTCCCATTTGTGAAAATGAAATATTTCTTTTTCTAAAATGTCTGTTCTCTCTCTTTTAAATGTCTCTAGGTCATCTCTGTTACTTCCCAATGTCATAAGATTATCCATTTAAGTGTTTCTGCTCAAATCCTGAACTGTTTCTGTGTGGCTGGTTTTAAACTTGTCAAAGTGATAATTTAATGTGGCTCCTAGTATGAAGGGACTTGCCTCTGCACCCAAAAGAACCCTTGCAAATCTCAGGTGCTCTTCTTTCCCATTAATATTAAAGAGAAATCGAAATGCGTCTCTGTCTTCTTGAGTGATTCCTACCGGTCAGAAAGCCTTCTTTTAGTCACCTATCAGCATATTTACACCCATCCTTGTTCTGACTAAAATGTCCCATAAATGAGGTTGTAATGCTAGTCCCGTATATATGCACTCGTTTAGGCTGTTGATAAAGGGCTTGGTCTTGCACTGGCATTGAATACCATCCTCACTTTTGCTGCACTTGCTTCCTCTCTGACCACTGGTTTGTAAGGCAAATAGAATTTTCTCTCTCCTGTTTGTTTATCTGGTACCCTTTCCACAATCCCTTTTTTTAACTGCTCCTCTACTATGTTTCGCTATGCTTCTCTCAATTCTGGGTTTCTTGATAGCTTTCTCTCTACATTTCTGAGTCTTGATCTGCCTTGTGCTTCATTACTTTCCTTTATCTCTTGTCCCGGTACCCAAGGAACTTTCACTTCATATCTTTCATTGATATCTTGGGTAATACTCTCATTGAATTCATAATGAATGTCTGAAACATCATTTTCACCTCTGTCTCCATTGCCTAAAACATGTAAGCTGTAAAGCCTTTCAACATCCTTTTCTGTTTCTTTCAGATACATGCAGCTGCTATTAACTTTTTCTCCGCCATGAATAATGTATCCAAATGTTGTTCCTTCTACAATTGGCTCCCCTTGCTGTCCCTTGAAAACCTCCTCTGTTCTGATTCTACAAAATGTGTTATCTCCTAAGATAAGGTGAATTGCATATCTGTCACCAGGTTGTGTATAGAATTGTTTGTCTCTTGTGTGGTTATACATCTTTTTCAACTCTCTCATGTTTGATCTATCAACTGTGGTAAAGTCTGACATCTTGATCCCTGTTACCTCAATTCTTTCTCTTGATTTTCTATCTAGTGAATCTATGGCAATCTCATAGATAGGCAATGATTGCTTTCTTGTTCCATTTACAGTAACAAGATGCCTTGTTTCATGCCTGACTGGCTTGAGATTCAACTTGTTAACTGAATCTTTTGAAATGAAATCTCTGCCAGCTCCTGAATCCAAATGTGCCCAGAATGTTTGTCTTTGAATCTTTGTTGGAACAATAGATGGTAACCTCTTCTCATCTAACTTATGATCTGTTCTCCTTTGTCACAGAGGCTTGTATGGTGCTCGATTTACAATTCAAGCATTCTCTACTGTTACATTTGCTTTCCCTATGTCCTAATTTTCCACAATTAAATCACAACCTCCTTTCTTTGCAGAAAATGCTGCTCGGCTCTTTCCTGAATGTGCCTGTAGTTGATTTTGTTTCTCCATTTGAAAACCAGTTCCTTTCTCTTCTTGACCTATCTATGCTGCTTTCTGCTGATTCTTCTAGCTTGTGTCTTTTCAGCCATTGAGAAGGTCCCACTTCTCCCAGTCATCATCAGCTGTCATCATGAGCCCTCCGATGCTGGTTTCGCTTTCTAGTGTTTGTAGGGCATTATAACATTTGCTAAGCTTTTCATAAAAACTTGCAATTTTCTCATATTTTGTCCCTCTCACCGTAGGTAAATTGATTATTTCACTGACATGTGCACTCACCACTGTCTGTGTTTTTCCATACTGTCTAATTAATTCATCCCAAGCTGTTTTGTATCCTATTGTACTGGCTTTTAGGTTGAAATCTTCTCTTTTCACTTCGGAACACATCATATCTAATAAATACCCAAACTTTACTTCATCTGCCACCTCTTTTTTGTGTACCTGACTAATAAACATGTTCTCAAATCTCACCCAATCAATTGCAGTCCCATTAAAGGGTGTAATTTTCAATTTTGGAAGCTTTGCCTGATCAATCTGTTGGTGTTTGTCTGCCTCTAGCTTTTTCACTACTAGTTCGCATTCTGCTTTTAATTTGTCTTCCCACATTTCCCTTTCTAACTGGTATTTTTGTTTTCTAGCTTCCTCTTCAAACTTAGTTTGCATTTTGTGAACTTCATTCATCCTTTTTTGTTCTGTTTGCTCTGTTCTTCCTTGTACATCTCTCTTTCATTTTCTTTTCTAACTTCTTCTTGCTGCTCTTTTTAAACCTTTTGTTAGTGCGAATAGCCCTTGGTCGTTGTAGTTTAAGCTATTTTTATCTAGCCTCGTTTTTACATTGCATTGTTTTCTTTACGCCTCTTAGTATACGTTTCATTAGCCCATATTTGGTATTTCCGTTTTTGCGTGTTCTTGCTTTTCCTCGTTTACTTCCGGTAGCTATAAAGGATTTGCACCCCACGTTTTGGGTGGTTATTTACTCGCCTTGCATTGCGCTGTGTTGGGGGCAGTTTTTCTATCGTTTACATGCAATTTTTGGCCTGGTAGTTTCTACATGCTGTGTTTGGCCGTCGTGCAAAATTTTTATGGCTACGAGGACTAATAGATTGTAAGTTGTATGTATTATTATGTAGTTATCTTTCACTTTATTTATAAGTAGCTCATACTTAACATTTTGTAGTCTAGTTTGGTTTCTACGTAGTTCTATCTTCTGCTAACATTAATTAACCTTTTATAATTATTCCTTTTTTTCATTATATTGTAATATTAAGCTTCTTGTCGTATTCTCAACTTCATTTATGTTAATTGCTAACATTTTTCTTTAGCGAACCACGTTTAACACATCACCTCAGATCCTGTGTTGTTTCTTGCTGTGTTATCTGCTGGGGATTTAGGTGTGGTGCGTTCGATATACCAAAGTAGTCAGAATTACAAATTGTGGACTACACCTTTGTTAGTCTTTCTTTCTCATTAATCCATGGCATAAAGCTCTCTTTGATGGTTTTCTTCTATTGCCTCACACCCCTGCTACTTTCACCATTACTTATTTTGGCTTCCTGTACTTGTAAAATTAGAGCTAGTAGCTAGGTATAGATGTCTTGCATTCTCTGGTTTGCCATTTTAATTTCTAGCATATCATTCTCTTCAATAAGATCATTTACTTGCTCACCATAAAATTTCATCTTTGTCATTTCCTATTTTATTTCCTTTTCCCATTATTGGGTACCTCTACTCCTTTCTCGGGCCCTCAACCTGCTCCGGAACACCTAACTTAGCCTTAAACACCCCGCTTGGTAGGTTAACTCTTTACCCTCAGGTCAGAATTTATGAATTTACATATAAAATTGGCCTGAACTTCAAAGAAAACTTAAAAGTTTTAGTGTTGGTAAATGCTCACGAATGTAGAAATAAATTCTCACCAAAAGGACCGCCTTTCACCACCTGGTAGTCCTGGCAGGGTCGCCACTAAGTACCGATTTGTCTCCATACACAAACTCACAATCTTCTCACAATGTTCACAATCCTGATTTTTACCCACACGGTTTCTTACCCCAAACGAGGCTAAATCAAAACGTTCAACAAATTATCTTGTATAAGTGAACGCTAGACTTTATGAAGCTCAATGCGAATTCAGAAGTAACAATTGCTGCTGGTTCTCTGGTGATCCACCAAGATCCAGCAATGAAAAGAATACAGTATGACTCAATTCTGAACTAAATTGTCAAAGAAAAATCCTTGATATAAAAATTTGTTTTTGCGCTTCAAACATGTCATAGGTTGGTTTCATAGACAAGAGCCATAAGACACTTCAAAGGATTAAAGAAGAATATAACAAGCCCCCGAAACTTCACATTATCTGTTCAAAATTGTCACAGCTTATTCTACAGTAATTTCCTTCATTTGCATAATTGCTGATGAATCCATAATGAAGGCACCCAATGATAATCTTTGTTCATAACATCAATATTGTTTTATTCTGTTCGCATTAATACAGTGAAATTTCTTTCAAAAAAGCCAAACTCTTACTTTTCCGTATTTCTCCGTGGGAAAATTTCTTGGAGTTGCAGGGTAAAGTTAAATTTCAAGCAGGGGTGAAACTTCATTTCAAAATTTCTTGCAGTTGCAGGGTAAATTTTAAGCAGGAGCGAAACTTCACTATTTTCATTAGGGGAATATGAAGCTTCGATGCCCGACGAAAGGGCGTGTCGTGCTTGATGGAAGGGCGTGTCATGCCTGAACATCATTTTTTGGGGCACACCGCCTCAAGGGTTGAAATCATCGGGGACCACGAGAGAGGGTCACTAAGTATGTTAGGCCTTCAGACTCAGGCTGTTTTTCAAAGCCAAAAAAAATGCCTCTATTTTTTCAGGTGTTGACTATAGACATTTGTTTCCGAAAAAACAAGCATTTGTAAGACCGTCTTTTCTATAAAAAAATGTCTTCACTTTCTAAATCTCTTAGCTATAAAGAGAGCAATTTAAAAAAAGAGATTAAAGGAGAGACTCAATTTGATTACAGTGGAACAACGAAACACAGCTTGGAAATTTTGGTATTTAGAAACAGACTACAATGTTTTAACGATGACAGTAGTCCCATAAAAGAGCACCAGTTTTATTCTTTGGATTTCATTACTTTTTTTTCTTTTCAAAAAAATTTAAATTTTTTTTTCTTTCCAAAAAATTTTAAATTTTTTTTTCTTTTCAAAAATTTTTTTTTAAGTTTTCGAATTAAATAAAAATGGATCAGAAATGAAATGGAAATAAAAAATTAGAATTAAAAGCGAAGATAATGAAAACAAGATTGAAAACAAGATTGAAAACAAGAAAATACCGTGTGGCACTAATGGGCCACCATACACTACTGTTGTCCGCCTAAAGATTTTTTTCCTCCATAATTGTAATAAGTTTTATTTAGATAACTCAAGCAATGCCATGAAAGGTCGGAAAGTAATTTGGAAAATTTTTTTGGTTCATTATAAAATTGATAAAAATTGAAATAAAGTGAGCCGGCTATGGTCATAATTTCGCTACTCACAATGTTATCATATGCCCCACCCAAGTTAGTTTGCAAGAAAAGCTTATTCAAAAATAAACATGATAATTAGAAAACTTTTACTATAAAACAGGTAAGTGCGTTACGGTAAACCATTGTGCATCACTTTAGGGAACGAATACCCCCTTGAGGAAGATACCGTTGTGCTTGACTGCCATCCTGGAAAATTTATAATAAGTATTACTTATTAAAAATGCAGCGTAAAGATATCGAGCCATCATCTTATTAAAGAGCACCTTTTTCCGACTGATTTTCCCCGTACATTTCCCTCTCCGCCTGGTTTTGACACCGAAAACACCAAAACATTTTTTCGACGTGATGATCTACCTTCAGTTCGCAAACCAAAACAAGACAAAGAACTAAGCAAGAATGAAAAAAGCATGGTGAGTAATATGATTCCTATTGTTTTTATAACTGCCTAACAACTTTCTATTGTGTAACAGCTGAGATACGTTATTGGTAATGACTCGACAACACCGAGGGCACTTATTTTATGAAAAAAAGGACTCCTTGTCTCTCTGTGTGGGGTCCATATCACCGTTTTTAATACATAAAAACAACCCAAATATTCAATTTTGCATTTATTTTTTTAAACCATTTAAACAAATGTAAACTACTTCAATATTTTATACAAACGCGAAGAAGGTTTTGGAAACTCAAGAAATATTTAACAAGCAGGGAAATGATATTCTATGGGATAAAGATGCAAAATGCATGACAATAAACAGAAGTCATCAAGTAACAAAACATGATATAAGAAATTTCAATTAAATCACGGACTCAAACTTTAAAAAATCTTGGTCAAAGACCAAAACATTAATATTGGACCATGTTTGTTGTTAAATGTAAATATTGAAATTTGTGTTCCTCGTTCTTCACAGGCAAGCAGCGTAAACGGAAGCTCTGCACAGATGGAGTTGTTTTGGCTTCAACAAGGTTTTGAATCTCTCAGAAGTTCTGGAATTGAAGTATCTACGTTTGTCTCTGACAGACACCAAGTCTGTATGCCATTGCACAGAGATACCTATTGAACAAAAACATTGTATGACTTGATATAATGATTAATTTGAGATTCTCTTACATTCTTTAGAATCGGCAGGATCATAACATTACATATATATATTATATGTATATGGTATACTCATTTCTGCCAGATTTTATGAAAATAAAATATTGAATTTGCTAATTCCAAAAATTGAAGGTGCCAAACAGAATTTGTATTTCTAGACAGATTAACTTCTTCTTCATTCGCCCATACAACGCAATAGGCTAGGCCGCTATGATCAGGGAATGGTGGCCTAAAAACAGCAGAGATGTACAGGGAATACTGAATTTATAACACTAAAAAACACAATGAAAACTTATTTCACTCACCATTGACTCAAAGTAAAAATTCCTCGCAATCGATCAGGCAGTACGGATTGTTGTGTTCCATCTTCGTCCTCTGCCCGGTCATGAAAGCTTCGAGCCATGCCAGCTTCGCCTGGTTCCGCGTCTGAACTATCCGTAGAAAAATGACGCCCCCGAGCTTGAATATTTGCCGTGAGACATGTTCACAAACTTGCAAGTAAAACTCCGCCGTATAATTTCTTGTTAGTTAGCAATCTAAATTTTCACCAACACAACTACTTTACGTCACTTCCTGTCAAACTCGCCCCAATCCCTTGTGACAGAATTTAATGCAAAAATCGACCTTGAAACAGCTGTAATTACGGAAGTGTTTGTTTTTCGAAAATTTCATGGTGATTTTCGTGATCAGCATACTCGATTACGTCTTAGGGGCGAAAAAAATTTTTCGTGTCATATGCACTTTAAACCACTTCTCTAGATGGTGCTCTTGGGCAAACATGCATATTCGGGTTGACAAGTGCTCAACATTTGGAATTAAAAAATCATCTACTTCATCTGTTCAGTTTCTACCAAAACTTATTGTCAATAAAAACATAGTTCCTACTGTTGAAAAAGACAAATTTTTTGAATATCTTGGTAAATACTTCAACTTTCCTATGGATAATAGTTATCATATGTCAGAACTATTGGAAATTGTCAACTCGTTAATGTCCAGTATCGACAAATTGCCGTGTCATCCAAAGAACAAAATTCTGTTATACCACCGATATGTGCTATCCAAAATTTCCTGGAACCTGACCATCGCTGATTTAAGCAAGACATGGGTGACAGAGAATCTAGACAATGTTGTTTCAAGCTTTGCTAGACAATGGCTCGAGCTGCCAATAAGTGCTTCACTAAGTAGCCTCGTCATTCCCAAATCGAAGTTTGGCATCAATCTCATTCTTCCATCTACCAAGTTCTTACAATGCCAAACAGTTATCTGCAACTCTTTAAGACTGTCCCCAAACCAAGAGATTCGCTCTTTATGGAAAGACTCTAGCACTGGTACAAACATACAATATGACGTTTATCGCAACACCAAACAAGTTCTCAAATCCATCCAAAGTGAACACGAAAACCGCATTGAAAACGTTCTTACATCTCAAGGATTTATTATCTCGTGCATCTTAAAATTTGCTTCTAAGGGAACTAATCAACTTTGTTCTAGTTTCCAGCAAAAGTTACCTAAAAACATTTACCATCAAATACCTAAACAACACTCTTGCCACTAGGAAAAACCTCTGCCAATGGTCAATTACTCAGTCATCTGCCTGCTCTTTCTGTCTCCAATCAGAATCATTACAGCACATAGTCTCTAGCTGCAAGAATTATCTTGAACATGGTAGGTATACCTGGAGACATGATTCTGTACTTCTATATTTGGCTAAAACCCTTTCAACACCTAGAAACAGCTCACTTTACGCCGACCTGCCTTCATTTCTATCACCTTCTTTATTCACAGGCGACTCCTATCGACCAGATCTTGTCTTCGTAACTGAAGATCGAATCCTTTACATGCTAGAGCTTACTGTTGGGTTCGAAAGCAACATCGACGAAAACAGTACTCGAAAAGCTAGGAAATATAGCGATCTTATCAAGGAACTGAGCCCTGCCTATAAACGTGTTACCTTTGTTAACCTTTCTATGAGTGCCCTTGACATTCTGGGAACCTCATCTACTTCTCTCTCTCTCTCTGACATGCTACACCAACTTAATTTTGACTCAAATCAAACTAAATCCATCTTGATGAAACTCATGAACATTTCTATCCGCTGCACCTACTATATCTTCTGTCGTCGAAACAAACCATGGCTAAGCCCCGAACTAATTGACTTTTAAATATTGTAATGCAGATAAGCCAATTATATGATGCCTGTAAAAGCGAGTCGTATAATTGTAAATTTAAAATGTATTCAATGAGAATGAGATGTTTGAAAAAAAAACTATTATTATTAATAATTTCTTTAACGTTGGCAAGAAAGAACAAAAATATACATATAGCGAATAAGCTAATTAACGCAAACAAAGTAATTTAAAACCTACTTTACAATGTCCATACGAAACCTATAAAAACCCTTTATCTTTAATGAAAATTTTGCACAATCTGCAGATGCAAGTATTTCCATGCCATAAATTTATTTTTCTTTTGAACTCGACAAGTGTGTTGGAGTCTTTAATTTCCCTTGGTAATGAGGACCACAAATGGTGACCTCTGTACTGAATATTCTCTATCCCGTATGATGATGTCTTGACTTTTGGCAACGGCAAATGATTTTCACTTCTCAGATTGTATTGAATATCTCTCTCAGTAAAAATGTTTTTCATAAATGTTGGATTCAGATTGTTTTTTGTTTTGAATATTTCAATCATTAGCAGTTGCAGATTGTGCTGATGAATTCCTAGTTCCATATTTTTTCTTCAACTCGGCTAGTTCTGATTCACTATCTTTACATACCAATCGCAGTGCTCTTTCATGAATGCGATTCAACTTTGAATTAGTTGCTCTATCATGAAACATCCATAAAAGTGGGCAATAATTAAATTGCGACTTGATGAAAGAATTCATTAAGATTTCTGATTTGACAGGATCAATGTAATTACTAATTAGACATTTGGAAAAGAAAATGTTGCTTGATTTTTCTCAATAACGTATTCCGAGATGGCATATCCTTCATTCTTTGATTTATTATGCTTCAAAAATGGTCAGTGTTCTATGGGCTCCGACGCAGGTTGGAAAGAAGGTGGCGGTCAAGGAAAAATTTAGCAATCATAACAAAAGATTTTTAAAAAAGCTACATTGTTTTGCAAACATGTTGGGGGCATGCCCTGTGTTCATTTCCTTCTTGAATCAAACACACTGTTCTCTCCGTTGTCTCTCCAAACTATACTTTTGCTGTCGATCAACTCTCCACTCTCCTTCCGTATCTCGAGGCGAAGATAAACCTGTGCTTAGAGCTCGAGACGAAGGACTAAAATGTAATTATGTTGCTGCTGCTTGCCTCGTTTCTGTTTTGTTTTCCCAGCTGGGCGGAGATTGAAAAAAATGAGGTAAAAAGGCCATTAATTCAAGAACCAAGCTGGGGCAAAAAGTAGCAATAAATGTGCGACCTAAACAAAATTTCCCCGACCGATGTACTGGTAGCCGTAAATTTGCCCGATAAAATCTGCATTTTTGCAGATTGGGGGAGGGGGTGCAGCACCCTCCAAAACCCCCAAGTGTTTCACCCCTGATTTAAAGTAAAGAAGACATGCCGGAAAATCTCGTCATGCGCGATCTAATGATTAAATTATGACAATTACTGCTTGGAGATTTGCTGCTCATGACTAGAAAGAGAAGCCGTTTATTGCGGAAAATGTTATGCATTGACTTTAACACTACAATGAATTTATTACCGGTAGAAGTTTGCAAGAATTTTAGATTTTGTGTAGAATTGTTTACGCTGGCTCCGCAAGCCTAGCATACATAGACGCTACGCCACTGCTATCAAGTTCCATGCTGGTATCATGTTTTATACAATTAGTAACTTCTTATCTTGTTACAACCCTCACTATGGCTGAATTGACTATGTTAATCTAAATGCACCACTCACCTCAGCCTCTTTTCGCACGACCTACACCCAAAAACCCCAGAAATCCCTATTTTATGGGCTCCAAATGAAAAAACTAAATTTATTTTCGAAATCAACGATGATTACTCTATCAGAATCAACGATAAAAAATTTCCATTGTTTCATTTCAGTGGCACTTTAAGGGGCATTGATGTGACCTGGAAATTATAAATTTGTTCACAAATTTTTAAAGTTCACCAATTTATCAACTTCAAAATATGTATAAGTGTCATCAGCAAAGAGATAAAAAACAATTTTTGGAGATAAATTAGGCAAATCATTTATAAAAATAAGGAATAGCAAAAGACCAAGGACAGAGCCTTGTGGTAACCCACATGTGATAGTAGATTGGAATTAAAACCATTAACAGAGACATACGGATTTCTATCAGTAAGGTAGGATCTATACCAGTTAAAAGCTGGACTATGTATTTCATAGTGTTCACGTTTTCCCAAAAGAATATCATGATTTACAGTATAGAAGGCTTTTTGCAGATCAAGAAAAATTTCAAAACCATATTTTCTGTTGTCTAGACTTTCCACTGTATTCTCTGTTACACTAATGAATACTTGGTTTATAAAATGGCTGGCACGAAAACCAATTTGAATTGAAAACAGAACATTGCGTTGCTCTAAGAAATTATATACCTTTCATTTTTCTGTAATTTTGCTGAAGATTGACAAAAGGAATATCGGCCTCTAATTAGAACTTCTTGAACAGGGGAATAACTTTCGATAGTTTCATTTTATCAGGAAAAATGCCACACTACAATTATTCATTTATGATTTGAAACAAAGGAGAGGGTATTAATGGACATAAATTTTTTAAAATTTTATCTGGAATACTGTTTGGGCCTATAGATTTGTCTTTTTCTAGCAGATTGATTATATCAGATATTTCAAAAGCGTCAGATGGAGAAATAAACAATGATTTATTGATTCTTTCACCCATAAAACACAGAGGTGATTTTTGAGAACTTGGTATTGATTTAGTAACATTGTGAGAGACATCAACAAAAACCTATTGAAGATATCTGCAATTAAAGCTGGGTCGAATGTTATATTACCATTAGAGTCTTTTATCTTGGCTATAACATTTGCATTACTTTTCTTGATACCTATGATTGACTTGGTACCGGATCATAATTGTTTTATGTTTTTACAATTTGATCAAAATAATTATTAAAGTAAGAAGCTTTGCTCTCTTTTAAAGGAACTGTAACCCGATTCCTAAATTTCTTATAAAAATTCTTAACTGATTGATCATCAAACCTTTTTTGTCTTTTAATAACCTGTCTGTAATGCGCATCATTTTTTGGATTTTTCTGGGAACCCAGGGTTTATTTCTCAATTTTATAACATTCTTGTGTTTTTTCTTTAAGGGAACATGTTTAATAACTAACTTGCTAAGGTTTGAGAGAAATGAGTTAAATTTAGTATTGATGTTCAAGCTCTCATCATTCAAGTAATTGAGGTCTAAGTCAGCAAAGTAATTTTGGAGCCTTTCAGTATTTAATTTAATCATGTTGGTAATATGATATATTTTTGTTATATTATGTGTCCATAATCGACTATAGAAAATGGGGAAATTGGTCTGTTAGTTACATCAATAGATTTCCACTTACAGTTTTCTGATTACATATTTGAATAAATATTAGCAATAACAGTAGCAGAGTTCCCAGACACTCTTGATGGCTAAACAACATATGGGAGAAGTTGTTTTGAGAAAAGCAGGTTAACAAAGTTTACAGTAGATGCATGAGCGTTGTATTTTAGAAGATTACTGTTGAAGTCACCTAAATGGAATAATTGCTTGTCAGCAAACAGCTTGAGTAGAAAGGACTTCCTGCAAAAAGTTGGTAATTTTTTTAAGATTAGAGCTAGGGTGGCGATAAGCACAACAAAACAGATACTTTTTACTATGTTTGTTTTCAGCATCAACCCATACAGTCTCAAAATCATTACTGTCTGTCTTTACCAAGATCTGCCCTATTAATTGGCGCAAAACAAGCCTTTATAAAAAGCCCTACTCCACCATTTTGGCTATGTGACTGACAAAGAAAAAGTCTATAACCAGAAATTTTAATAATCATCTGTATGGATTTGTCATAGGTATGCTAAATTTCATAAACAACAACATCATCAAAATCTACTTTGAGATTAACTAATGTCGAAACGAGCTCGTCGTAATGATGTAAGAGACTTCTGGTATTCATGCTTAGCAAAGACAAGTTAGAGTCTGAATAGCAGGTCTTAGCCAAGTCACCAGGAAAGTGATAACAAGAATTATTATTTAAACGCAAATGTTCATCTATATCATAGTCCTCTAAGTTAGGTAGGTTTGTAACACTTAATTTCAAATGGTGGTGTAGAGTCAACACACGAGGGTAGATCAAAATTAAAAAGGTTAGATGACTCCTCACACTTGTAGCGCTGAAAGATCACAAAGAACTTCGTAAACAAATTTCCATACAGAGTAATAAAGCCTGCACAAAGCGAAATGTACATCGTGACTAAAAGGATCCTCGAAGCATCTTAAACGAACTAAGATCGAAACATCTGCTAAACAACGGAAGAACGTCTCTGGTCGAATAGTTTCTGACGAAGTCTCATTTTGATTGATAACCTTCAAATGCTTACTATTCCAAACTGTCCAACCTTTTGCACTGTGCTTGGCGTTAGGGCATCGATGCATTAGGGTTGGAACGAATTCTAACGGCCTTTTCAAGCTTATCGGTCTTTACAAGCTCAGCCTATCGGCCTTTTCAAGCTTATCAGGGTTTGAAGCCACTTGCAGGATGACGTCATTTAATTTGCTACTTCTTTAGCACATGGAGATGTATCTAGGGTTACCTGCTAGGTACAGGCACAAAAAGAGATCTACAATTTTCATATATATGCAGAACCATTTAAAGTTTGATCAATTAAAACCAGGTTTTTTCTGGCAAAGAAGCCGAATAAACTAGCAGATCTTACTTTGCTAATCAACAGATAACAACTTATGCTGTCTAGAGTTTAACGGGTGAAATACATCATCAAACGTCTTCAACTCCCCTTGCACCAATGGTTAAACTAACAGGGTCTCTGGCGATCTGAAACAAAAAATTAATATTTGAAAAACTTAATAGCCTAAGTGACATTCTTTTAATAGCCTAAAATATTATCAGGTTGATCCAGTTGAATTTTTCGGTACGGCAAAGATTGAAGATGACATCAAATAGTGGAAACATAGGCGTACGGGTCGAGTTCAGAGGGGATGGTTGGTGGCTTAAATATTTTGTCTAAATCTTCACGGAGCAAACTCAACACATCTAATAAAATGAGGCTAACTAATTAGCATTTATATCTCCACAAAATATTTTAAAATATTGATCTTTACAAAAAGGTTTCGCTTTTTCATTAAAACTCAAACTCAAAAACATGTTTTCAGCAAATCAATTAATTACATGTTACGTCTTTTAAGTAAGTTGTTCAAAATTCAATTATTAAATCCAAACTTAAAATAAGAACATTAAAGAAAAAAAACCTTATATATAATTAAATCAGCCGACGGACACATGATAGAGCTATCAAAGCTCAAGATAGAGCTGTCAAAGCCAAGTGCCCGGTTGACGTGATTTGGGCGTGATTTGGGCGTGATTTGGGCGTGATTTGGGCGTGATTTGGGCGTGATTTGGGCGAGATTTGACGACGATTTTACAATTCATTTTGGTTTGAATAACAGTGAGAATGAGATAATAGAAATGTAAACGAAACTAGAAAAAAAGCAAAGGAAATGAATAAAGAAAAAAACTACATTAAAGATAAAAATGGGAAAATTAGGTTTATTGTATGTGCTGGTATTTTCATCATATTCGATTGGGTAAGACTTTGTAAAAGGTAGTGTTTCATTTTATTTTTGAAAGATATTTTGTTGTTGGCTTCCTTCAAATCTAGTGGCAAAGAGTTCCAGAGGTAAATACCGTCAAATGTAAGAAAATTTCTTTTAGAGTTGGTTGACATTGCTTGTAGGGAAAAACCAAAGCCTGAAGACTGTCTTGTATTGTAACGATGAATTTTTTTGTTTTTAGACATTCATGTCCAAGACAGTGGCGTAGCGTCCGGGTATTCAAGGTATTCAGTGAATACCCTGAGATTTCTCAGAAAAAATATTGATACGACGTATATTTGTAATAACTAAAAAATGTTTTGAGGCAATTGATTCTGGTTGAATTCATTACCTTCGATTTTCTACATTTTGTAAAAGTACAAAATATCACGAAATTCATGGAAACAACACTGCGACGCATAGAGAGGCTGGGAGATCTTTGAAGATTGAGCTACTTCATGTTGAATGGAGATCGGTCATGAATACGCAGTGAATACCCTAGACGGTACTTTAACCAATCAAAATGCTCCTTTCCATGAATAATATTTGCCGTTAATCAGCTAAAACAATGGTCCTGTACGCTGAGAAATATGCAGCGTACAGCCTCAAAGTTGGTTCAAAATAGTCTCGTTTTGAGATCGATATAAACAGATAATGGACGTCGGAGCGGTTGGAGTGATGGATCTTCATCGAAAACAGTAAACATGACTTCATTCAAAAGCTATTGCAATATCCGCATTACTGTTTCATAATCATTCTCTCATTTGACCCCTAATCTTAATCTACCAACAGCAAAGTGGAAAGGTAAGGTAGGCTTCTACATAATACTACACTGACTCAGATCTGTGCCCTCTTGAAATGTCAATTTTGTTTTTGCTTGTCAATCAGGGATGCTTCTAATTGTGTTATGAGACGGAATTAAAGTAAATGCAGATAGGCCTGGATAGTATCCTTATAGTTGCCTGGTGTATTCAGTTATCTTGTTGGCCTATTTTGTTTGCATTATTCGAGCGCATTTATTTGCATTATCGTGCAGTCTCATCTCATTACCTTCGATTCTTTCAAACATTAACTTGTATTGAAAATATCACGATTAGGCCATGAAGAAAAAGTCTAGACTGCATACCACAAGCTATTTATAACTCGTGTAATGCCCTATGTGAATAATTTTGAAACTTTTGAAAGCCCTTTTGTATTAAGGTATCAAGGTTAGGTGTTTACAGTTACTTCCTCTTTACATCAGTGCAAATTTTAGAGGATTCAACAACAACTATAGGGACATATTTCGACCAGCAAAATTTTACTGATTTTCAATGATACGTTTTGATTTGAATTACTTTTGATGAAATGGAATTTTGATGCAAAGAATGAGTTCGAAGAGTATATTTGCATTGGGTCCTTTTAGCAAAGTATCGTTTTCATCATAGTAATGCCCTGACAGTGCAGTACTTGCCAATCGAACCAAAAAGAAAAGTGTTAAAGTAATAGATTAAATGTCAAAAGCTAGTCCTTTTAATCTTCCTATTATCCCTCTATTTTCATCAAGCCCCATCGAGCCACACTCTGCCCCACCCTTTTGTTTAATAGAGAATACCCAGTTGAAAAAGTCACGCTACGCCACTGGTCCAAGAGTAGTGTAACTGATGTCTTTATTAATTTGCAACATAAATTTTGCTGTCCCAAGTTTGTATAGTTTGTCAAAGTTCAGTAGCCTTAAGCGTTTAAAAATGGGGTCACTGTAAGCAGTATACGGAGCAAAGTCAGTAACTCTAATAGCTTTTCGTAAGTTGCGTTTCAGGGGTTAAAAGAAGCACGAATCTCTTCCACAACGGCAACCAAATATTGTTTTTTATCGATTTCGATTTTGAGAATGAACTTTGAATAATTGTATTTGTTTTTAATTCGGGAGACCTTCTTGAGCCTCTGATGTCCCATGCTGTTTCGGAGATATATTTTTTATGCACCTCAGTTAACTCAGTGATCGCTCCAATGGGCATGATGTTGCTGAACGGGGAACTGAAGCCGGACTTTATCATCATTATCATCATTATCATTTTCCAAGGGCGCCAAAGCCAGTTGGGAAGTAGGCGGCCAAGGGCAAATTTAAAGCTTAAGCAAATGCTCTATTATTTCTGAAAAATGGGGAGGGGTTCGTACATTCCGCATTTTGCCGTGTTGCCCGACTTGTTTCACTTCCTGCCTTTAGGTTTCATTTTTCATGTTCTTTCTCGAAGTCAGTCAAAATTTCATGTCTTTTGAGGCTTGTCTTAAACTGTAGACAGTAGAGTGTGGCCTTGAATTATGTCAAATCCATTTTTCATTGTCTCGCTTTCTGCAAGAATGTCCTTTACATTCAGATTTATTTCAATCCAGCTTCTGGTCAACATTTTCCGAAATTTGAGTTTCGGATAATGAAATTTCCGAAGTTATCTCATTAGATGATTTTTCTCTTTGTAGATATGATAGGAGTAGGCAAGGTGGTGGTGTTGCTCTCTATATCAGAAATACAGTCAGGTTTAAGCCCCGGGTAGATCTTCCTAATAAATCGCTTGAGTTGATTTGCATAGAGGTAGAGCTCCCGAATTCAAATCCGTTCATTTTCATAGCTTGGTATAGACCACCCAGTGAGCCTAATTCTTGCTTTGACAGCCTTCATGAAAACCTGAGCTTTCTTGATGGAGAGGGGAAAAAAATTATTATTCTAGGAGATACTAACTGTGATTTCTGTTATAGAGACAATACTCCGACCCATATTTTGCAGTTACGTGAGCTGTACGACCTTTTTGATATGAAGCAGATTATTAAAGAGCCCACTAGGGTCACGCCAGACAACTTTGATTGATCATATAGCTACCACAAACTGTAACAATATTGCAGAGAGTGGAGTGCTTAAGATTAGTGAGAAAATTCCAAAGAAAGCCAATCCACACTTGTCTGGTGAATACCCGTTTGAAACTCCTCCATTAAGTTTTTCCTTTTCGGCCATCATGGCAGATAAATTATCATCAACCTTGAATAAGATGAAGACATCGCATGGTTCAGGTCACGATGGCATTGCGAGCTTTTATTTGAAGATTGCTTTGCCAGTTGTTGGTGGGTCCTTGTGTGATCTCTTCAATAAATCATAGTTTGCAGGAAAATTTCCGGAGGACTGGAAAATAGCGCGTATTGCACCCATCTTCAAGAGTGGCGCAAAGGATGACAGATCGGATTATAGACCAATATCAGTTCTTCCTTTCATATCTAGGCCATTTGAGAAATTAATTTTCAATCAGTTTTATGAATACCTGGATGCGAATAAATCACTATATGAGCATCAGTCGGGTTTTCGACTCTTACACTCGGTAGCCACAGCTCTTCTGGCTAGCACCAATGATTGGTACCTGAATATAGATAAAGGAAAATAGACTGGTCTAGTCTTTATTGACTTGAAGAAGGCTTTCGACACGGTCGATCATAAAATCCTACTGGAAAAAATGAATATGTACGGAGTGACCGGCCTGGAACATGACTGGTTCACATCATACTTGGAAAATCGTAAACAATTCTGCAGGGTGGATGGCACCTCCTCTGATGTTAGGGGAATAAATTGTGGAGTTCCCCAAGGCTCTTGTCTTGGTCCACTCTTGTTCCTGATTTACATCAATGACTGGCCTTTTTCCTTGCAAAAATCTCATGTCAGCATGTATGCTGATGACACGGCCATTTCCCTCTCTTCAAAAAGTATTGGTGACCTTCAAAATGACCTAAACTTAGATCTTTTGAAACTACAGGATTGGTTGCATGCAAATAAACTTTCCTTGAACGTAGTGAAAACGCAGTCACTTGTTATAGGCTCTGGTCCAAACATCCGTAAGATCGAAAGCCAGCCTGATGCTCCACCATCTTTTTCTTTTTCAATAGGTGATCAGAACATTGAAATGATCACCAACACAAGATACTTAGGTGTTCAGATAGACAGTAAGCTCAACTGGGACAAGCATATCGATACTATCAAGACCAAGGCTAATCGAGCCCTTGGACTTATTAAGTATTCTAAGAAATATCTTCCATCTGACATCCTAAACAAAATGTATAGAGGAATTGTTGAGCCCCATTTGAGCTTGAGTTCGTTTTCTCTTTGGACTCCACAACTAGGTGAGAAGGAAGCGTCTTCTTGCTACTTCAATGCCTGCCAAAAGTACTTGGAACACCCACCAATTTACGCTGCATTTGATATCTTTCATTCCTTTCATGAAAAAAAATTGCTACTTCCGCCCCCTTCCCTCTCAAACAATGTTGATGATTTAGAGAAATATCATAAAAGAAACGCAAAAGAAAGTGCTTCCTAAAATCCTAACCCGTTTGATAGTAAACCAACATTGTTCCGTGGGGGAGAGGGGGATGATTGGTTTTGACCTTGGAAATTGATGTCAGTGTTCCAAGACTTTTGGCAGGCATTTTTCATAACTTTTCGATTCAAAGCTTAATATAAACTTTCGGCTTATCTCTGGTTAATACCTGACTTTTATACTCTTTTGAGTGTCGTATTTCTCAAGACAACTACAAATAAGTATTTCTCAAGACAACTGCAAATAAGCATGCAGGTTACGCAATTCTTATCGTAAAGATGTTCTCGCTTTGTATAAATTAGTCCAAAAATTATCTATTAGACTGGTAGAACTTTCCATAACAAAACATTTCAATACAAGACTCTCCTCGTGTTCTTTAAATGCAATTTCTTGAATTAGCCTGTTCGTGGTTCAACTCTAACTTGGGTAACATAACACAAGGACTTTATGTTAATGGTTTGAGCGGAAACAAGCTGGCTGTATTTTTTGGAAAAATAACGCAAAAATGGCGGGTCATTTGTTTGGCGAATTCTAAAAAAACTGGAGTAAACAATCAGTGGATCCTCGGGTCGAAACAATCGGAATAACCGTTTGCAAACATGTATTCGTATAGATGAATGGAATAGTTAAAAACAAACGGAGACTAAAACTTCAGATCGGGGCTACGGCTGTTGCATTTTGTCCCTTGTCTCATCTTGCCCCGCGTTGCAAGATTCATATAAAATAAAATTACTTCTATGATAAAACACTAGGAGAGCCCTTCCATCCATTCAAAAGGATTGCGTTCCTACCAATCAAAAAATTCCTGTCATTTATGAATTTACGTGCCAGTGTGATTCTGGCTACGTAGGACGCACAACCAAAAGATTGGGGGAGAGGATAAAACAACATGTTCCTTCCAACATAAGAAACAAAACTGCCCCTCAAAGAGAACAGCCTCCTCGATCTTGTAGGTCTAGAAACACTGTTAAAACAAGTGATTATGCCATCGGCAACATCTTTTAAACAATCCAGATTGTGCAAAACTCTATAACGACGGCATTATTCGGATAATTGCCAGAGCCCGGTCGTCATTCCATCTAGCAGTTTTGGAGTCGATCTACATACAAACAAAAAACCGCCGTTGTCTAGGCAGAAGGAGTTCGTTTTCTCTCTTGGACTCCAGTGGTAATTTTTCTTTAGGCTCGCGGCACTGATTGGTCAAATATACCGGTCTTGTGGTTGCGTTTTTCTGATTGGCCTTTTTCGATCCACAACTGAGTATAAATTTTTCATCGTGTTCTTTCGGACCCTGATTCTGACGTGTTATGCTCTGAGGAGTGTCAGACGCAAAAGCTTTTAGTATGCTGTAAAATGTTTGCTTTTTTCAAAGCCATTATAAACCATTTAATTAGAATACTATTACAAGTAAACGCTTTGGGAACGAAACAAACTCACGTGAATGTTGCTTTTTATTAGCCTTGCATGGTATCTGTTAGAATATTCTGTTGTTTGGAGGAAAAGTCGGGTACTTGGCATCGATTTCCATGTTTTACCAAGGGCAGGCTTATAGCCCTCGTTTGCAGCATCTTTGACAGCACTGTTGGTAACCTTTGAATAAAAATAACGTCTCTGCAAATTTTCGACAGTAAAGGGTGAGTTTCTAATAGTACCATAATAGTCAGAATGGATTTCCACTTGAAAAAAAAGGAAATATAACATCATAATATTAACAATAACAATAATAATAATAAAAATAATAATAATGAAAACATTTTAATTTTATATTTTTCTATATACAACTGTAACCTCACTTTACAGGTAGTTACTATCGGCTACAAGTCTAGCAATTTACAACAGTTTAATATTTACCGTAAATCCTCGAATATTTACCCCCTCCCCCTTCGAAAAAGCCCTCCCCTTGAATAAGCCCTCACACTAAAACTGCAAACTGTAAATGAGCCCCCCTCCCCTCGAATAAGCCCCTACTGCTACCGTATATTTTCGAATTGGACCCTCAATTTGACGGTTTTTGCCAGATGAGATTGCCTATGGCGTTTTATTTAATTACCACGACAAATTCGTACTTTTGGTAGTAATTAATTGAATGCTCATAACGAAATTCCTACTAAAATAAACAAGGTCTTTTAAATAATGTCTTCTTATTGTGTAAAATAATTTTATAAGCCCCCCCCCCTCGTATAAGCCCTCTTCTCGAATAAGCCCCCAGGGGGGCTAATTCGAGGATTTACGGTGAATAAAATCATAAGAGTTCGTAGTATCTTTAGAAGGAGAGCAGTTCAGGGTTTGTCCAAGTCTTATTGCGCATACAGAATATATAATAAGATGTGCATATAATTATTGCTGTTGTGATTGGGGCATTAGGATGTATATCATATTGTTTTGACGAGCACATGGAAAAGATCGGAATTGAGGTAAAGTTACAGGTGATATAAAAGACAGCACTGCTAGGAACAGCCAGAATTTTGAGACAGATATTGTCTATACAATTAACTTGAGATGACAGAATGGGACCTTTGTCAGCTTGCTGCTGACTGCTCCCTCCTATATTATACGGACCAATTAACATCTAGGTGTCTATGAATCACTTAGTTAGCCATAATAATAATAATTTCATTATTAAAGGTTGGCTGTTATTGCTAGCTCACGTGCTAATTTAAGCCAACTGAAACTTAAATAGAAGATACAATAAATTGAATCTAAATTACAAACTAGAGAATACTATTAAGGAATATAACTATAAATACCCTGAATTACCTATATACAATCTGCAGAAACTACAACTGCAATCAAAATCGTAGCTCTGATTTTTTTCTTTTGAAGTTGTTAAGTGTCTGGGAATCTTTTATAGAAGATGGCGGCATAGCATGCCATATCCTAGATCCAAGAAAACATGCACTTTCAATATCATACCCCGTTGTTTCTGGTTTCGGTGCAAAAATATTACTGCAACTTCGAAGGTGGTAAGGTACATCTTTCAGGACGAAAATTTGTTTCATGAAAATAGGATTGAGATTGCTTTGAGTTTTTAGAGATTTCGGTAGCAGGCAACTCTAAATTTCTTTGGTGAATAGAAACCGATTCTGCTTTTTTCAATTAATCTTCGAAACTAGAACAACTATCCTTGTATGTGATTCTCAGGGTTCTCTCGTGGATTTTGTTTATTTTCTTATTAACCGACCTGTCATGAAACATCCAAATAAGTGGACAATAGCTAAACTGGAACATTACAAAAGTATTCATCATAATCCTTGACTTTTCAGCATTCATGTAACTTGAAATACGTGCAAGCGCATGCAGTTTTGTACAGCTTTTTTACCTATTGCATTAACATGACTCTAAAAATCAAGGTTCTTATCCAAGGTTACACCAAGAAGTTTTTCCTCGACTGATTCTGTTACCATAGTCTCACCAATATGTACTGACACGTCTGTATTTTCCCCCCGAAAATCAAAAGATAACATCTTTCAGGGTTTAATATCATACTATTGTCGTAGAACCACTTAGAGATCCTGTTCAAGCTCCTGACCACACACACATTGAAAGAGAGGGGCAGTGCGGGTGAATGACTCGGCCTTGGGTGTTGGCTTGAAAGCACAACCCGATAGCTCAGCGGTAGAGCACTTGACGTACAAAGTCAGGGGTCGTGAGTTCGAGCCTCGCTCGGGTCGGTTATTTTCCCGCACTCTCTATTAACATAGATAGTTGTGTCATCTGCGTAACTGCAAATCCCAGTTTACTCCACCAGAAAGAAAAGATCGTTTAGAAATGTATTGAATAAAAGGGGTCCCAAAACAGAGCCTTGTGGCACACCCTTAAGTGATTCCTGCCAAGAGCTGAAGTTCCCATTAACCTTAACTCGCTGTTTCATATTCATATAAAGATAGTTATATGCAAGTTTTAAGGCTGATATACTGAAACCATACGCCTCAACCATATATTTTTGACATAGCTGGTAGAACTGTTATAGGCCTATAATTCTTTTTTACAAAGGCATCACCATTCTTTAAAAGGGATGTTATGTCTCCTTTCCTTAATTAATATGGAAAATTGCTTGTATTAACGCTTTCATTGATGAAGAAATGTAACGTTGGGGCAAACAAATCAGGATGCTCAGTTAGAATTTTCACGGGAATGCTACCAAAAGTTGAAGATTTTGTCGGATCTAAGTCTCTAAGCTGAGTTTCTATCTCCTCCAAGAAAACTTGTTGGAAAGAGAATATATCTCTAGCCTCAATTTCTTGCTTAATCAACTCCATGCTTGGATGGCTTTTATACATGTCTATGGCAACATCTACAGGGTCACAAGATTTGTTTGATTTTGTTAAATTCTGCTCTATTTCTGAAATTTCCAATCCAGCAGTGATACTAACAAAGTAATCATTTAGCATTTTGGCAATTTTCTCATCACCAGAGACCAGTTCATCATAACAAGCAATGTCATCAAGATATCGTAACGGGCAAACTATGCCATATCGAGACATTCTGTTGAAGGCTTACCATGGAACGACAAAGCGGGAAGCTAAAATTCAGTTGCATTTCAAGGTTTGGGTGTTTTTCAACAACCTGAACCAAGAGAAGGTTAAGCCAAACACATAGCAAACTTACGATCACTGCCAAATTGTGTTCAACTGCCAGCCGTTTAAGAATTCTTCCAATCTTCGTCATGATCATATGACCCTGTGTTTGGCCTCCGCCAAGAATTGGTGATACTAGTGCATTTATAGAGTCCACAACAACCAACCTCAAATCTGAGTAAAACACTTGTTTCTAGAAAAAACAGCTTCACGTGAAACGAGAAAAACGCAAAATCTTCGTTTAAAGGAACACTGTTTAAGAGAACTTCAATCTTATCTTTAAACTAACTTGGTCATGAGACAGGATATTAACCTTTCGATCGAGAGCGATATTGATGACGATGAAAGGAATTTTATGAAAACGTCAGTAGTTGAAAGACATAGAAGCAAATTGAGTGACGGCATAGATATGTGAAAGGTTATTGAGAGAGACATGTGGTTCTCGTAAAAACACAGTCTAAGATAAATAAGAAACATATATTGAGACAAAAAGGAGCAGTAGCAATTCTCAGAGTAATTTCATGATAGTAAGAAAGAATCTTGCAAAAAGCGAGGAACAGTAAAGGAGCAACAGGACAGGCAGGATGACTTGATTGTAGCATACTGCATTACAACAGGAAGTAAAACAGGTCAATATGGCAGAGATCTGTTGGATTGCAATCCAAAATTCATCACAAGTTAGTTCAGGTTAGAAAAATGAGCGAAGATGGAACCCTGCTTCTAGTGCTACTCTGCTCAAAGCGAAAGGAATTAACGTAGGATGAAGCTTTTCCTGAAAGTTTTTTGAGTGGAGAGACCCTTGAAAATCAGCATTGCTGAAGGGCTACCCTCCTTAAAAATATAAAATGAAACACATGAAGTTAAAAAGGTCGAAAAGGCCGCAAGGATCGTTTTTGGGAGCGAAAGATTTTTGAAAAAAAGTGGAAAGGAGAGAATCATTCAATTTAAACTGTACGACCACGAGTATATTTCATAAACAGTTCAAAATGTTTTCATAGAAATTTGGAGTTTTACTAAATTTAGTTGGACATGTAATCGTGGGTCCTTCTTTGAGAGGAGAATAGAAGATTTTACTTCAATTCAGCATTATATGAACTTTCAAACATTCGTCTCCTTGCCTTATGAGGCGAGTTCTCTATTGTTTAAAAGCACTATGTCCCATCAGTCAACCGTTCAGAATTAACAATAGGCTCTGCAGCGCGTATATGATCAAGAAAACATTGGAAATAAGCCGATTGGATACAACAGGTCTATTGTGTCATCCAACAAATGGGAAATTTAAATGGCCAGCGAAATGCGTCGGGGCAAAGTGCCTTTAAAGTGGTTTCATACAATAATGATCGAAAGAAAACTACTGTACCGGAATAGTTAGAAAAAATGTTTAAATTATTTCAAATTTTTTTACGATCGATTTCAATCTGTCGCGGGTAAATAAAACCAGTCATATGACCCTTTTGGCATCCAAAGCGCGTACGCAAATCAAAATCTGATCCATTCCGCGGATCAATTTCCCAGAGTGGGTTTTAGGCTTAATGAAAGTATCTCTGAAAAAATTGAGTAATAGCAGGATTTGAAAGAGATTAACCATTAAAAATGAAAGATATAAATGTAAGATTACCAGCGACTGAGCTAGCTTAGAAATCGACATCAATCTGACAAATATTATTATTATTATTATTTTAAAATTATTTACAGTAGGGGAAGCAAAATACGGTAAGACTCGACAAACGCTCCCGATCTGACAACGTTACCTTTGAAATCAGCTCTTGCTCTGTCTGCTCTATTTCAGCCAACAATCCTTCAGCGTTGAGCACCCGAAGCAATCGAATTCTCGAAAGTACACCATCAAAATGCTAAGAATAAAAATTATGAACCATTATTTGACCTAGCCTTCAGAACAGTTACTATTGCAGTAGATGAGTAAGTGAACTAGTTTATGAGTAGTTCATTATAAACATTCTTGCTCAAAGAAATGCTCAATAGAAACCGATGCCACATAAAAGATACATGAAAGTAGAGGCGAGTATGAATCTTGTCTTCATGTTGCTCCTGTTTCTATTTTCTAAAACGACGCAAAGTATACATAAAACAAACCATTCTAGGTCCAAACTCTAAATTATAAATCAAGAAGACTGACAAAGAGTGATAAATGTCCTTCTGCCAATTTTGTATTTGTATTTGTTTGCTACCTAGCATCCGAAAGTAGTTTTTAAGACACTGAGAAGCTTATGCTTATCGAGCAGTGTCCTTGTCCTTCCTCTAGATGGGACTGTGATGATTGTGTTATTGTTAACTGTTTAAATAGAATAACCCCAAGGGGACTTTATGCTCGTGCATAGTTGTTTACGACAGTTTTTTATTTGTTCTTCGAAGTTGAGTGTTCTGAAAATCAGACGCGTTGTTTTTCATGTCTCGTTTTTGCTAGGCCATGTTTTAAGGAAACATAACATTTTGGCGCAGTCAGTAGGATTTTCTTTCGAAAATGTCTGATGATGATAGTCCTGCACAGCCTGGACAAGCTTCTCAGCCACGGCGAGAGCAATACATTGGAATTCCAGCAGAATATGAAGCAGAACTGAGAAGATTAGCAAAAACATGCGATTTTACAGCTTCTACAGATGCAGCTTCGACACCATTACTACAGTCGCTCAGGGATCAGTTTGTTTTTGGCTTGAATAACGAAGCATGGCAACGCCGATTATTGCAAGAAACTGAAGTTTTGACCTTCACGAGAACCGTCGAAAAAACGAAAGCTGCCGAAGCTGCACAGAAGGATGCTCATCAATTTAACACTTTTTCAGCAAGAGGGTCTAGCGAGATTCACGCACTGAAGCCGGGAAGAAAGAAAGCGAAAGCTCAAAGGAATGAAGTTTCTTAAGAAAGACGAAATCTTTCGAGTGCAACTAAATCAGTGAAATGCTATAATTGTGGTACCGAGGGACATTTCGCAAGAAACTGCAGGGCCCCTCGTGCCCCTCGTAAGTTCTCGCAGAACCAAGTCAAGCATATTTCAGAAGAAACCTTGGATTTTGAAACATTATCTGTTGACTCAAAAGAAACAAATCATGTTGCTGAAAGTTTGAAACCATGTCCAAAAGTTGAAGCTTTAATTAACGGACACCCAGTTACTTTGGAAGTTGACACTGGCTCTGTTGTTACACTTGTCAATGAGGTTACATGGCGCAACTTACTTGATGCTCCAACATTGACACCTTCTTCTTTGGAATTAAAGAGTTATTCTCATGGAAGGGTGCCAAAATTGGGAAAGTTTGGTGCAAGCTTTGAAATCAACGGACAGCGAAAGGAATTTTGTGCAAGAGTAGTCAAAGGAAACGCCCGGAATCTCTTGGGGAGAGATTTATTGTGTCAAGTTTGCCTTGATTGGCAGTCGATTTTTGCTGTTTCTGTTCCAAGAGAAGATAAACTGGAAATTATGTTGAAGGAATTCGATGAGATTTTTGTGGAGGAATTGGGATTATGCAAGGGTATCAAAGCAAGAATCAATATGAAAAGTGATGCAACACCAACATTTCGTAAAGCACGTCCATTACCATATGCTATGAAGAAGAAAGTTGAGAACGAGCTTGATGGTTTGGAGAAAAAGGGAATCATTACACAAGTACAGTACTCAGACTGGGCAGCTCCTGTCGTTCCAGTTCTGAAAAGAGATGGGTCAGTACGGCTGTGTGGTGACTTTTCAGTATCGATTAATCCTAAGATGGAAGTTAATCAGTATCCTTTGCCTCAACCAAACGAAATGTTTACAAATTTGAATGGTGGCGTGCTGTTCACCAAGCTTGATTTTTCTGAAGCCTATTTACAAATAGAGCTGGATAAGGAATCGCAGAAATTAGTTGTTATTAATACGCATAAAGGATTGTTCCAGTATTCTAGACTACCTTTTGGAATCAGCTCTTCTCCGGCAATTTTCCAGCAAGTTATGGATAAGCTTTTTCAAGGATTGAACGGAGTGCAATGTTACCTTGATGACATCATAATCACAGGAAAAACAGAGGGGGAACATATGCAAAATTTACTAGCTGTTCTACAAAGAATCAAGGAATATGGTTTGGGATTACGGAAGGATAAATGTAGTTTTCTTCAAACTTCAGTAGAATACCTTGGTAATATTATTTCACGTGAAGGTATTCATCCATCTCCAAAGAAAATTGAAGCCATAAAGAAAATTCCTGAGCCCAAAAATGTCACTGAGCTAAGGAGTTTTTTAGGAATGGTTGTCTATTTTGCCAAATTCTTGCCTCAGTTATCTGAGCGTGCAGCTCCTTTGAATGAGCTGTTGAAGAAAGGTATCCCATGGAACTGGACTGCCAAAAGATCTGTTGCTTTTAATGGTTTAAAAGATGATCTGATGTCTATGTCAGTACTAGTGCATTTCGACCCTAGCCTGCCTTCAGGACTTGCCTGTGATGCAAGTGGTTCTGGAATTGGTGCAGTGTTGTTTCATGTTTTGCCAAGTGGAGAGGAACGCCCTATAGCCTATGCGTCAAAGTCGTTAACACCCGCAGAGAAGAATTATTCGCAAATAGAAAGGGAAGGATTAAGCATAGTGTTTGGCGTGAAGAAATTTCATCAATTTTTATGGGGACATACCTTTCAGTTAGTTACCGATCACAAGCCGCTGGTAACAATTTTTGGATCGAAGAAAGGTATTCCAACTATAATTGCAAGTCGATTGCAAAGATGGTCGATTATATTGTCTGCATATACTTATGAGATTGTTTATAAGCCAACTGCCAAACATGGAATCGCTGATGGTTTGTCTCGATTGCCTTGTGGCTTTGACCCACAGTTTGAATCTGGGCATGCGTTGGTGGATCTGGTAGAATACGAAGTGTTTGGGACTTTACCAGTCTCTGCTGAAGATGTAAAGGATGCTTCAAGGAGGGATGCTCTTCTGTCAAGCGTTATTGATGACGTATGCAAGGGAAGAAAAGTGAGCAAAAACTTGAACTTTAAAGAGGTTGAAGTAACTGCTTTTAGTAGACGTGAGGCTGAACTGACCGTGTGTGATGGAGTTTTGATTTGGAGATCTCGTGTTGTTGTACCTAAGGAGCTGAGGGGAAGATTGTTGAAGGAATTACATGCTGTTCATCCAGGTATTGTTCGTATGAAATCTTTAGCAAGGGAGCATTTTTGGTGGCCTTGTATGGATTCAGAGATTGAAAATGTTGCTCGCAGTTGTTGTGAATGTCAAGAAGGTGGGAATGATCTTCAAAAGGTGCCCCTCCATCCTTGGCAGTTCCCAGACAGGCCTTGGGAACGGTTACATATTGCTTTAGCAGGTCCATTTTGTGGTTTTATGTGGTTAGTTGTTGAAGATGCTTACTCAAAATGGCCTGAAGTGATCAAACTGAGAACTGCAACATCAACAACTGTAGCAGCAGCATTAATGAAGATTTTTGCTGTTCAAGGATTACCTGAGCAACTTGTTTCTGATAATGGACCACAATTCACATCAGAGGAATTCAAAGAATTTTGCAAGTTCAGGGGAATCAATAACTGCTACGTTACACCATATCACCCACAAGCAAATGGTCAAGCTGAGAGATTTATTCAAACCTTCAAGAAGTGTATGAACAAGATGGCAAAGAATAGCAAGAATATGGATTACAATGTTAATAATTTCTTGCTTACATATCGAGTTACAGAACAGGCAACAACTAATGTCTCTCCAAGCCAATTGTTGACGGGAAGAAAGTTACGTACTGGTTTAGATTTAATTCATCCTCGAGTAGAAAGAAATATCAATAGAGAAAATTCTGCTCTTATCAAGGAAAGAGTTCAAAAGTACAAGAGAAGCAGAAAGCTTATCACGATCGTACAGCGAAGATGAGAGAATTTGAAGTAGGAGACCACGTATGGGCACAAAACTACAAAAGAAGAGGACCGAAATACGTTCGTGCCAAGGTACTTCGCAAAACAAGCCCGTTGTCTTATCGAGTTTTTGTTCGTGATGGCTTGATTTGACGACGACTTTCCAAGCAACTGAAATCTCGAGTGGAAGCAAGAGATCAGTCAGTTGATTGTAATGAAGATGATCTACCGTTTTCTTTGTAAAATGGATCGAATGACCACAAAACTAACGCTCTAGAGACAAATGCTGAGGTGGAAAACCTACCGGAACAACGTAGCTCAGTTCGTGTAAAGAGACAACCTGACAGACTGAACTATCACATTTTGGGTGGACAAAATTAAGAGGGGAGATGTGATGATTGTGTTATTGTTAACTGTTTAAATAGAATAACCCCAAGGGGACTTTATGCTCGTGCATAGTTGTTTACGACAGTTTTTTTTTTGTTCTTCGAAGTTGAGTGTTCTGAAAATCAGACGCGTTGTTTTTCATGTCTCGTTTTTGCTAGGCCATGTTTAAAGGAAACATAACAGGGACCACACCTCGTGATTCCTATGCATGGAATTGCAAGGTTCTGGCGATTCTCCTCACTCTTTGAGTTACTTTGAGTCCCTGGCTCTTTGAGTCTGTGAGCCAGGGACTCGAACCCGGGACCCTTGGATTTTTAGTCAGCGCCTTTTGAGCCATCCTTGCACTATAACTAGGCCATCCTCGCACTACAGCTGAAAACTACAACCGAACTGACCCTTCTGCCAATTTATGGCACTCATCGTTTAGTAAAAAAACACATTTCGGAAAGTGCCTTATCACTTGCAATAAAAATTAGAGATATTTATGTGGAACAGATTTTGGTACTTCGGTGTTCTGCCTTTACCCAACAAACCCGAAACTTCGCACGCTGCTTTGCCTTTCTAATATCAGGGCACACCTGGGAACCAAAAGCTGACATCGGCTACATGCAGATGGCTATATCCAAAAAACATTTAATGGTCAACGTTAGAACATAGTCCCACAGGCCCAGGGCGAGGGGGGTCGGGTGAAGAACTTCCCATACTTGAACAAATGGGGTGTGCCGCAGAACAGGGTGCCTTTTCCGATAAAAACAATGGGACCGGGTATATAAGTCATTTCTTAGAGAGGTGATACAATACTTTAAAATAAGATGCAACCAAGTAGGGCAAACACGTGTCGGAATCTAAATTAGGTCGCTGTATCCAGGAAAAAACACAATGCTCTTGTCAATCATTTATAGCTAGCGGTGAATGAGCAGCCGCCTTGTTCATTCATGAATACTGCTACGTACATCATAAACACACAAATTAGAAGATTGTACTCTGTATTGTGTCGTGACCCCGAATATCCCCAAAACAATGAATGTTTAGCCTATGTTGTTGAGTAATTATGTATTAATCTTCCTTTTGATAAATATAGATCGTTGAAACATTATAGCCTTATTTAGGCTCTAAAAGTAGTTTTTTTGAAATCCTTGGATTTGTGTGTTTATGATGTCAACCCAGCAAAAACAAACTTCGTGCTTATACCCGTACAACCTTACAAGTTACCACAGCAATGCGCAAGTTGAAGATCTCCCATGGGCACGGCTTTGATAAAAATGCTTATCTGGGCAAAGCTTTCTGAAAAGTTTTTTATTTTTCCCTGTCTACAAGGGTGTTCCTAGATATGTAGCAAATCGCTTGAATAGACGCAACTGTCGACCATAAAAATTATCGCTTCATGTCAGTTCTACTAGCTTTTCCGCTTGTTGAAATAACCACTCAATGATCAGTTAGTTGTACAATTACTTAATTTCAAAACAGACTGGTGTTTCCGCAGAAATCAAGTTAGAAAAAACCAAACTCAGTCACTCTGATAAAATGCTCAATGACTTGTGCATTAACACAGACAGTGGAAAATATAAATAGACAACATTCATCGACAGAAAAAAGCCTTCAATACCGAAAGCTCGCTTTTTTGCGGAGAAAGATGGAACTGTAACTGCTCCTCCCAAAAAAGTTAATGCAGAAAATTGAAACAAGTCTTGTTGAACGGAAATTTCGATATTGCAGCTCGGTATGGCGCAGTGCAAAATCAAGGCAAAAGCTACATGCAAGCGTGCAGCCGGAATCCTAACCAAAAGGGCTTACTATGCCTCTGCTCTCCAGAGTGTAAATCAACTGGGATGACAGTAAATGAACAATGTGAGTATAAGGGAAACATGGCATTAAAGACTCATTGCTAACAATGAGCCATTGCGCTACGTAAGCATCCCATAATGCATTTTTAGACTGTCTAAAATCAATTACTGCCGTTGTTCGGACCGTCGCCACGCTCGCAAAGGCCCATTGTTAGCAATGAGTCTTTAAAAAATGTATAAAAGTATGTCCCCCATCTACGAAAAAAATTTCGCCAAAGTGCCTCCCTGCTAAGAGGAGAGGTTATGGAATGGTCTTGACGCGAAATAAAACTTAACAAAAACCTTTTAATTTAATTTACCTTCAAATTTCAAACCTTCACATCCAATTCTTGAAAACTCCAGAACATGAATAAACTATTTCTATTTTTTCCTATCATTCGATTACTTATAAGCTTCGGTAAAATTCCGTAAAATTACTTTTGCTTTGATATGAATTATTGGATATTTGGACGGTGAAAATTAGGACATTTACCTTTTTCTTTGTACAGAGTAGTTTGGAAAACAATTTATGTATTCAAATTAAAAGTTTCCTTGCTAAAAATTCAAAAATGAAAGAAAACAAATGCATAGAATACTGTCGTTTTCGGTAAAGTATTCCTATCCGGCAGTATTCCCAACTGATGGAAAGAAATTGCAGCCACAGCGTTACATTGCGCTATGACGGTCTAACGCCCTGCCCATGTGATGTTGATTGCGCATTTTAGGGATCATGTTTTGGCTTGTATATAACGTTCGCCCTTTTAATTGCTTAGATTCTACATCCTTCTTCTAACTGGTTTCTTTGTATACAGCCCCAAATCTGACTCACATGACTACGTAATTACAACTCTACCTGAGGATTGACGAATGCTTTGCGAGCGGTAACGATCTCAGCAAATCTGTCACATACAAATGACCCACAACAGTCTACAAATAGGACATGGGTGTCAGTTTCGCATACAACGTTGGCACAAACTGTTTTGCAGAGCTAAAATCAGAAAAAAGCATCAGGCACAACAAATTCATGGAAAGCAGATGAACCATCTGCCGTGCGTTCAATAAATTTATAAAAATATAAACTCTATTCTTTTCCGCGTTTTTGCTTTTCTTCTTCCTAACAATATCGAGAAAATATGTCACAGCACAGAAAATTCGATCATAGTTACAGAATCAGAACATGTACCTAAAATTACAATAGATCTATGTCGCCTGAGACTCTTTTTGCCTGTAGTATTGCAGTAACTGCTTACATTTATGACACAGAAGCTATTTAACTTATGACTTCAGGTTTAAAAACTCTAACTGACACCTGTGTTTTCCCTGCTCCTGGTACCCCACAAATTTCCACCATCTCTCCGGTCCAAAGCCCATCGTTTAGCAAAATGTCGAGCCTACAATTTGGAACATTTATCTTTAGCCAATACCGAAATCTAAAGAGCAAAGCTAAGGGCAGAAAGAAAGGCATTTGGAAACCTTACCAAATTATGTCGGAAGAAAGGATCTTATGCTTTCATCTTTTGTAGAAACCAAATTTATCAAATACCGAAGATGTTGGGAAGCTAAAATTTTCTTACAAATTATGAGAAGTTTAATTCTTGTTATTTTTATTACTTTCGTTGTACGAATAAGTGGTATAATTTTGGTTAACCAAAAAGATGGAGCTGGCAAAATTAATCATTTCAAAGTTCCTTCTGTTAAGGACAGGAAATAAAGAAAAAATAAAACTGTGGCACGTTTCAATAGGCATGCTAAAAATTATGATGTAAATCAAAAGTAACAAAACTTTTTTACAGAAAACAAATTTTTGTAAGAAAAAAGGAAACATCAGGAAGAGGAAATCAAAGTTCATGGACGCGTAAAGAGCCTAGCATTAGTAGAATGTTGATCACGTTGCTATTCAAGTAGCAATGAAAATAGAACTTACAAGGTTATGTTTCTACCTGCAAAGCTAGAGCACAAATTTTCATATAGGATGCAATAAAACTGTAGAAAAAGAAAAGTTGATGCGATGCATACTTACCCTTTACAACCTGCGAAATATAAGAATAGAAAATTAAGTATACGGAATACAAAAGGGGAGGGGAAATACTAGGTTGTGTTGCGGGGGGGGGGGAATCAGAAGGACAGATAAATTTAGTTGTATTGAATAAATTTCGACAGTGAAATATCAACATCCACAGCACATCTTGTAATTAACGGCACTACCTAGTAAAGAAAGTTTGCCTGATAGCCAAAAAATTACGAAGAGAGCTTGGGTAATATGAAAAAATGGCATATTGAGTAGAGGCAGGAGCTAATAAAGCAAAGTGGCAGTTTTCGTGAAGTTCACAAGTTCGAAAGAATACATCGAGGACAGCTTTTAGGAACGAATTACTTGCTACAACTTATTTTAATTAACAGCAAGCATTGTGATATGACATGACTCCTTGAATCCTGAATACGATATGATCTTATTCCGATAGTCTTATGTAAGAGGTAATGATTGATACAAAAAATAAGCACCTGTTGACAAAATGATTGTATTTCGAAGAGCCTTATTGAGCAGGTCGGCTGCATACGCCGGAGAGGCTGTATTCACCCCACTGTGCCCAGCCAACATCACCCTGCCAAAAGTATTAATAAATTATCAAAACATTTACAATCATTACAACAGATTTTTTTAAATGTTCTGTTTATTCTTTAGCCGTTTTCATAATTTAATCATACCCAAATAGCAATGATAATATTAATAATAACAATAAAGAAAGAGTAACTCTGACGAGTTGCCAAGAGTTTGAAAGGTTGTGAAAAGTAAGGTTGAAGTTGCTCCCTTTGTCTGGGTGCACTTGGAACAGTTTCAAGAAACTTAAAAAGTTATCTGAAGGAGATTGGTGTCAGCGTAACCATTTAGTTGATACAAATGTCTGCGCTTCTTGGTTTGACAAGAGTTCTAAGAAAAGTACTCGATGTCTCAGGTCACAGGCTGTGACTTGTTCTCGATATAGCAAACAAAATACAGTCAATTTGGAAGAACCTAACAATATTAATATAAAAAAACTGTTGCTTGTACAGGGTAATACCTTATCGTTGCATGACAGTACTGTTATCAACAAAGGCCCTGCTAAAATTTAGTTAAAACGGCGAAGTTCTCCAGCCGCGATAGAAAAATATCTGACAAAAGCTTTTTTACTCCCAAATGGAAGGGTGGTACCCTGCATTGACTTGATTGGTGGGAACATCCCTGTAATCGTTGTGAATGTTGTGAAAAACAGATGATGAATATGAACGTTATGGATTTTAAAACCTGTAAACGTTAATAAATGATTTTGATTAATATTTTACGATATTAAACTTTCGACTTGATGATTTTCAGTGGCGGATCCAGACTACCGCCATTACCGCTCGAGCGGTAGTCAGATTATTAAAAAAATTTTAGAAACAAGGATCGTTTTTATGTTTATCCTATTACTTTAATTAAACCATAATTAAAAATTGAAAAATTTGATCGCGCTGCAAACCAAGCATTCCTCCCTAAAGACATGCCTGAAATTGTCATCGAGACAGGAATGCTTTCAATCCCTATCGCTATGGAAATTGCGTGCCGAATGACCGAGTCACATGCTTGTAAATAAAATAAATAGCTAGCATGGGAGGATGATGAAATCATGGCTTGCTAGCTAGGGGGATTGAGTCGGTGTAGAGCGGATTCGAGCTGCACTGAGCGGTAGTCAGCCTGCCTAAACCAATCAAATTATCAGAAATCACAGCCAACCTGGGGGGATTCATACAAATTTTGTTTACAGCCAATGAACAACCGAGTTGACTACCGCTCAGATGGGTGGTTGAGTAGTACTGCCGCTCAGCACGGCACGGTTTTTCTGATTGGCCTATTTCGATCCACAACTGGTTATATATTTTTCCATCGTGTTTTTTCGGAACCTATTCTGACGTTTTATGCTCTGAGGAGTGTCAGACGAAAAAGCTTTAAGTATGTTGTAAAATGTTTGCTTTTGTATGATTCTTTGTTTAACAAAAGTTGCTCTCAATAATTGCAAATTTTATCTGGCTTTTTAAACTTATAATTTCCAACAGGTTTGATTTTCATAAATAATTGTGCAACTTAATGCGAGTTTTAGGCTACATTTCCAAATTCCGCCAAATGTATCTTTTTTTTCTAATTCTTTGTTGTTCCTCGGCTAAATACCGTAAATTTTTTTAGAATATTTATCCTCAGAATATTGAATAAGATTATTTATTTCTTCTCAAGCTTGTTGTAAGGGTACATGGAATATCAGTAAAGCACCGCTAGTCTCTTGAAAATGGTCTATATAAGAAATTATAGAAAGCAATAATCATTTTAGAAAACCGGGTGTGACCAGGAAATGGATGTGGTCCAAAGGGTGTGGTCGACCCTCTATCTCATTTCGGCGGTAGTCAAATTTTTGGCTGGATCCGCCACTGATTTTAAACGTAATAGTTTAATGTAACGGAATATTTGAAACATTGCGGTTTGAACAAATTTTTCCTTCACAGAGTTAGTGTCAATAGAATTCTCCAGTTTATTCTTCACTGAAATATATAAGAATTGAGAAAGGGGGGTGCGTCTTACACATGGTAAGACACTAGAAACTGTTTTTCAGAATTAAAACATGGAATTAAGGGTGCGTCTAATGCAAGGATACATCTTACATACAGCAAAATACGGTATATTTTCAAGCTTATTCGACGAGAATGAAACTTCTATGTCATCTGCTCTAGACAGACCTAATATCGGTTATAAAAACTTGAATTTTGCATGGATGATAGTGGAAAACAAGAAAAAAAGCAGAAAAATCCCTCCAACCGCCGTGGTGCGAAGCGCCGTAATATAGGGCAGCGGTAATATCTGTCGCCGTAAAATGGGGAAGTCCTCAGAAAAGGCTTTAAACGCGTGTTTTAGTCATTTTCCACTACATTTAACGATAGATCTTCGAGATAAAGTCTATCAAATGAAATATCTCCCAGATTTTTATCGATTTACCTCTTAAAACTTTCAAAAAATCTATCTTCGACACCCCAGTTAATTTAGGCCCGTTTTTCTATTGTTTCCTCCACAAATACGAGGTTCATCCGCGCGTCTAATTCACACATTCGCGCGAATATATGACTTCAGTGCAGTAAGATGGAGAAGTACTTTAAAAAACACGTAAAACACGTAAAAGGTAAAAGACGCAATATCTTAACTTCATCTTTAAACGTAAAGCAAAACTTAAAAAGTAAAGGATGATAAATTATTTGGTTTTAATAAGACTTTGAATAGTTGAGGGGAGTCTGATTTTTAATATTAGTGATATAGTATTCTAATTCATTTTTAATTATTGGCTGAATGTATTTTCAATTCATAGATTCTAAGACATTTTTCCTCAAAAATCATTCTATGTAGCTAGGATGGATGACTGTGAAATGAGCAGCAGCTGCATGAGTCAGTGATCAATGGCTTCAAAACATTTTTCCAAGATAAAAACTGTATTTGCTTGCAATTTATAATGCACTTGTGTGAATTCTATTCAGGTTATTTTTTAAATTTCTATGAATACAAAAACCAAAGGTGTAAAACACCAAATTATCAGTTTCCAATAAAGTTAAAAACAAAAAACATTGTACTCGTTTGTAAACCGAAAGGCCCATTTGTAAATTCTATTGATGTAATTTTTTAAATTTCTAAAAAGGATTTGCTTGGATATGATCAGTTCTGCTAAAACCATAATGGTATCTTGGTATAACCATAGGTACACAATGGTATCTTGGAATAAGTGGAAGGCTTTGGGGAGATACGTCAAATGACACAAGCTAAGCCTCTATCAGCCATTGCTATCATACAACTCCCTTAGAATTAAAAAACAAACTATTATTATTATTATTATTATTATTATTATTATTATTTCTAAGCTTTCTATGATATCCACTCGTACCACCTATTACATTTTTTGCTGTAGCAACAAAGCATGGACTAACCCTGAACTACTCCCCTTTCAACTACATAAATAACTATTTGTGAATTACGCTTGTTGTCTATTTTTATTCTGTAAACCCAGGCTAGCCAATTGCAAACTACCTTGTAATAGTGAGATTTGTAATTGTAGTTTAGGTTGAATTTAAAATAAAATGTTTTCATTATTTTCTATATATTTAAAGTAGGCATATAAAAATAGCTACAAAACAAAAGCTAATTCAAGCCTACTACAAAGTAAAATTGTTTAAAAATAAGTAAATAAAACTACATATATAACTTTTTAAAAGATTCTTATGCCTAATTTAGCATATTTTCAAGAAGCCTAGAGAAGATCAAATAAAAGTTGAATTTACAAAAGATGTAGTAGAAGCTGGGAACTTTTTTCAAAAGTACAGAAGCCATGCCCCTTTGTCATTCCAACATCCCTGCTTAGAAAGAAAGCATATTAGCAATGAAAGCACACCTTAAACATTGAATTTGACAAAACTCAATATATAACATTAAAATCTGGAAGATATTAAAGTGCTTGCCCCCCTTGATCTAAAAGAGAGGCACCCAAGACCATGTAAAAATTGACAAAACTCTGCAATGCATTATGTGAAGCTCGTCCTTAAGATCTACATCCTAGAGTTATATTCTTTCGTGCAGTGTATGCATGAGATAAGCATCTGCTGGGGTGTTTTGTACACAATAATTTTGGTGAAATGGCAGATCACCCCAACACAATAATTTTTCTGTTATTCTTTGTGTGTACTTCTCCATCATTCCCAAGGTACAAATTCATTGATATTTACTCTGATGAAGCCCTGTATGCCGGGGCGAAATATTAGTATATTCTTTAAATTTAATTTATTTTGAAAAGTTTATTTCGTGACATTGGATTCCTGTTGTCGTATTGCTTTGTTCCTGTATATCTTTCATAACAACACTCATTGCAAGATTCACAGAATCCAGAGGATAGCCTATCCTGCGGTTCTTCCTTCTCACACATCACAAATTCATTGCCTGACAATTATGGAGGCTAGCAGGGCAAGTTTGAATCAGGGCAATGATTGTATCTGAACCTTGATATACATCTGCCCTAGTACACCTTGCATATAGTTGGTATCATGGGCCCATGATTTAGATTTGAATGTAGTCACAGGTGTAGTGCTATCAAGGGAATTCTTGCACAAAATGTTGCAAAAACACTGGCTAAAAAGAAAAATTGACTTCTTTCTGGCATAAACAATATGGTGCATCAGACACTGCAGAGCGTGGCAGTTCTCGACAAGATCTTGTGTGTGCAAGAACAAATATAAATGTGTGCCTGTGTGCAAATAGTGCTGGAAAAGTTGTGCAATGTGTATACACTGTTCGGTTTTGATCCAATGTGTGCAGCAAGTCTCTAATGGGCAGAGTATTTGTCAACTTGTTTCACAAATGTGTGCACAGAAATTATTTTTGCAAAAGGGCTTTCAAGAATTCCACAAAATTTTGACAGATCATAATTTAGCATGAGGTCAATCATATAATTTGCATGATTAAGGTTCAATTATTTCTTGTACTTAGTCAAACTTCCAGGTGAAGGTGTGGGATTGAAATGTAACCCCCTAAAAGTTCACTCAGTCAGTTGATTTTAACATATTTCAGTCCACAGAATGATCTCTCCCTTTGTAGTTTTCAAAATAATCTTACTTTCTTTGATTCAGACCTTTTTGTGCCCTTTGTTAGCAGTAGCTGGCAAGGCCTCTTCTTAACAGCCCTTGCTTAGAAAATGAGAATAAATCCAAGACTGTAGTTTCTCAGAGAATTGGAATATGCTAGTCAGTAGATTTTTAATTCTAGGCATCAATGGATTTAGGGCAAGCATAGGTCATTTCAAAATATCAAATCAAAATACTGAGATATGAGATGATTCCAGGGCAATTCTTCAGTAATATATAGGTTCTGGCCCTTAAAAGTTTTCCTGGGAGAATACCTCAAGACCCCCCTTCTTTTAACTTCACAAAGCCTTCAGATTTCATTGAGCAAACCCAGAAAAGCCAATTTTTCATTCGCTTCACAAAGTGAAAAGCTTCATATTTCATTCAATTCATTTGCATGCCAAGCTTTTCAAATCAGGAGGAGATTATCATCTAGAGAAACCCAATCTTCTCACAAAATGCACATGGCTAAAAGTGGTACAGGTTCTCTAACTTGGTTATAGACAGCAACTTTTTCAACTTGTGACAATCAGATGGTTCTAATGCTGACCAACACAAGTTAAAGTTGTTTTAAGAATGCAGGGCCGCTGAGGGGCGGCCTGGGCCCTGGGGCAAAGTCCCGGTTGGGGCCCTAAAGTCGGATAGCTTTATGCAACGAGTCTAAATGCAAACATAACTCACTTGAACCGGCCATAGATTAAAACAAGATTATATGGGTTACTTAATTTTTTATCAGGGCTCTCTTCCCCCAAAGTACGATTTTGCGAAACTCAGGAAAACTCAGCTTAAAAGATGAATCTGTAAAATATGTGATCTAAGGTCTATTCAGCTTTTCTCGGGGCCCCAGACTCAATAAATAAAGCTGGTAGGCCTTAAATTCAAACAAGACTCAGTGTACAGACCCAATGAAATTACTGGCATCATTTCCGATCTCAACAAATATATCTTTAAATGCATTTTCAGTTTCTCATAAGAAGAAATTTTAAAAAAAATTCCAGAATAATTTGCAGGCCCCTTTCAGGCCGAGGCCCTGGGGCAAATTGCCCCCCCTCTCTGCGCCACTGTATGAATGATACAATCCCAATTCGTCAGCATTTCAAAATTTCCAAGAAAATGTTGTTTAGACCAAGATAAGAAATTAATTTTTCAAAAAGGGTGGACCTTAAACTTTCCCAGTACAGAGAAAAATGTGATAGCAGCCCTATGTTTTGTGTGCATTGGACCAGCTTCTGAAAAAGTCTTGTGTGTGCACATGCCACACTCTGCAGACTGGCAGTCTTTGCCATACACCTTGCCTTCAAGTAGTTCAATGTACATGTAGTTCAATTTTACATGTATTGAATGTACCATTGAATTGGTGTGGCTGCTTTCTTCAGGATAAACATGAAACAAAGAGAGGAAAATTAAAGTCAATATTGGTCAGCAACAATTGCTACTGCTTCTAAGCAACCAACCTTTTTCTACGTGGTCCTCTTTTAACTTCATTCGCTGTTGGCTTCTCTCGTGTCACGCAGAAAGCTTACTTTGTTTGCCCCGCTGCGCTATACTTTACTTCGCGCTAGTGGCCACTGACCAACTCACTAACACCTTGGACCCTGGTAACAACATTCAGAAATGCAGAATCAAGAATAAGAGATGTATATTATTCTTAAGATGTTCCAGAAATTTTTTCCATAACATGAGATGTCCCGAGTTCCCGTCAAAATTCAATAAAACCCGTCGAGATGGCGTCTGCCTCTAGTGGGTGAAAATGTTATTACATCAAAGAGAGGCGATGCGTCGGGGTCCAGTGAGGTGTCGGGGGCTCATTGACTTTCAGTTGCAACTCAGCCATTGGGCTATCAGGGTCCTTGACACGCCCGTTTGCGGTATTAAGGTTTTATTTTTTCTGCAGCCCAATTAAATTCACACCATTTACAATTAAAAATGTGGATTTCTACACATGGCTGTATCCTAATCAAATAAAACGAGAACCACTTTGACAGATTATGACCAATCCAAATTCTTTTTTAACATCTAAATCAATAACTTACCTTCAGCAGCAGCAAATTCTTCAGATCTTATTAGTATCTTCTGTGTTCAAAAGGCTTTCATACGATAGAAAACGTGCTCACAACAGCTTTTTATGAGCTATTGCTTACAACAGCTTTTTATGAAGCTGAAGCAACATGCAAATGCTGAAACCTTTAACAAAATGATCAACTGGCTTTTGGTTCTATTCTAATGCCAGAAATAAAAGGTGAGATAAAGGCACAAAATTACATGAGAAGCAGAGATTTTCATTAAAAAATACAATGAGGCTCATTCATTATACACTAGACTGATAACAAATCACTACGAAGTTACAATATTACGACAAAGTGCTGACATTAATATATTTCAAGCTGCATTATACCGTAGGCAACAAAGCCATGTTCAAATACAACTGAACATAATTTCCAATACTCAACAAGCACAGAAACTTAGTTGTCCTCCACAAATTGGGAAGTGTTAATTTTGTGGCCCCTACTTGAAGTCCTCATCATCATCATCAGGTAGAGGAACCTGCTGTGCATCTTCGATTTCTTTTTGGTACTGGGCTGCCAATGCAGGATCCATGAAAACAGTTGGGGGTTCTAAAGCTGGCATTTCAGTGAAATGTAGATCTGGTTCCCCACAGAGCTTTCTTGCAAGACACAAAAATGGTTTGTCAAAATTGTAGTTGCTTTTGGCGCTGATGTCGTAGTACTAAAGTGAAGAAAAGTTACTCTTACCACATTTTAGAGTTGAAATCTTACATTAATATTCAAGCAGAAGAGCTATTAGGGGATTCAAGCAGCCAGATTTCCAGGTCTCCTTGGAAGACAGCAACAGCCAAAAAATTTGGCTTTATATTTTGTGAGAGCTTTGTCTTGATAGCTGCTACTTGATAGAATCATACCATCAGATGATACACATGTTAAGATTTCGCTTTTGGCCATAAAACATGATACCACTTCATAAAACAAACACCAACCTCCAGTGGTATATAAAAGCAGGATACCACTTGAAGGGTAGTAAAACACTTAAAGGATATGTTCAACAGGCCTATACAGCCTCCAGTGGTATAAAAAAGCAGGATACCACTCAAAGGTTATGTTCAACAGCCCTATACAGCCTCCAGTGGTATATAAAAGCAGAATACCACTTAAAGGATAGCAAAACACTTAAAGGGTATGTTCAACAGGCCTATACAGCCTCCAGTGGTATCTTAGCAAAAACAAAAACAAACAAAGCTCATGGCTAAAGTTGCACTACTAACCTGTAAATTTTTCTTCCTATGAAAATTTATCTGCTTTGCTTTGACCTTTCTGTCTTTCATATCAACCTTGTTTCCACACAAAACAATTGGAAGGTTTTCACACACTCGTACCAAATCTCTATGCCAATTTGGTACATTTTTGTAAGTGACACGTGAAGTTACATCAAACATTATAATTCCACATTGTGCAGCAATGTAGTAGCCATCTCGCAATCCACCAAACTTTTCTTGACCAGCTGTGTCCCAAACATTGAACTTGATGACACCAAAGTTAGTGTTGAAACATAATGGATGAACCTCAACACCAAGAGTCGCTGAGGATAAAAAAGAAAAAGTTTGTTCAATAAACGCTTTTTGATACTGTTCATTTTTTGATACTGGTAAAATTTTAAAAAAATCTAACTTTCAAAAATACCAACAACTAATACAATATAAGCCATTTCTGTTTTGATTCAGTTGTGTGGATTTAGTGCTGACTCAGCTTGCTCTCTTTGTATTTAAATACCAGATTTTTCTTGTTTATGTCAACTGCTTAGGTCACTAGAAATGACTCAGAACATGTTTGCTGAAGGAACATTCACAAAATCTGCCATGACAATTAAAAGTTTTTAAAAAAAACCTATAGTGCAATATTACAGACCATTACTGTTCTGCTTGAGTGGTCAATAGTTTGCTTGATAAACTTTGAGCGAGAGCTGACCTAGAGGCAAGGGGCAATCACTTGCATCAAATTAAAGGGACTCTGTGAAGAATTGCAATTCAAAGCAATAGAAATGTGCTGCAACGGAAAGTAAAGTTTTAAAGATGAAGTAACAAGGAAAAAACCAATTGGGCTTTCCCATACATCTTACCAACATATTTTTTCTCAAATTCACCAGTGCTATGGCGCTTTACAAATGTAGTTTTTCCTGTACCTCCATCACCAACTAGGACAAGCTAAAAGCAGAAAAAAGCCTAATTATAGATAAGTTGACACAACAAGTAATCAAAACACTTTATATGTTACAATAGTGTGGAAAAGAGCCTAACCCATAAAAATATATATATCATGAAACTTAACAGGGGAGTTTTAAAGACCAAAAGAGTTTGTTCAAAACGAAAACAAAGGTTTCTATTATTGTGTGTGTATGGGGGGGGGGGTAATAACCAAGTCAAAGAGGGGAAATTGTGAGTGGCAATTAACATTCTTTACCAATGAAAATAACACCACTACTAATTTATAATGATTATAAAATATTGAAGTGCACCATATCAGCTATGGATATAAGCATTTGTTCTCCTAAATGGAAGAAATCTCCTGTTTTGGAGGAATGCATCCTGTTTGGGAGGAATGCATCCTGTTTGGGAGGAAAGCATCCTGTTCGGGAGAATTCAAATCTTTTGCAGCTTAAATTTTTCTCTCCTGATTGGGATAATCTTTCCTTTAAATGGTTATTTTATGATTAAAAAGGCTTAGGCTCCTTTTTCTGATCCAATATTTTAATTCTGCATGTCAAAAAACGTAGGTTTATCTGGGAGAAGGGGTGTCAAAAACCAAAATATTTTGGGTGCTGTCATTTTTGTAGGACCCCTAAAAGGATTTCCAGGTAAAGTAAACATAAGGTTGCCATCACCTGAACCTTTTCTTTCCTAGAACAATCCCTATAACAATAGAGAAGGATGTCTAGAAAACTTCAAATGCAAATTCTGGATGATTTTCAGGGGTGACCTACTATTTTATTCATGGATTTATATAAATATATGTGTATTTCATTTTATTTTATTTATTTTGAATTACCATGGATTCTCGTCGCCGTTTTGCTTTCTTCGTGAACTTTGTATACGTATTTGACGGTGTGGATTTCAAAAATGATGTTTTAAATTCCCGATAGAAGTTCCTTCATGCATTTCTGTGCAAAAGGTTTTGTTTTTTTTCCTCATCGGGAGAAAAGGTAAGTATGATTTCTTCTCCGGTTGGGAGACATTTTATTGAAACTTCTCCCAATCGGGAGACATTTCTCCCGAACAGGAGAAAGCTGCCGTAACTGTTGACATCTCTGTTGGTACAAAGCACTTCAAGTGTAATTATATAGAGGCTACTGTTAGGTGCCTTAAAGGATTGAACTCGACAAAGAACACTTTAAGTGACGTACTATAGCAAAATTACTTTCTAATTTTTAGACAAGAGCATGGAAATGGAGGCAGCCACCAAAAAGCGGCCTGACAAGAGCGAACCTTTACCTGATAGATATAGATTGATTTTGCCGAATCTTGACATAAGAATATGCTTAAATTGGGGGTAATGAATAAACTCAGGTGACATATTCTTCCAATCCAAGCCAGATAAAAAACAAGCAAAAAATACGACAAGAACAAGTCTAAACACGAGTACTCACTTTGAAAGTGGCATCAGGTTGACCTTCAGACATTTTGTTGACTCTTTTAAATTACCGTAGGCTAATATGGTTTGCTAATTGCAAACTCCAATGAAGATTCAAGTGGATAACTAAAACTGCCAGTACCTTCCCGGTGCTTCAGTTCTACGGCCTTTAAGAGCGGTTCAATCCGGTTCCTGATGGCGCGCAAAGTCAAGAGAAAAGGTCCCGTATGCGGGCAGCCTCACTTCAACATACGCAATCTCACTTGAAAACTCAAACTCTAAATTTTTTTCAGCAAGCAAAAAGTTAATTACCATGTACTAATTTAAAATACAGTTTTTAGAAATTTAAAATTAGAGCAATAAGTAAGATAAAAAAACAAATTGTTTTTTATTATGATGAGCTATCGAGTCTTGTGTAGCCTGAGTTACAGACCTCAAACTGGGGCTCAGGCTAGTCATGTGCACCATCTCCATCTTCTCAAGCTGCAGGATCTTTTTGAAATGAAACTGCTGTTGCTGATATTTGTTTATGAGTCAGTTAATAAACTTTCTCCACCTTGTTTTCGTTATTTTTTTTCTATGCTTTCGCAAGTTCATCAGCATGATACCAGGCAAGCACGTAAAGGTGACATTCTTCTGACACACAAAAACACCTTACAGTATGGATTTGCCGCAATCAAAGGGTAAAGGTGAACATAATCATCAATAATCTATGTCTCACGACCCTAGACTCAGAGATCTGTAATTTCAGAGAAGATAACACTATATACTCATGTGGGCTAGAGCTAGATCTACATGAAATTTTCACCAACTTGGAATATGATCTAAGTAGATTGCTACAATGGTTTGCAAATAATGGAATGGTTGCAAATCCAAAAAATTCCAGCTAATGTTTCTTGGCCTGAAAAGGCAGAGAGGGCTACCTACGAATTAGCCTAAATGAGAACAAATTGTCTGCAACAGATCATGTTAAAGGTGAACTGACACACAAAACTATTTATTTAAAAGATGTAGAAAACGTTGCATGGAATCCTAATTTCAAGTTTTCGGTTTAATTATTATTGTCTCTTTTGACGCAATTCCGCTCTAAATGTCATGAAATTGTTGTCAAGTGTTCGATCTTTGTCGGCATTTCATGTGACCCAGTGGGTATGACGTCACAAACACCATGTTTTATATTCCTTGTATAGAAATCACTCTCGGACTGGACAGTTCAGTTCATCTTGTTCAGTAACTATCGACCATTTTGAAAAATTCTTCACATTATTTTGTACAAAATTTTTGACCTCAGATTCTGATTACGAGCAATGATTTTAGTCTACTTGGAAGTTTTCGTGATGATATTGCTCACGATATTGATTTTATGACGACAAAAAGATAAAAATTTTATAAGGGATTTGACCGTGATTGGCGACTAGGGGGGTAAAGTTTCCCCCCGAATGATTTTTGCGGTCAAACCCCTTACAAGTTTTCAAACTTCATTTCTCCGTAAAATCTAAAATACAAGCACAAGCAATATGAAAAATTGTATCTGGCCTAAAATTATGATGATAAAACCAAATTTGAGCTTTAAAAAGTCGTATAATTAGGTTAGGAGAAATTTTCAAAACGAGGCCGTAAGTCGAATTGGTGTATTCGAGGAGATCTATGTAGCCTTTGATCCAAGATACATAAAAATTCGAGGCTAATGAAATGTAAGAAGGATATATGCAGGCTGGTATGTTAGGTAGGAATTTAAGTTTGGAAAGAATAGGCACTTTTAGCTGCTCGAAGAAATTCTCAATTCTGAAGTCAATCATGCGGACGAATGTGGCGAGTGTAAGAATCTTTTCATTTTATCATCAATCTAGTTTCATTTTCGAACAAATTCAAAATATGAAAATAGCTTTGAAAAAAGCAAACATTTTTCAACATACTAAAAGCTTTTTCGTCTGACACTCCTCAGAGCATAAAACGTCAGAATAAGGGTCCGAAAGAACACGATGAAAAATATATACCCAGTTGTGGATCGAAAAAGGCCAATCCGAAGAACGCAATCACAAGACCGGTATAGTTGACCAATCAGTGCCGCGAACCTAAAGAAAAATTACCACTGGAGTCCAAGATGGAAAACGAACTCCTTCTGTCTACACAATGGCGGCTTTTTCGTTTGTATGTAGATCGACTCCAAAACTGCTAGATGGAAGGACGACCGGGCTCTGCCAATGATCCGAAACATGACGTCATTATAGAGTTTTGCACAATCTGGGTTGTCTAAAAGATATTGACCGATGGCACAATCACTTGTTTTAACAGTGTTTCTCGTTTAACAGTGTTTTAACAGGTCTAGAAAGTTTATGAAAGCTTCATTTGCTAAGACCCACTCTAATTTAAGTGAGATAGGATAAACCTATTGGGTCATGAATCCCAAAAACAAAGCTTGCAGAAGAATGGATTTTGGAGATCAAATTTTTTTTTAAAGAAGTAGCCGATGGTGCAAGTCTAATCTCCTGATCTAGTTCATTCCATTCAGCCAGCCAACCGGGATAGAAACTAGACTTGAACTTTTCTGTTCTTGCTCTAATTCGTCCAACGAAATCACGATTGCGAATAGACCTCTTTCCTGTTGTTGCCGCCATCTTTTTTCGCAATGCAATCTGGGATGTCTAGGGGGCAAACAAACCTTAGTTTTTTTACTACTACGAAAAAAGCGTGTTTACTGCCGTCCTGTGACCGGTTTCTTCGATTATACCTCTCTAAAAATGGTTTTTACTAAAGAAGAATTGCGAGTTTGGAAGGTAGAAGATCTTAAGAAGTATCTGTCAGACAGAGGTGTGCCCTCGAACACTAAGAACTGCAGAAAACCACAGCTTATTGAAAAAGTTATTTTTGCTGAAAAGCTCGAACTTCCAACATTGCCTTCTCAAGCTGTTCGAAAATCTGAAATTGACCTCAACCGGAGCAAAATTTTATTCGTTGATGGCGTGCAGTTACCCTTTCCTGAGACAATTGGCTCCCACTGGCTCGAAGGAAGTGAATACTATCCTGACCTTACATTTGATGTTATCAAAAAATATGCAGAAGCAATGGAATCCTTGAAAGCCTCCAAGGAAGGACAGAACCTTCAGACATCTGGACATGTAAAGTCAGTGTTTTTTAATAGAATTACAGATTATATTAAATATTGCTTTATAAAAGCATTGGTTGTGCCTCAGACACGTATATCTGATGCTCCTTATACTGTTTGGGTTAGTCTACGGACAGATGCCTCTTCCATTTTGGCTAGTGAATGTGGATGCGTGGCTGGTTACAGTAACTCATGCAAGCATGTATTTGCTTTGCTATATTACATCCTTGCAGAAGTTAGACTTGGCAACAACAGGTCTTGTACTGGCAAGAAACAGCAATTTAGTGTAAGAACATACAAGAAGGAGCCTAGTCAAATGTCTTCTGTTAAAATTTTGCATCATCATCCAGAAAATGATGACTGCATTCAAACCCCATCAAGAAGTGAATATGAGCCCCGTTCCATCCAAGATTTAAATGTTGCCTTTACCAAAGCTGACTGGGAAGCTGTTGCAGAGGCTACTGATGGAAAAGCAAGTGTTCTCCAATTTGTTAAAACAACAATGAAGAGTTCCTCAACATCCTCTTCCCAAACTGTTCTGCCCCCTTCTACATTGCCTGAGATTGCTTCTAAGTGTCAAGCTGATAGTTTTCATGCAGCATTGAAATTACACCGGTCTGCTGCTGAATTGAAAAGAATAAATGCAATCACTGCTGATCAAGCATCCTCAGAAAAATGGTTCCAGTATCGTCATGGTGTAATAACAGCATCTTCTGCACATGAAGTTTTGGTAAAAGTTGATGACAACCATCAAATTTTAAATTTATCATCATCCCAAAATCTATGTGCAAAAATTTGCATGTATAATCCTTCTGTTCATAGTGCATCATTAAACTGGGGGAAGAATAATGAAAAGTTTGCCTTCAAAAGGTACACCAGAAAGAACAGAACAAAGCACAAACACTTTTCAAGTAAAACTACTGGTTTGTTCATTTCTGAACAGTTGCCTTTTCTGGGAGCCAGCCCTGATGGAGTTATAAGCTGCAAATGCTGTGGATTCGGTGTTTTAGAAATAAAATGCCCATGGAAGAGCCGTGATTTAAATATTGCAGACTATCTCATGCAGCCAGAGTCATGCTTGTCAAAGAATGCTAATGAAATATTTTTGAAGCCTGCACATAAATACTACACACAAGTTCAACATCAGATGTTTGTCACTGGTGCAGAATATTGTAATTTTGAAGTTTTTTTGCCCAAAGAGTCATTGACTGTAAGAATTCCAAGAAATCCACAGTAGGAAATAAAACTTGTCCATTTTTTCAAAAGCATTGTGCTACCTGAGCTATTTTCAGGGACAATAGAAAATGTTGTTGCATGCAGAAATGTAATGAAAGGACTTTTGCGAAAGGTTGAAGATAGACTGGATAGTGAAGAAGCACAAAAGGAACTTCAAAAGTTAGACTCAAGATTATTACTAATATAACTAAACATATGCTTTAAGTTGTAGTTCTTTTCAGTTTTATTGGAGATAGGAGACTCGTTACTATTAGAATATATGATTATTATTATCTTATGCTTGCTGTAGTCACGTGTTACGTTATGTTGAAGCTTATTGGACAATGGACTCTTAGATAACTCGCTTACCACGCTGTTTTACTCCCGAATATGTTAGCCGTTGTATTAGGCCTGATTTTGTTCTTTTAACGTTATATGTTCATGTTTGTTCATATTCATGCCTGGTCACAGCTTCGGATAAATTTAACAGTTACAGTAAAACCCTGCATAGAAATAACTTCAAAATAAGCAATTAAGAACTACTTTAAACTTGAGGCTAGTCACGAGGCTGTCCTTTTACAAGTGGTGGCTGCAAATTGGTAATAGCAGCTGCAATTAACCAGACCTCATCAATTATATCTAACAAGGTTAGAGGTAAAGTATGATCCAGTAGTCTAAATTTCAGTCTTCCCATAACACGCTCAATGTGAATTCTTGCTCTTGCAATTCGTTTACATTCAGATATTTCTGAGGGTGTAAACTGTCTTTTGCTTCGAACGAAGGGTGGCACTTTAACTTTAACTTGCCTGGGAAGAAATATATCCTGAACTGTGTAACCCTTGTCAAACATAGCAATAAACCCAGGATGAAATTTCTGCACAACATTGGAGTCTTCTGTGATAAAACGATCTGAAGCAGAGCCAGAATAGGACCTTGACACAAAACTAATTGATCCTCCTTTTGTACAGAATATTAATTTCTTTTGGGTATTTCTGCTCTTATATGTGCTGTATGTTTGGTACTGAGCCTTGGAATTTGCAGGCTTTTGAATAACTTGTTCAGTGCAATCACCAATGCCTTCAAACTTGTTATAGTCCCCAGAAAAGTGGGGGTGCTTGAATGCTAGAGTTTCTTCTGGTGTTGGCCAATAAATGAGTGGCTCCAGCTGTCGTGCCAACAACACAAAAAAGGTTGTACATATTTTTGATGCATGGCTAGCAGAAATTTTAAATCGAAAAGCAAGGTCTTCAATTGGAGGGTCCAGACGAATGCGCATCAGGGTTAAAAGAATTTCATCTTCCAGTTTGAGTTGGCGGGATGGTCCAGTCTTTTTTCTTGACAAAGGCTTTGATGGGCTGTGCTGGTAGTTTTTAACCTGGAATGAATTCTTGCCTTTAAAATAAGAGATCTTGCCATGCTTTGATCTGACACGATCCACAATGAACAAAAAACTTTGGCAGTGGGGCAACCTGTATATAATTTTATGATGGGGTTGTTACCAGAAATAGAATCCCAAGACAATCGATGTGCACGACGTTCTTTGGAAGTGTCCAAGCCACTTTGAGGGATATCAACAGATTCATGAACAGGATGGTTATCAGCATTTTCTTCAGCAATGACTTCTGACACGTGAAAATTATCAATTTCTACAGTTTCACTGATGTTAACAGGTGTTGCTTCACTGTGTGTCGGCTTGAAAAGATCTGAACGATCCAGTCGCCTTCTTTTTGGTTGACTAGGCCCATCATACCCCTTCAAAAATAATGTGGGGTGCGGACAGGAATCTGTTGGCTTTCCGTATTGAAAGTGGTTGGAACATACCTTTGTTGATTTCCCAACTTTCAAAAGAGTTTTTTGCCAGATGTTTTGTCGATAACCTCCCTGTTGATGAGCTTTGACCACGTACGGAAGAATTTCTCTTTGCATGACCAAAAACGAATGTGCTTGCATCCATCAAATGCTGAAATGTGTTCTTTAATTACATACTTGTCAGGATATCTGCGATCATTATCACAGCCCCAAACAGCACAATGATCAGATTTACCCATAACGTCGAAGTAAAATAAGGAAAGCGAGCAAAATTTGAGTAAACTTTAACAAATCTTGAAGCGAAGCACTTATTTACCTGCGGAGCAAGAAAACTGCAGTGCAGATTGTTTGCCCCCTGGCAATTCCACAATGCACTGCGCGGAAAGATGATGGCCGCAACCGGAAAAAGGTCTATTGGGTAAAGCGACTGTTGAAGTGTGGGAATTGGACCCATTAGATATGCAAGTGTTTGATTATTCATCATTTTGTAAAACAACGTAAGGCGTCTACTCAAGCGTCGGGAACTTAACGATTCCCAACCAAGCTCGGCGTATATCTTCGTTCGCGATGTCCCCCTCCATGCTCCTGTGATGGCTAGAGCAGCTGAGTACTGAATGGATTCAAGCTTTTTCATCAAACTTGACAAAATAACATTACCGCTGGATTCACATGCTTTGGCTGGAATATGATAGATCACATCTCCGTATTCAAGGTGAGGTCGCACATAGAGTTTGAATAGTTCGTTTAGGGTATGTCTGGGAAGGAATTTGGAGAGATGTTTCAGAGAATCGATACCCTTTCTTGCTTTAGAGATTGCTGCTTTGATATGAGCCAAAAAAGAAAGCTTTAAATCCAGAATAATACCTAGGTGTTTACGTTCATCAATTTTTCTCACTGGTACGTTGTTAAAACGAATCTCGGGATGGTTGATTTCAATTCGTTTCGTCGAGAATGTTAATTCAACAACTTGTTTCTGTGGATCGGGGTTGAAGGACATTTTCCAATCATAGGCCCATTGAATTATCAATTCACAACGTTTTAGCTTATAAATAAGTTCTTCATGCCATACCCTATCGAATGCCCTACAGATATCGAGAAACACAGAGCGAACATCAAGTGGAGGTTTACAATCAAAGGCTTTAAAGATAGTATGGGTGATTGAGATTAATTGGTTAATCGTTGAGTCACCGGGACGAAAACCTGATTGATTCGGATTGAGTAACTTGCATGAAACCAAGTAAGAATATAAAGGATCGTACATGAGTTTTTCAAGAATTTTTCCAAAATTGAGAAGGAGAGAGATTGGTCGATAATTACCTTTAGGGTTTTTCTCGTTTTTCTTGTGAACTGGCACTACATTTGCATATTTCCATGTTTCGGGAAATACACCCCGCCTCAAGCAGTTTTCAAATATAATTTTTAGAGGAGTAACTAGTGCAGCATCGCTTAACTTTATCATTCTGACTGATATTTCATCCCAACCATGAGATTTATTGGGATTTAGAGATCTTATAAAGTTAAGAATCTTTTCCTCAGATATAAAAAACTCGCTTATGAAAGACGAAGGAGTTGGAACATTTAGTGGAACTACGCCATCTGTATCAATTTTCGTACACTGGAAAAGGAAATAATCATTGAATATCTGTGCCTTTTCAGTGAAATCCGTTATAAAAAAACAATTTTCTAGAAGAGGTGGTATTATTGGAATCTTAGCTTTGTTTAGGACAGTGTTGATTAAAGACCATTATGTTCTACTAGAAGTCCCAGGGTTGGCTAAGGTGTTTCCTGCTCTAAGGAAGAATTTGCATTTGGCATCCTCGATCAACCTTGAACCTTCGGATATCATTTGTTGCATTCCTTCTAGCCTGTTAATTGGCTGACCGTTCTTTATAAATTTTCGATAGGCACGATTCTTTTTCCTTAGGAAGGTTTTGACTTTATCTGTTATCCAAGGTGCTTGATGGGTTCTAATCATTTTAACTTTGTTGGGTAAATAATTTGAGTAAATTTTTAGCAGAAATTCATTAAGTAATTCTACCTGCTCATTAGGACATGTCAAGTTGCCAAGGTGCTCTCGCCAGTAAAACATTTCATTGCTTCTCCTAATGGCAGTGAAATTTGCTTTGTCATAGTACCAAATCCTGCGTTTGTAGGGGGGGGGCAGTTTTGCATTTGAAACAGATAGTTGTCCATAGGCTTTTTGGTGATGGCCCTGAGCATGCAAAGAAGGATGATCGAGGTGGTCGACATTGAGCAAAGAAGGGTGATCGAAGTTGTCCAATCAGGTGGTCGAGATGGAGCCAAAATCTACTCAATTAATGTATCGATAATCTTCCGGAAAGTCATAAAAGTACAGCCTTCCAGACTGTCGTGTTGCTCAAGTGCTGTGAACATGGTGTTTGTGACGTCACGATTATGCGGAAGGCTCTGGCAAACTCGTCCGTGCTCGGAAAATGCTCGGTGGCTAACTTTGACGCTGAATAACTCAAAAACTATGTTGAATATTAAAAAAAATAATGTATCAGGACTTTATGTTCGATATGCTTTCATTGAGATCAAGTTGATTTTGCGTGTCAGTTCACCTGTAAAGTCATAGAGATTCAAGTTGACAACAAATTTAAATTTAAAAATCACGTTATAACGTTATGCTCAAAAGTCAACAAAAAAATAAGTGCCTCTTTTGGGCTAAATACATATAAATATAGAGAGCAGGCATTGGCAATTTGCAACGTGGTTATCTTGTCGATCTTCAGTTATGGCCCTTTGATCTCGATGTTTTACAACAAAGGTGCATCCAAAGAGATTGACCGCACACACAAACGTGCTCTTCGGATCCTTTCTAAAGATAACGAGTGAACCTTTGAAACGTTAATAGTTTGAAGTGGCAGTTTTTGTATACATGTTAGAAACTTGCTAAAAAGGATGACAGAAATTTACAAGCCCAGGAATCAGGGCCGTCGAGAGACGGGCTGGGCCCCAGGGCTGGGACTGTCATTGGGCCCCACCGTCGCAGGCTGCAAAAACCTTTTTTGGGTTAGGCCCTTAGCAATGCAGTTAGATGGACTGTAAAAGGCATGAATTTTGAAATCAACGCCCCTGAAAAACTTGAATTTGTATTTTAAGGTCTTTAACAGAACATGTAATTAGTGACTTTATAAAACAAATCATTAAAACAAATCAGTTTAAAAATCAGAGTTAATTTAATGTTTAAAAAACTGCTTTTCTTGCTTTCCTTATGGCGAAATCCTTAATCTTTTCTTGCTTTCCTTATGGCGAAATCCTTAATTATTTCCCACAATCTTTTCCAGCTGTCGTTCGCTCCCCAACCATCAGGAGAAGTCAATTTTGATTTTGAACTATTATTAATATTGTGCCCAAACAACCTGCATGGCAAACAATAGAGTGCAGCCTTTGTAGGACCGAAAACAAGCCAGCTTCTTACTACCTCCCCATTTTGCTGCTTCACATTTAGGACCGTTGTTGGAAATTTGTGGCCGTCGCAATCTTCGGGAAACTCTGGAGGATGAGGCAAATGACCAGTTTTAACAACCTTTTCTAACTCCTTTATCGTTGGAAATCCGGTCAATGTGCCGACATCAAAACTAGATGATCCACTATGAACAGTATCTTGATCTAATGACGAATAAGTAGTGCTTTCTCTACTTTCTGTGGTGTCATGGTCTACCGAAGCAGCCAAGCCGTTTGTGTCTTCTTCTTCTTCAGCAATGCTTTGAACAGAGCTTTTTCCAGGTTTATTGAAAGTTGAATCACCTTCCTTGTCTCTTTTGTAAGCACCTACCTCAAACAGTGTGCGAGAGGCCCTCTTTGCTTCTTTTTCTCGTATCTTTTTTCCTGCCTTTTCTGAGCACCAGACTTGTGCCTGTGAGATGACATCGCAGGGGTTGGTTGGATCGTGATCCCGCTTAGTGATTTTGATAAAGACTTTTATAGCGTTTGGATTTGTCTTGGTTCTTCGCATGTGCTTCTTCTCTGGTGTACGAGGTGAATGGAAGATTTACTTTTACGTTTATAGGAAGTCAACACAAGGAATAACCAAAACATTTGACCTAAAAGAGGATATATGTAAGTGCAATCGAATTTTTCGGCTTCCGGAGAAGTATATTATGATCGTATCGTCAATGTTCTAATTATAAACCTTAACAAGAAAAGATCCTCATCATAGACCAGCTTGTTGACCCCATGTTGAAAGATTAAATTTCGAATATCAATCGGGTCATGAGCCCGCCCTGCTAATGCTGCTAATTGAAAACTCATAGCCAAAAGTACATACATTATTTTCTACGGGCCCCCTGGTAACTACCCTGGTTACCCCCCCCCCCTCTCGACGGTCCTGCCAGGAATCATCTTGACCTATCGATTACATGAGAATTTCATGAAAAGAAGCATGAAACTTAAAACCTAAGGATAAAGAATCTCTGCAAACTGCCACTAATAGATAACAGTGTTAAACATGAAACCCTAACCCTAACCCTAACCCTAACCCTAACCCTAACCCAACCCTTGCGGCACTCAAAAAGAGGATCGAAGACTTGGCTGGCGATAAATGCACTTGCAAAATATCCTGCTAATTTCTTTTTATAAAGTGTATTCAATTTTTTGTAAATAGTTGGTTTGAATTAGTATACTTTTGATTACTTTTGTGAAATACCAACTTCAAAAATGGATCAAAAGCAAAAAAAAAAGAAAATACCTTTTTTATATAACAGAACATAACGCCCCTAATATCTAAACCATTTCGTCTATACACTGTACTATTGTATATTGTCCAAAAAGTTGTTGTTCACACGTTTTGTGATTTTGAAATGCCCTGATACAGACACGTTGTTGCAGGCAGTTACTTTAGCAATGTTCTGAGAAACGCCCAAGAAGCGCCAAATTTCTGATTGGCAGCGAAAGATTTTTCGAGCACCAGGGACAGTGTTAAGTCTCACATAGGTAATAAGAGACCCCAATGAGCAATTTACCTTCTACCAGTATTAGCTTGACTCAAATGGTCGCAGAAATCCAATGAAAACGGAGAAGAACCCCATTATAAAATTCTCGGGGTGGCAAACAACTAGAACTCTCTTGTTCCAGGGGTGGCATTGCCACCCCATGCTATCCCTTGGCTACGGACCTGTCTCTCCACCTGTTCCAAATACTAAATCTCGAAAAAGGTACCTGCCAAAGAGATTAGGCAATACTTTACCTGATGAAGAATGATCAAAATATTTGCCATATGAATCAACTTTTGTAACAAAGCAAAGGAAAGTAATCAAGTGTTCTGGAATGTTTGAACCGGAATTATATCAGTTCGAAGTGAAGCAAGTTCATGCAGCATCGTAAAATATCATCATGGAAACGACTGCGATCGTTATTGAATGTGTTGCCCTTTATAACTTGAAGGAAGAACAGGAAAAGACGCTGGTGCAAGTGATAAGTTTTGGGTGAAGATTGATTCAAAGAAGACTTTCAAGATTTAAAAGACCATAGTGTAAGTTGAAACTTTTCATTTATCCATCATTTTTCACGAAGACTTACCTAGGCCCATACTCTACTGCCTTTAATAGACAGGCCCCGAGTCTATCAATTTCAGGAGCAATTGCCCTCCCCTTTTGCTTATTAAGACCCCCTGCTATTGATTTTGATTTTGATTTAGTTCAAATTCTACTACATTTCTAAAAAAGCTAGTTAGTTATATAAACTATAAACAAATCAACTTAAGAACGCAACAACAACAATAACATTATTTAAAAGACAAATCGAAGCATAATTCTTAGGGAGGAGCCTTCAAAGTAGGTTAACTATTGAGATGAAGGCCCCCCTTTTGTTTCGGCGATCTATATGTTTATCTATAAAGTGTCTCGTTGAATTAAATTAAATGCTTTGCGGACTAAACAAGAAATTTTGCAAAGCTCACTGACTTTCAAATAACTTCTAGAAGATAATTTTTCAAATAATTTTTGAATAAGAATTTAGAAGAGGTAGTTCTATTTCTATAGGTAGATTGTTCCATAATTTTGCCCCCATATATCGAGTTGATTTCAAGCTGTACTTTTAAGTATTTGCCATGGTGAGGAAGAGATCACCACGTGTTGATTGCCTTGTGGCGTGACAGAAGTTAGGAAAAAAAAAGTTATGGAAGTACATTGGAGTTAGCTTATTGATTGATTCATAAACCAAAGATAATAGTTTCGGTTTGAAAGCATCTGAGATTCTAAGTAAATTTAAATTTTTAAAGATAGGAAGAGAATGAGCAAGAAATGTTTGAAGTAAGATAGCTCTAACAGCTCTTTTTTGTAATTTGAATAATGGCTGAATATGTGAATCAAACGTTTTTCCCCAAACAATAATACTATATTGTAAGAATGACATAGAAAAAGCATTATAAATTGATAAAAATGTAACTGTTGAAAGGATGTTTCTAATCCTGAAAAAAATGCCACAGGTTCTTGCCAGTTTTTTTGAGAGTTCAGTAAGATGATATTCAATGGCGGCGCCAGCCGCTAAATATTGGGGAGGATTTGGGGGGCGAAACCCCTGAAAAGCTCTGGGGGGTCTAGGGGCAACACCCCAGAAATTTTTTCGACCACGCCCCCTACTCTCTCTGAGACAGAAGCTCAATTATTTAATACACGGGGAAACTACACTAAAAATCATTCTATTTTATACGAATCTTCAATTCTAAAAACGTAATATATACTGTTTTCGATGAAGCTCCATCACTCCAACCGCTCCGACGTCCATTGGCTGTTAACAATGATCTCGAAGCGAGACTATTTTGAACCAAACTTTGAGGCTGCTGTACGCTGCTTTTTTCAGCGTACAGGACCATTGTCTTAGCTGATTAACGGTAAATATGAATAATGAAAAGGAGCATTTTGATTGGTTGAAGTACCGCCTAGGGTATTTACTGCGTATTCATGACCGATCTCCATTCAACATGAAGTAGCTCAATCTTCATGATAAGCTTCAATGACCTCCCAGCCTCTCTAAAGGCTGATTTCCACAAGGCTGATTTCCACAAGGCTGATTTCCACAAGGCTGATTTCCACAAGGCTGATTGCCACAAGGCGAATTTCGCACCGAATTCGCTTCGAAATTGTCTTTGATTTCCATTTTCCACGAGTCTCCGAATTCGCAGGGAAATTGTATAATAATTTCCGCAAAAACTCAACTTTAAGGCGCACATTTTCAGAACTGCACGCATGACGAATGTTCCAAGACTGTCTTCTTACAATTCAAGCAAATTTACCATGCTTTGACTGGTTTTTAGGTGCTGCGAAACATTTCGCCGTTAAAAAGTAGAACTCTTTTCTACTTTCTTGCGAATTAGCTGCGAAATCAAAAATAAAAACTGCGCATGTCTTGATGCCTTCATCGGCAATTTCGCTGCGAAATTCGCCTCGTGGAAATCAGCCTTAAGCTTCCCAGAATTATTGTTTCCATGAATTTCGTGATATTTTGTACTTGTACAAAATGTAGCATATCAAAGGCAACAAATTCAACCAGAATCAATAGCCCCAAAGCGTTTTTTAGTTATTACAATTTTACGTCGTATTAATATTTTTTCTCAGAAATCTCAGGGTATTCACTGAATACCTTGAATACCCGGACGCTACGCCACTGACTAAAACATGGAAGGGGGCGATCAAACAATACACGAGTGATAAAGACATATGTTGAAGGAAGCTCTTAACAAATTGTGTTACCTTACCCCCCCCCCCAAATATTTTCTCCTTGAATGTAAAATAATTAGAGAATCGGTCTCGCCGACGAATGGAGAGGACGCGTCCTCCCCGGTCCTCCCCGGTCCTCCCCGTGGTGCCGCCACTGATGATATTCTAAATAAAGGTGTTCATCCAAGAGAAGTCCTAAAAATTTGATATAATTTACCTTGGAAATGTGCTATTTACCGATTTTGATTATAATGTCTAGTAGTAATGAGGCTGAGGAAGAATGAAAAATTATAAAGTTTGTTTTACTTATATTCAAACAGAGTTTATTAGCATCAAGCCAACAGTTGACATATTTTAGTTCTTTGTTAACCTTCTTAGTAAGCTTTTCAAGTGTTTCTGATTCAAATTAGATATTTTTGTCATCAGCAAAGAGGAAGAATTTTAAATGTTTTGATACTCTTGGTAAATGGTTGATGTATAAAAGAAAAAGCAATGGTCCTAGCACTGATCCCTGGGGAGCACCACATGTTATCTTAAGTGGCACTGAATTTCTACAAACTGTGCTCTGTCTGTAAGATATGATTTGAACCACCCAAGTGCTTTCTTTCTAATTCCATAGTGCTCGAGTTTGGAAAGCAAAATGCTATGATTTACAGCATCAAAGGCCTTTGTAATCAAAGTCATCGGAATTTCAAAGATAGGGCACGCGCACCTATTTTCAAGGAACCAAGTTTTGATCAAATTCTTGAATTGTATAGTATTCTGAAATGTCTTTATCGATTCTGGGAGTCAGGGGCGGATCCAGAATAATGCAACTAAAGCATATGCTTTAGTCAGATTCGGGAAGAAACTGCGGGGGTGCGCGCACTCAATGCTTACTTGCGGATGAGCATGATTCAAGTATCTGGTTAAATGCAAAAATCAAATGAAAACCTGTTTGCCTCTATAGGATTCCTCAAAAAAGTATAAAATCAGCTTTTTTCGTAGTAATGGATTGTAAGAAATTTTAAGGCTTGGTCATTTCCTATGGAGATATTGGTTACATTCATAGATCTCGCCAGCTTTCATTCCGTAAAATAATACAAAACGTATATGAAAACGAGTTTGACCCAAGGATCCCTCAGAGCAATCGCAGGATCGCGGGAGCATTAGTCAGGCCTAAATCAAACGTCGCATTTTACATGTGTCGAAAACAATGCAATTTTATTCGACTTGTATGCGGTTCGAAGAAGGCGTCACGTCAAACGTCCAATTTAATGTGTCGAATAAAATAAAATAAAATAGCCTTTTTGACAGAGTGGGCAGAATCGAGTGAGAAACCATAGAATCGAGCCATGCGCAAAAGACACCCAGTTTGCACAGTACAGAACTTATAGCCAGGGGCGGATCGAGACATTCTCAACATTCTCAATTTAGAATGTCAGATTTTCCCAGTTTGATTATTCTAAATAAAATGCTAAAAGTAATGAATGAGCTCAGATTTAAGATTCAAGATAAGCATACATCTTTTTATTATGTATTTCAGGTATTTATTTCTACACAATCGCCGTATTTGCTATATTTTACTCCGTTTTGTCTTTGCGAAACATTTTTAGATCTTCTCCGATGAAAAACCAAATTCTCCTTCATTGAACCTAGTACCCAGGAGAGTAGTAAGAGGCTGCGCCGCGTCCTGTATCTAGGCATGATTTTTAGAAAGTTTATCGACTGTTGCCATGCATTTTGAGAAGTTCCTTCGCATTTTTAGAAAGTTGCACGCAGTTTCTGCATGCGCACGCAGAGAATTTCAATTCATTTTTGTCCCTTAGAAGAGGTCGACCTGAAAGATTTTAACGAGAGGAAAATTCGCCAGAATGACGTATTAAACCCATTCACTTTTAATAGGGTATATCTGGCATATGTTTAACATATATTTTATGAGGTCTTGCCTACGTCGCAGTTTGAGAATCTTGAGAAGTTAGTGGGCTGGTCCACAAAGTAGCTAAATTTGACAGGGAACACCAACTTCACGTGATCAAGAATCTACAGTGGCTTCAAGAGACTACAGTGGCAGTGGCAGTGCTTAGTAATGATATGTGTTTGTGCTTGATTAGAGAATAATTTCACAAGAACCCATTGCAACTTGCAAGTATGGATGTATTGGAAGAATTGAAACAGTTATTGACCGATTGTGCTTTGGATACCATCGAGGAGTATTTTTTTCGCTGACTAGGGAATGGTTACTTACAAGTCTGCCGGGAGGGCTAGGCGCCAGAACCAGATCGTAACACACAACCTTCGACATTTATTGTGGCAAAAGAATTCTTTCATTTTGCTGACTGAACCTTGTTGAAAGAGAGAGGGTCAGACTTTGAGGTACTGCTGATAAATTTTATATAGGGGTTCATTTTGTGCTGCTGCTACTGGGCCTAGAAGCTCAGGTGGTAAATTCTACAAAAAGTTTGTTTTGTTTGCAGACTGGCCCCTCTGGATGCTTGTAAAATACTTAATTCAACACCGATACCTTATCATTTTCTTTCTGTTTTTGTGTATTGTGATTTAAATGTAGAATTCACAAAAATTACACTGTTCTGAATTTAACTAGAACTAGAATATTCATTCAATGATTAAATGGTTGCCTATCTTTGTAATATAATGTTTATGGATACATTTTAGTTTGTTTGAATAGATATTTAATTTGTTTTAGATAACATGTTATTTATTTGCAAGTTGATTTTCACTTTTGCTGTAATTTAATTTAAAGAATTAGCTGTAAAAAAGTTAAGAGAGATTTTAACAGTTAGAGAAGTCATTACTTTCTTACAGTCTTGTTACTGATATTGTTACCAAACAGAATAGGATTTGTTGTCACAGCCTTTGGTGAAAAGTTTTATGCTATGGTGGGCTGTTGTGTTCTATTTTGAAACCATTTGACATGTTGCATCTTTGGAAATTTTATGTGGTTAATCATATGAGCTACATGGGCCTATTGTCATACACTGCACTCTTGTTTTGGAGATGCATCTCCTTTTCTGTTTTATTGATACTAAGCCAATAACAAACAAGGTTTATTAAGAATGCAACACCAGAAGTCAAAATCTTGAGATATATTTATTTGAACAAGGTGGTACTAGGAACTGGAAATGCTGTCCAATAGAGTATGTTTTACATTAAGTTAGTACACACAGTAAAAGCGGATAGAATCTGTTTTCAATGCATGTTAAAATGCAGTATTTGGTATGATGTAATATAGTATGACAAGAGTTGGAGTAATGGAGTAGTCTTTCAACAAGAAAAAAGATGAGAAATGCATTTGTTTGCTTATTTTAGCGAGCCTATTACCAGACTTAGTTTTGATGGAACTATGGTTTGGATAAAAAGCTAATTTTGGTTAACATTCCTGTGGAAGGAAATATTATGAAGGCAAAAAATTATATTCATTTTCTTTGACAAAAGAAAGTGCCTCTGAAAGCTAAGCAAAGGGAAGTTTAGTATAAAGTGTCAGGTCTCAGAAGATTCAAATTTAAATTTGATGGATCTACTAAATAGACAGTCATCCCAATGTAATTTTTTTTCCATGTATTTCCAAATGATGAACAACAAATCTGAAACAGATATACAGACTTTGACTTTGATGCAGAAATATTTTACTCTAAAGCAGTGCAATTATCATATGCCAAAAGATATGATGCATTTAAGAGAGTTAGCATCCCGAAAGAAGTTGACTAGCCTTAGCAGTCTACTTTTGTTACTAGAAAAGGTTTTTGCCCATTTCTTTGTCCAAGTTTCTATGGCTTGTATACTCTGAAAGTGCCTGCATTTTTAGTAATTTCATTGGTCAACTTTCGTTAATAATTCTCTTCTATGATGAGTTTTGTGCGTCCAAAAAACTACACTTCTTTCTATAAAATTTTACATATTTAACCATTAGAAAACCAAGCACAATTTGCCATACACATTTTGTCTTGATCTTTGTGTTATTTTCCCTGCATTACCCAATTTTCAATTACTAGTGTAGCTATGCTTATTAAGTAATTCTTTAATGTTGCATCATTGTTGTTTTTTGGGCAATAATATGAGGGGGCAAGCCTATTTTTTGATAAGATGACATCACATTTGTCCATTCTTTTTAGAATAAAAGACCTCTGTCTTCTCAAAATGTTGGGGAACAACTACCTCCCTTCATCCCCCCTGGGTGTCTGCCACTTCTTATTGTTTGTTTCTATTTATCCTCTTAAAATTTCAATAATTTTAATCATTGCATCCATAAAAGACAGATAACAATTTTTTGGGCGTTTCCGGGAAATGGGCGTGGTCGTTCGGTCATAATGGGTTTTGAGAATGTCAAATTTTTGTCTGGATCCGCCCCTGCTTATAGCACAACCAGCTTTATTACGTCTTCCCTCAGATTGTTTAAAACACTTCTAATCCGTTGTCTGTCATCTAGATAACAGTTTCTTAAAAACTTTCATAAGTACTTAGCTCTCCCAGAATTTGTTCCGATTGACTTTGTGTTTATCTTGTTGAAATCCGTGGCAAAATGGCGCCAATAAATAATGTACACAGCGTCATGTTATTGCATATTATCAAAAGATAGACGGAAAATGATAGAACAAGCACTATATTGTGATTGTAAGAAGACGTATTTTATTAAAACTTGTATAATGATCCTTTTAGCGCCGCAGGGCAAGAACACAGCACGGGTTTTATTATCCATCTTGCTGAAGACTTTCAAGGGCAAATACAGGGTGTTTAAAGATGGTGTAGGAAGAGTACAGTGAAAAGAGATTCAAACAAACATTTAGAATAAACATTTTGAATAGATCTCACGCAGTAAACGGGCCTAGCTCTGGCGTAAACAACTCATCTTCAATTCAGTCACTCGAACTTAATACAAATTTGATTCCCTAAGGACTTTTAAAACTTGACTAAAACAATACATGACAACATCTCCCCCTTTTAAATGTTCCACACAATGTTCGTCTTTCTTTTTATTCAAAATGAAAAAAACAATAACACAATTTAAATCAGTAAAGTTATCACAACAAATATTATTAATTCAATGTCCAATCACCAATCTGTCTGGTTTTCTTCTTTCTCTGCGATGGTATCTTGGTTCGGGTGCAATTTCTTTCATGTTAGTTGTTGTTTCATTTTTCGATTCCGTCAATTATTCAGTTGTCATTTCCTTACCCTTCCTTTCTTTCAATGTAGGTGTTGTAGGTGTTGACATGATAGGTTTGGTACTCGGTCTGTGCTGGTGCAGGTGCTGGAATTTTTTCTTCTGTTGTAGATGGAATCTCTGTTGGTAGAACTTCCTCTTTTCTCCTGTCTATTAAAGTGGACCTGCACTTTGCACAGTTTTATATTAATGGTTAGATATACGTATGTTGAGGATATTGAATTAGCTTTTTTGCATTTTCTGATTCTGGTTGGCCTGTATGGAATCTTTAATGTTTCGAATATTCGCGCTTTTTTGAGAAACTTTTCGTTCACGGCCGCGCAAGGAGGTTGACCAGTAGGGGGCTGGTACAAACAATTGTAATGACGTTCGCACAGAAAAGGGAAACCATAGGTTGAAGCTGTTGGTATTCGAGTGTTGCAGGAGGAGATTAAAGATTTTGCTTGTCTTTAATGAAGAAAATTCCAAACAGATGTGTCGTGGGACGATGCGATAGCTTCCCTGATAAGCAAAAGGGCATATTGCTGCACAAGATCCCTTAATATGGAGATCCACGTCCAGAGGCCATAAAGAGGAGGAAGCGATGGATCGAATTCTTCAAGTTGTCCAGGGCAAAATGGACAGACACCGCGGGATCCGTGATTTGTTCGAAACATTTTACTCCGAAACATTTCTGTGTAGCTTGACAATTCTATCTATTTGAAATAACTCATATCATATCTTCACTTTCAGTTATACGCGAACTCCTCAATGCAAAGGGCGACGAACCTGCTGGGCCTATCGTGTCTCACGTAATATCTTTTAGCACAAAGACTAGGAAGCCAAGAGAACTGCAGATAGAGGTGCAAAGAGAAACTGCTGCTGGTCCAAGTTGGAGGGAAGATGGTGAAAATATTTTCAATGAGGAGTATTTGCCGATTGAGTCATTGGTATGCAAACAGTTACTTTCTCAAGGCCTGAATATACAGAAGAATAAAGCTAATAAGAGAGGTTGACATATTTGAACAAGATATGGAAATTTGAAACTTTTAGAATGAATTACTGAATTAACAGAATTACTGAAAAATACATCATTTTAGTTCATTAGAAACTCTGATCAGCCTATTGGAATGTATTTGAACTTTCTTAATTTTTTTTTTTATTTGTGTCTGCCACAGTTTCTTGGCACTTCTCAAACATTGTACCAGAGTTTCTTAAATTATTAGCCATCCTACTACTAGTTTCTTTTTTAGCCTGTTCCTTATTCCTTATTTTTATGGTAGTGCTGTAAAAATGTTTCTATTACTACTTTCTTTCTTAGGTACAAGAAAAAGAAACACGCTGCTCAAATAATAAATGTGAAAACTGTGAAAAGAAATCTGAAGAAATCAGAGAACTAACCAACAAAATTATTGATTGGAGACTTCGGTTTAAAAAAGCACAGAAAGAGAATAGACGTCTTAAATACAAACTAGCCAATAAGTACTGGGGCATATTATGTAAAATGTGTATCTGTGTAGGATTTTAGGAAGCAGCTGCTGATCGTTCAGTCTTTGTTTACAAAACAAAGAGAGCAATGCATTATTTTATACTGGTAATGTAACACCATTACAATGTATTACATTACCAATATAAATGGGGAGCCTTTCTGCTTATTTTGAAAAAGCTTATTTATGTTAGAAATTTATGATATGACAGAACATCTTATGTGCTAATCAACTTTTTGACAGCCAAATTCAAGAGAAAAGGGTCACCTAAGAAAAAGCCATTGCTAGATGTGACATCTTCTCATACAACTCCCGATGAGTTTTCAGATGAAGATGATTTTGATTCACTGTCTTCAGAGATGGAAGATATTCAATCTGATGATGAATTTATCCCAACCATAACTAGCAGTGAGGATGATGACATTGAACTTCAACAAGGCAACAAAAGGTTTGATATCAAATATAATATTGTTTGTACAAGAAATTATAAAGATATGATTATTCTTGTACCAATCTCTAAAAATTTCATCACATTGTTGAAATTTTAGAGCATAAATTCTATTTATGCTTTTTTAAATGATGTGTCATAAACAGGACAAGATACATTGCATTTCCATTATTTCAACTTATTTTACAACATTTTTAGAAACAGAATGTATATACAAGTGTTTGTATAGCAACCATTTCATTTAGCCATACAAGTTCATCCAGCCTGCATTACCATTTATTTTCACAGACAAGTTATGCAGAAGGAAACCTTAGACAGCAACCAAAGTTCATAACATTTTTGTCAAAACTGATGTTGCTGTTTAACATTTATCATCTGTGCAAGGCAGACAAACCGTTAGTGGAGGCCACATGTTCAGGAACAATTGTGATACTGACATCGCTTTGTGGTGTGTGTGGCAGAGAATATCGCTGGCATAGCCAACCTATGATGCCTGGAATGAGATCAGCTGCTGGAAATTTCCTTCTCTGTTTTGGCACATTGATTTCTGGAGGGTCAATAAGCAGATTTTCAGTTCAATTGGCATTGGTTGCATTTCATTTGCTAGCTACTTCAAGCATCAAAGGGTATGTACCTGTGTGCACTATTACAACACAGCTGATTGGTCAATTTTCATATATTTATATATCTGCCCTAATATCTCTCCAATGAAATATAGAGCACCTATAATAGCAAACATATGGAGTTTTTAACAGTATGAGTCCATTTTGGCCAACAATCTGGTGATATGAAATTGTAGAAATGTTGTTCTAGCTAGCACTGTAATAGTTCACTTATAATTTAGATTTCTAACTTTTTTCTGCAGACAAAACTCTTTCCTGGTATCTTCAAATACTGGAAGCAGTATCAAGAAAAGCTTATTGAAAAGGTCAAACAAAACCAGAAAGTTGTGCTTGCGGGTGATTCTAGGCATGATAGCATGGGCCATAGTGTCAAATATGGGATTTATTCACTATACTCATGTTCAGAGAATGCAATTGTTCACTCTGAAGTAGTACAGGTAAGACTTACCAATAATTTAATGGTTAAAAGCGTTAATTCGAAAGCAGATTAGAATTAGAAAAAACTGGCTCTGACTGCAATTTACACAAAAAACAATTACATTTATCAGGTCCCAGTGAATTTTTTCAGCATACTTTCTTCAATTTTGGCTGTCCAGCTTTGAAGCCAAACTAAGATTGATATTTTAGTTGTGATAGTCAAATATTTTTAAAATTCGAAATCAAGCTGGCAGCAGTACTGGAATTGAATTTTTTGGATTTGAAAAGGCACTAAACTTTGTTCTGAAAAAAGGACTGGATGTATCTGAACTAATAACAGACAGGCATTCAACTATTGCCAAGTTCATGCGGGAAAAACACAAGGTCATAAAACACTATTTTGACCTGTGGCATATAAAAAAAAGTGAGTGAAAACATGTGTCATTTCTTTCATGAGTAGACAGAAGACTTGGATTATTGGACCCAGGATGTTATCCTGATTGAGATACCTTTTTTGATTGATTTTTCATGTCTCATATGTACTGTGATGCCCTACTGTTCCTTCCAATTCCTTTAGCTACACATCATAGCACAGTCTACATCTTGAACCAAGACTGTTGTATACTAGCCAGCCCCTTTAAGGTTAAAACATTGCCTGTTTCTTGTGAATTTGATTGGTTGAAATGCATATCCTCTATTTTTTTCAACATCTTTCAGAAATTCCAAAAGTTTTGTCAAAAGGCTGCAAAAGAGAAAGATATGGAAATCATTGGTGAATGGATCAGGCCCATTGAGAATCATTTGTTTCGGTCAGCACTGACAACCAGCTATGGTGATGGTCGTCTAATATGGGCAAAATTCAAATCTATTTTGTGCCACATTACAAATAAACACACAGGGTTTAATGACCCAATATTCAACAAGTGTGCTCATGATGGTAACATATCTGAGAGAAAATGGCTAAAACCTGGTTGGTAATTGTTTAATGACTGAAGCTTAATGTCATTAATGTTTTAGGTTTTAGAAAAATGCATACATTTTTGTGATTCTAGATTTGTGATGATTGCCATGGTTGTAGACAATAACTGGTGTGTGAATGCAGTCACTCTCTGTTTAAAAAACAATGGCAATAAACAATAGACGTTTCAAGCTGGCAAAAATAATTGTTGTCCCTCATGTAATTAGCAAGTATCAACATCCAAAACCTGCAATCATTTGACATCACACGTGTGAGCAACATGATCATGATTTAGATATCAAAAAATTATTTGTTTGGTTAAAAAACCGATATGTCAATTTTTTAATACATATTCACCAGCTTATGAGCGTATTGAGAAAGAGTTACTAGAGAGCTTACGATTTTCCAAGACGACGACTCACAGGGGGCCTGTAAACTAGCGCGGTCACATCGTCCCAGTAGTGTCCCATTTTGTTTTTGTTGTTGTTACGAAATCTCACTACGACGACTCAAAGTCAACATGGCTAACGTAGATCGAGTGAATGAAATTCTCTATGCCTACAATGATGCTGGTCTCATCGATGATGAGGAGTTACTTCTCCTGGCAGATAGAAATGTCCGAAGGAATCCATACTTTCCGTATTGGCATTACGCAAGGTTTGATTTGGAGCAAATGGATGATGATGAATGCAAGGCAGAGTTTCGATTTAAGAAAGAAGATGTTTACACCCTGCTAGATGCACTTCATCTGCCACCAGAGATTAGAGTCTACAATGGTGTTGTTTTTGACTCCGTTGAAGCTCTCTGTATTCTCCTTCGTCGCCTTTCATATCCTTGCAGATATGGCGATTTAATTCCAAGGTTTGGACGACCAGTTCCCCAGTTGAGCATGATTTCCAACAAGCTTGTTGGCATGCTGCACACACGATTTGGTTATCTTCTCCGAAACTTAGACCAACCTTGGCTTTCTAGAGCCAATTTGAAGGCTTATGCAGATGCAATTCACCAGACAGGTGCTGCTTTAGATAACTGCTGGGGATTTATTGACGGGACAGTTAGACCCATATGCAGGCCGAAACAAAATCAAAGGGCTGTTTACAACGGTCACAAAAGGGTCCATGCAATCAAATTCCAATCGGTAGTTGCACCAAATGGTTTGATTGCCAACCTGTTTGGTCCTGTAGAGGGAAGGCGTCATGACAGTGCTTTGCTTGCAATGTCTGGGCTTTTACCTCAACTGGCAGAGTATTCTTTCTCCCCAGAAGGTCAAGCACTATGTCTGTATGGTGATCCGGCATACCCCCACAGGGTTCATTTACAACGCCCATTTCCTAGAAGACCTTACCTGACACCAGAAGAGCATGCATTCAATCAGTCCATGAGCAGAGTTAGGGTGTCAGTTGAATGGATTTTTGGTGATATCATCAATAGTTTTAAATTCATGGACTTCAAGAAAAATCAGAAAATTGGGTTGAGTCCTGTGGGTCAGTTCTACATTGTCAGTGCTCTCCTTCGTAATGCCAATACCTGCTTGTATGGATCAAGTACCTCAGAATATTTTAATCTCCAGCCTCCTGCACTTGGAGATTATTTCATATAAATATGCCAAAGGAGACCAGCAAATTTAAAACCAAAAAAGTTTTTTTAAAAACTACCACTTGGCCATTTATTTCAAACTCAGTTATGCACACGGTTTTGACAGCTTTCATGACTACATTTCATCGAAATAATAACATACTTTAGTGCTTAGAAGAGGACAGCTCCAAGTTGCAACTCCTAGTTTCAGGCAAAAACAAAAAAAGCTCTGTTGATATAGTACCAAGCACTCTTATTACAGCCTTGTGCACAGTAATTTTCACAAGTAACAACACAGCAAAGGTCAATAGATTGTAAACTATCTTAAATTTAAAAAAATACTGCAATCAATGTTATTAAGGTTTGAGCATTGCTATTTGCAAATGATTTTCAAAAAATTTTGATGTTTCTTGTTGGAAAAAAGTACAGGCTGAAAGGCTGAAAGTTGTAATGTGGAAAAAGTTCAGAATATAAGTAAATTAACATGTTTTCTCAAGTAGCTACTGCTCTCAATAAAAAGCAAAATTTTATTATAAAAATCATGCTTATTAATAGAAGAGAAATTTTGGCAGATAAATGGAATTTTCAAATGGAAGCCACAGTGATTCAACCCTTAGTATTTAAGTTAATTGTAGGCATTTGCATTTTTAGAGAAATCCATGAGAGCAACAAACTTTAAGCCATGCACTTCTGAAAATATGGTAAGAAGATGGAGACACCAATGGTACTTCATAGACACCCAATTTTTAACCAATTCTAAGCTTTCATTGGAGTGGGTAATATTTGAATTTTCAAATTTTGGTCAATAAAATGTTTTTAAAAAAATACCTCAAAATTACTAGTCTGAAGAGCTTTGTTTAATTAAATTCATTATCTTAGAATTTTGCTCTTTGATCTCCTGCAAAATAATATGCTGCTGTTGCTGCTGTTGATTCAAAAAATTGACTTTCTCCTCAAGCTGCAGCAGCATATTATTTTGCCATTCCTCCCTTTGGCAACATTGTAGTTTCCCCTCTACTTCCTTTTCTTTTATTTTCAAGGCCTTCTCTTTGACATCCAGTTCTCTTTCTTTCAACTCCAATTTCTTTTCCATAAAATGCTTCCCCCTTTCATTTTTTTCTTTCAAATACTCAATTGTGTCTGAGCCATAATAGTGTCTCTTCTTCTTCTTTCCTGTTCCTTCCTTCTCTCTCTCTAATGTCTCTGCTAATGTTTCCATTGAGCGCTTTCTAACATTCTCTGCGACTTGCTTCTCATTCTCCTCCCTCTTCTTTTCAATTCCTCTCCCAGTTTTCACTGCCTCCTCCATCATTTCAATAATATTTTCTAGGGCTTCATCAAGCTCTGTCATTTCTGGGGATATCCCACTTGCTCGTTCCTCGCTAGCCATTCTTTTTCTATAGTATCTCTCCAACTTTGAGAATCTATCTCTTACTGCCCTCTGGTCCACAGAAAACTTTGGGTAACTTAAAGAACTCAAATTTTCTGCAATTGAATCCCAGCATTGGCCCCTTTCTCTACTACCCACTTTAAATCTATATGGCTCCAGAACAAGAATCTCACGGCATAATGCAACATCATGTGCAGTTGTCCAACTCATCTTGGGCCTAAGCGAAATTTAGCTTTAAAATAAATAAGAAAAGCGCAAGAAACATAGACATTTTTTGCCAGTAATATTCATAATTTTATACAAACTTTAATGCCAAAGGATTCAAAATATCCAAAAATAAAGTTAAATGTATATACATTGTTCAATTAAAATGTCGTAATCTTATACATCGAAGGCTCAAAGGAAATTTTGAGATTGAATTACTAGCATAATAATTTACACAAAACAAGAACTACATCAGTTTTGATAGTCTACCTGTCACAAATAGATATTTTTTAGAAATAAACGTTAAGATATCTTCTCCTTGTTCGGATAGACACATGATAGGCCTGCTACTTTGATAAGAAATTTACGGAAAGTTCCCTTCGACGGAAGAGGGCTATAAAATCTGCAAAGTGTTTAGAAATACATAAACTAACACACATTTACATTAAAAGCAAGAAATCAATGTTCTATATCGATTCTTCAATTCGTACTGATAAGAACTAACATTTGAATTCGGCTTGCTTTCTTCTCATTTGATGCGCTCATCTTGCGTTTGATAAAGCAAAGAAACAACGTGTTCTAAAAAATGAAAAGTTTCTGATGAAAGTTTGTTGAAGCTCATTTTGATATATTATTGAAACAAAACGATTAAGCGAAAATATTCCTATAAAAATATAATGCATACTCACAGATCTAAGACAACGATGAATCCGGAAAATCTCGGCCTCTTCGATTTCACTACGACCAGAAATGGGGGTTTCCTTGGAGGATCGCGCTAGATCCAGGCTACTTTGGGTCGTCCTATTGATCGTCGTCGTGAATCGTAAGCTCTCTACTGAATCAAAGTTTGATGAATGGTATTAAGCAAGTTTCACCACTTGCTCAGACTAGCTGCCTAGAGGGATATCATTCTGAAGATAACCACTTTGCCCCCAAGATGTTTGCATACACATATCCAGGAATATATTGCAGGTTGGTAATCTAAACCCTTTGCCTAAAAAAATTGCAAACTTGCCCTAAAGATCTATTCTGAGAAAATGTTTAGATTTGTTCAACTGTATGATTTCCTTAGGCACATTTTCCATATTTCAAGATATTTTTACTCTATCATTTTATTTTTACACAGTACTGTGTGCTTGGTTTTCCTGCCTAGGAATGCTCACTTTGGAAAATTAACAGTTTCATTTGGCTAAAGATTGTGTATCATCATGTAAAAAATTCTCAGCAAATATTACTTATCCTGCCAATCTAGATATAAAAACATCTAGACATTATACTATCTTCTGCAGAACACTACTAGCATCCATTCATTTTAACAACAATGTTCATTGCGAGGTAAAGAAAAAACAAGATGGGTCAGCGCTCATTAAAGTGTCCTACCCAAAGTTCAAGAATGGTGAAGCTATCATAAAAGAAGTTCGTGTGACACAAAATTTTGGTATGCTTGCTAGGTTTATCATTCGTTCTTTGAATCACTAACATTAGCATTCCTATGTTAACAAGAAAACTTATACAGTAAGACACTGTCCACAACTGAAGCTATTACAATGCATACTACAATGATATGGAAGTTGATATAGAATAGTTGATTGAATACAAATGCAAATTCTATTGCAGGCTATGTCGAGGATATTTTTCAAATTATAATAAGTGGGAATGGAGAACAGCTAAAATGGGCTGAAAATATATTGAAAGAAATGAACTTAATGCTCACAAAACAGCCTGTCATTGAAGCAGTTGAAAAAAGAAAGCAAAGAGCAGAAATGACAATTGTAGACGTCCCACCTACAGCTGGTAATTACACTTCAATATCAAAATTAGAAAATGAAAACTTTTTTCAAAAAGATTAATCCAAATTGTAATAATTCAAAACATGTTTCTAATGTTGCAAGTAAATAATTTCTCTGTAAAATCTAGTCAAAGTTTGTCCAGATTTTTACTAGTTATCATATGATTTTATTGATACCAGGAAAGATACAGAAATTTGATGCCTTTTTACCTATTTAATATCTGAATCTTTAGAGAAAAAGCGTACAGAATTGGATTTTAAGCAATTTAAAAATTCTGAACTTGTTTTTAGATCCGGATCTGATAGACCATCAGAATTCAAAAAAGCAAAGAGCGCCACCCCATTGTTTGACCTGCAAGCACCGAATGCGTGGCCGCAAAGATGTTGACTGCCCAATGAAAAAAAGTAGCAATGGACCCTTTTTGTGGAGAAGTAAAACACAAGGTGGAAAACCAAAAGATGAAAAATTGATGATGATGATGATGATGATGATGATGATGATGATGATGATGATGATGATGATGATGATGATGATGATGATGATGATGATGATGATGATGATGATGATGATGATGATGAAAAGGCAATAAAAATACTAATGTTTTAGACAGAAATATCTTTTTTAGTTTTAATTTATAATTTTGAATGATATAAACACATAACTTGTAAAAAGTTATCAAGTACAATTACAAATAAAATGGTCTTGTATGACCACTTATAGATGATTTATAAAAGCCCAATAAAGGGTGCCTAGATCAATAAGCCCCCCTAGAGGGGGCCAGATGGCTGATTTGAGAGGTGCAAGTACTTTCTGGGTAATTTGATAGCGGAAACAAGCGAAAAGACAAAACATGGATTTAAGAGTTTCTTAATTTTTGGCAATCTTGAGTTGAGCTTCTCATAAGTGGTTTTTTATAAATAAGATATTTGTGTATGTTTTAGCAGATTCCAAGTGTTTTAGCAATATGTATCACATCCTTCTCTATTTTGTTCCTACCAATACCAATTCAAAGTATTTCTTTACATGAGTTCATCTTCTTCAGTGAAACCTGTTAATGGACCATCCACTGGAAAGGTTGTCCTTATTGCATCATATGCACATGCAGGCCAAGGAATGCGTTTGTTACCCAATTTTCCATATATAAGGCGTGTAAACTCTCAATGGGAGACACTTCTCAGCAACCAAGATAAAAATAAATCTGTTTGAGATATTGGATGTAGAATCATTATAAAATACAATACAATATTAATTGTTCATTGTCACAAGATTGTATTACACTCATGCGTAAGAGCCTTGTAATCATGTTATGGAGAAATTGTTATAGTGCCCTTTATTTGTTTATCAAAAGCCCCCCTGTTGTACATGATCAAGGGAAAAACATTCATAATTCAGTATTCACTGTGTTAACAGATTCGACTGAAGATAAATACTTGTAACAAATTTTTCACATTGTAACATAATTTGTGCATTTTTATTTGTTTTTTTAAGAAACACTTATTATTTTTATGGAACTTTGTCTCCCTAAACTGTACAGACCTTTTTTCCTTTCCTGATTTGTCATACTTTTGTCCTGCTCTTGTCTTATATTTGTCAGCAGCTTGCTTCAAGCACCATTTTTTAAGGCAGACATCTGCGAAACCTGGATGGTCAGTGACACAAGTCATTTCCCCAGCAATATCTCTCTGCACCTCCTCACTTTGCAATGCTTCTATGTAGCCTTCCAATTCTTGGCAGCACAGGAATTCCTCGGGATTTTGAAGTAGCTTCACTGAGCAATGACCGCATTTACACCTATAAATGAAAAAATCTTGAAAAATGAAATATATATATAATATTCATTTCAAAATAATGTTTCCCCAACAAAAAACACTAGCAAAAATGACGGGACAAACCTCAAGAACGGGGGTCTGAAAGTCAGTGAAAGCGAGGATCAGAGAAAACTAACCAGAGGGGAAAAAATTGAGAGGGTTTGCAGGGGTAAAACTGGAAAAGTTGATTGTAGGAAAAGAAAATCAAATTGGGAAGCTGTGGTTAACACCAGAACAAATCCGCTCTTGGGGCACAAAAGAATTGTAGGCCTATTGAATGCAGGCCTATTCCATTAATATGCCTTGCCCCTTCTTTTGCTTTCATGTTGCTTGCTAGTTCTACAGAAGAACATTTAGATCACCTACCAATTCTCTAAATCGAAAGCATTTTCAAATCTTTTTTTTAATTTTTCTTCTTTCTGCACTCTTTCTGCCGTTTCTTGATTGAACCGACGCATGTATTCCTCATCAGCCAGTGGCTCGTCAAGGTAGGCAGACGCAAAATCTTGGCCAAGCTTGTCAATGTCTTCCAAAAAGCTTGCGAAATCTTCGAATTCACTTCCTTGCCTGTCACTTTCAGACTCATCTGAAGACATTTTTGAGATATTTGTTAGAATTCCGTCAAAAAGAAAAAATCGAGGACTTCCACTGTTTTCACACCGAATATCGTGACTAATGACTAAGCACTTTCAAACGCGCAAAAAATTATTGTGTGATCCTGGGCGGACGTCATCGACTGATTAGAGCCCATGCTTCTTTCCTGCGCGGTCATATAGGAAGGGTTCTACAACTTTGGGAGCCATGATGGGGGCTTTCACAAATATGGAATGCACTAAAAAATAATTTACTCATTTTTAGGACCCTTGATTTACCCAAGGTGACCCTAAACGTACAGAGTTTAGGTCCACTTTAAATTAGTTGGAATGTACCTTGGTCTAATCTGTGTGCAGTGTCTTTTCCAAACTATGTTCTCGACTTGGACTTCATAATTTCTTGGGCTAATCTCCTTCAAAATTTATCCAGGTAACCACTTTGCCCTTTACCAATATTTAAAACAAATACAGCTTGACTCGGTTTGAAATCAGTTTTGAACTCCGAGTTATCTTGGAAAATCTTGACTTGTTGCTTTGTGTCTTGGTAACTCTTCTGTCTTAGTAAATCGAATCTTGTCTTGGGTTGTCGATTCACTAACAGCTCTGCAGGTGACTTTCCAATCGTTGTAGGCGTTACTCTATACGTGAATAAAAACTTATCCAATCTGACTCGTAATGCTTCATTACTTACTTTCATCTGTGTAGTTTTTGTCTTGAAATGTCCTACATAGCGTTCGGCTAGTCCATTCGTTGCTGGATGCGCAGGTGCTGTCTTTGTGTGAAGTATGTTGTTCAAACGTAGGAATGTTCCAAATTCATTACTAGTAAATTGTGTTCCATTATCCGTGACGATATGATATGGTAGACCAAAATGACTAAATAAATGTCGTAGTGCATGAAGAGTCCACAATTAGACAAAGAGTAACACACATATAAAGACGTGCTTCTGTCACTTCGATGTTACATCATATTAACCTCATAATCAAACAGCCTCGTTTAGAACATAACATTCCTTCCCTAATTACAAAACAAAACATAACATAACATTATTGATAAAGTACAGATAACATGGTTCTATTGTGTCTGTTGCATTGTTAGATTAAAACTCAGTCTGAAAGTTTTCATCTCTGTATCTAGCAGGAGCTTGTCTTATTCTCACCGGTCTTTCTATTGGCACTTCATTTGGTGGAATGACATTTTCTTCTCTTTCATCAGTGTCAGGTGAAAGTGGCTGTGTGGTATAATCTCCTTCGCACCTTGACTTGTTCTCATCCAGCCTTTGTAGCTTCTTGAAAAATGTAATATGTCTTGTGATGGTTCTTGTGGCATTTCTGGCTGTAAATAAACTGCCTTTCCTCTTCACAACAATCATCGGCTCGCTGTTGAAAGGTGTGGTTTTCTTGTTGAGCTTCGCTTGTCGACACAGAACTGTGTCCCCTACTTTAATATCTAGTTCTTTTACATAACTCTTGCTGTCTGCGTTCTGCTTCATTGTTTCTTTGCTCCTAGCATCCTTTGTACGCACCTCTCTGTCATAAAGCAATATTTTCTTACTGGTAGGTGCTGGAAGACGCGTGCGTAACGGAGTTTAATCCAGATGTGCAACAAGATGCTGGTAGCAATCAAGAACCCCGATGGAAACTCTGGATAGAAAACCTAGAACTGGTGATGGAATTTGAGGGCATCACTGACGCTGCACCACTGATCTTGTACCTTCGTCCATTGAAAAGGAGACTGGCTGGAGAATGCTTTGTCATTGTGTGTGGAGTAGCTCTGTAGGCCCTCAGGTATTTCTGTAATTCCTGTCTCCAGTTTAGACGCTCTTCTGTGGAGGAGCGAATGATTTTTTCTAGGTTTTTCATAAAATTTTCGGCCCATGGTGCATATGGTATTTTCTTTTTGTGCTCAAAACCCATCTTGCAAACGATTTGAATTCCTCACTGCTATATGGTGGCCCATTGTCACTTGCTATTTCATCTTGGATTCCTAATGTTGAGAGAATTTTGTCCATTGCTGGTATGACTGCTGTACCAGAAGTTGAACGCACGATTTCGACCATAGGAAATCTGGAGTACAGGCATTGTACAACCAGCAGGTATTCACCAGTGTCTAATGGACCATATAGGTCTGTTGCAAGTTTAGACCATGGATCTGTGGGTAGTTCTGTTGGCTTGAGTGGCTCTACCTCTGAGCACTAGGCCATCCACTACTGAAAGCTCTGGAAATATATGTGCATATGAAGCCAATCTCTTTTTCTGTTCTTTGCTGATGTATCCCTGTGAGATCATTTCTTTGAGAACTGTCAATGTTTCATCCTCTAGTGTAGCTTTTACCGTGTGTTCTTTTGTTACAGCCTTGGGAAGGTTGGCTCGGACAACTGCATCAATGTATAGCATATCCTCTTCTATGGATTTCTTTGTTACGGTACACACATCAGCTAAGACAACTAGATGCCGGGAAAGATAATCAGCTGGATTTGTCTTCCCCGGCTTGTGAATTAGTGTGTAGCTATAATCTTGCAGCTTCAACTTGTCCCGCAGGATTCGTGCCGGAAGTTCTGCCTTGTACTGGTTGTACAAGGGTAACAAAGGCTTGTGATCTGTGCTTGCAATGAAATTTTGAAGGCCATGTAGATAGATATGGTTTCTCTGCATGGCGAATGCTAGTGCAGCACTCTCAATTTCAATTTGTGAGTAGCGACTCTCAGTGTCTGTTGTCGGTCTGCTGTCGTATCTGATTACTTTGTATTGTTGTGTTTGGGGCTCAAGTTGTGTCAAGATGCTAGAGAAGCCATATTTGAAGCCATCTACAATGAGCTTTGTTTCTCGTGTTGGGTCAAAGTATGCCATTGTGGTGTCTTGTGAGAGGGCCTCTTTAATTGACTGAAAAGCATTTTGACGATCATTGGTCCAGTTGAAAGTAACATTCTTTCTAGTGAGCAACCGCAACGGGGTTGTAAGAGCAGAGTAGTTGCGAATAAAATGAGCACTGAAATTAGCCATTCCCAAGAAGGATCGAACTTCAGCTGCAGATGCGGGTGGTTGGGCATCATGTAGAGCCTGTACTTTGTCAGGTGATGGTGACATTCCTGCTGATGAGAAAGTCATGCCAAAAAACTTGATTTCTGGTTGGTTAAAACTGCACTTTGACATTCCAAGTGTTAGACCGCAGTCATCAAGGCGCTGTAATACTTGCATAAGTGCTCGATCATGTTCTTTCTGAGATTTTCCAAACACGATAATGTTTTCATAGATGTTTTCAGCATGTTCAATATCCACCAGCGTTTGACGAATTTCCTCATTGAAAATCTCAGCAGCGGAATTGGTGCCAAAATTTAACCTTTTGAAACGCCTCAGGCCTTGATGGGTGTAGAACGTTGTCATGTATCTGCTTTCTGGGCTCAGCTCGAACTGCATGTAGCCTTGACGCATGTCTAGTTTTGTGATGCTTGGCTTCATTTAATTTGTATCGCAGTTCTTCCAATGTGGGATGACATGACGTGTGCGCCGGATGGCAGTGTTAGCTGTGGTCACATCAAGGCTCATTCGCAACTGGGATGGATCAGCTTTTGGTGTCAACACGACATTTGAAACCCACTCTGTTGGTCCATACACTGGCTCGATGATGTCTGCATCTTCCAATTCTTTGAGAATGGCTTCAAATTGCTCCCTCTTTGTAAAGGGTATCCAGCGCTGTGGTTGAATTTTTGGAGGTACTGACTTGTCCACGGACAACTTCACAACTCTGTATCGATGTTTGCCAATACCTTCAAACACCCCAGGGTATTGATCACAATGGCCTTAACTCTGTCTGTTGCATCTTGCTTATGTTTGTAGATATTGTCCAGCCGCTGTTTGGAAGACTTTTTAGAGGTGAGATGCTCTGCCATAGCTGAATATGACATGTGTTGAGTGACGTGAGTGGTGGCCTTGGCACTCTTGTTTCCCTGTTTTCTTTCCTGCAGCACATGGTGCATGTCTTGCATGTCTGCGGTTAATTCTTTCACAGTGATGCTAAGCAGACTCAGATCAAAAGCAGTGTACTTTCCAATGAGGGGTTTTGGTCCTGATCCTGGAACAACATACACCGTTGCAATGGCCTGCTTTCCATTGGCTGTTAGCTGTGTCTGGAAGGATCCTTTACCGGAATGGGTGGAGAGTTGTACGGCTTGAGCTTGACGTGTTCTTCTAAGTTCCGGTTTAGGGTGCAGCTGGTGGTAGAGGCTTTCATCAATGATATTTGCATCTGCACCTGTATCAATTTGCATTCTCAATTTTGTGCCCCCATCAAACTTCACCTGCACCATGGTATCCGGATATAGTTTCTTGCTTTGGATAGCATGAACTGGTGTAGTGACTGCAGCCAGCTTGAGAACAGTAGATATAACTGTCTTGCTCTGGATTTTCATCAAATTTTTCTTCTGTGTCAACCGTTTTGACTGGCTTTGTTGATTTTCTTGACTCACAAACACTAGCAAAATGATGTCTTTGTACAGCATAGA